>CATOCB010000170.1:0-336000 GCA_951411735.1 Somateria mollissima
GGTCACGTGGGGTCACCGGCCCCAGGTGACCGGGTCACGTGGGGTCACCGGCCCCAGGTGACCGGGTCACGTGGGGTCACCGGCCCCAGGTGACCGGGTCACGTGGGGACACCGGCCCCAGGTAACCAAGGCATGTCGGGACCCAGCCCGGGTCCCCGGGACGGGTTTTTACCCCAGCCGCAGATCACCGGGTCCTGTCGGGTCCCCGGCCCGGGTCCCCTGGACAGGTCGATAACCCGGCCCCAGGTCACCCGGTCATCTCGCGCACCCGGCCTGGTTCCCAGGTTCCGATGACCACCCCGGCACCAGGACCCCGGGTCACGTGGGGACCCCGGCCCCAGGTGACCGGGTCACGTGGGGACCCCGGACCCAGGTAACCGGGTCATACCGAGTCCCCGGACCCAGGTCACCGGGTCAGTTCGGGACCCCGGACCCAGGTCGGGTCATGTCACGTCCCATGCCCGGGTCCCCGGGTTGGATTTTTACCCAGGCCCCGGGTCACAGGGTCATGTCGGGTCAACGGCCTGGGTACAAGGGTCTGGTGACCACCCCGACCCCAGGTCCCCGGGTCATGACGGGACACCGGACCAGGTCCCCGAGTCCGGTCGACACCACAGCCCCAGGTCACGGGGTCATGTCGGGACCCAGCCCGGGTCCCCGGGACGGGTTTTTACCCCAGCCGCAGATCACCGGGTCCTGTCGGGTACCCGGGTCGGGTCCCCTGGACAGGTCGGCACCCCGGCCCCGGGTCACGGGGTCATGTCGGGTCGCTGTCCCGGGTACCAGTGTCAGGTGACCACCCCGGCCCCAGGAGACGGAGTCATACCGGGTCCCCGGCCCAGGTCCCCGGGTTGCATCGGGACAAAAGCACCGGATCACTGGATCACGTGGGGGCCCGGGCCCGGGTCCCCGGGTTGCATCGGGACACCAGCGAAGGACCACCGGGTCCTGTCGGGTCCCCGGCCCGGGTCCCCTGGACAGGTCGTTAACCCGGCCCCAGGTCACCGGGTCGTGTCGGGTAACCGGCCTGGTTCCCAGGTTCCGGTGACCACCCCGGCACCAGGACCCCGGGTCCCGTGGGGACCCCGGCCCCAGGTGACCGGGTCACGCGGGGTCACCGGCCCCAGGTCAGCGGGTCACATGGGGTCACCGGCCCCAGGTCAGCGGGTCACGTGGGGACACCGGCCCCAGGTCAGCGGGTCACATGGGGACACAAGCCCCAGGTCACCGCGTCAGGTCGGGACCCCGAACCCAGGTCCACGAGTCCGTCGACACCACAGCCCCGGGTCACCGGGTCGTGTCGGGTAACCGGCCTGGTTCCCAGGTTCCGATGACCACCCCGGCACCAGGACTCTGGGTCACGTGGGGACACCGGCCCCAGGTCACCGGGTCACGTGGGGTCACCGGCCCCAGGTCAGCGGGTCACGTGGGGTCACCGGCCCCAGGTGACCGGGTCACGTGGGGACACCGGCCCCAGGTGACCGGGTCACGTGGGGTCACCGGCCCCAGGTCAGCGGGTCACGTGGGGACACCGGCCCCAGGTCACCGGGTCACGTGGGGTCACCGGCCCCAGGTGACCGGGTCACGTGGGGTCACCGGCCCCAGGTGACCGGGTCACGTGGAGTCACCGGCACCAGGTGACCGGGTCACGTGGGGTCACCGGCCCCAGGTGACCGGGTCACGTGGGGACACCGGCCCCAGGTGACCGGGTCACGTGGGGTCACCGGCCCCAGGTGACCGGGTCACGTGGGGTCACCGGCCCCAGGTGACCGGGGTCACGTGGGGTCACCGGCCCCAGGTGACCGGGTCACGTGGGGTCACCGGCTCCAGGTGACCCGGTCACGTGGGGTCACCGGCCCCAGGTGACCGGGTCACGTGGGGTCACCGGCCCCAGGTCAGCGGGTCACGTGGGGACACCGGCCCCAGGTGACCGGGTCACGTGGGGTCACCGGCCCCAGGTGACCGGGTCACGTGGGGACACCGGCCCCAGGTGACCGGGTCACGTGGGGTCACCGGCCCCAGGTCAGCGGGTCACGTGGGGACACCGGCCCCAGGTAACCAAGGCATGTCTGGACCCAGCCCGGGTCCCCGGGACGGGTTTTTACCCCAGCCGCAGATCACCGGGTCCTGTCGGGTCCCCGGCCCGGGTCCCCTGGACAGGTCTATAACCCGGCCCCAGGTCACCCGGTCATCTCGTGCACCCGGCCTTGTTCCCAGGTTCCGATGACCACCCCGGAACCAGGACCCCGGGTCCCGTTGGGACACCGGCCCCAGGTGACCGGGTCACGTGGGGTCACCGGCCCCAGGTCAGCGGGTCACGTGGGGACCCCGGCCCCAGGTGACCGGGTCACGTGGGGACCCCGGACCCAGGTAACCGGGTCATACCGAGTCCCCGGACCCAGGTCACCGGGTCAGTTCGGGACCCCGGACCCAGGTCGGGTCATGTCACGTCCCATGCCCGGGTCCCCGGGTTGGATTTTTACCCAGGCCCCGGGTCACAGGGTCATGTCGGGTCAACGGCCTGGGTACAAGGCTCTGGTGACCACCCCGACCCCAGGTCCCCGGGTCATGACGGGACACCGGACCAGGTCCCCGAGTCCGGTCGACACCACAGCCCCAGGTCACCGGGTCATGTCGGGACCCAGCCCGGGTCCCCGGGACGGGTTTTTACCCCAGCCGCAGATCACCGGGTCCTGTCGGGTACCCGGGTCGGGTCCCCTGGACAGGTCGGCACCCCGGCCCCGGGTCACGGGGTCATGTCGGGTCGCTGTCCCGGGTACCAGTGTCAGGTGACCACCCCGGCCCCGGGAGACGGAGTCATACCGGGTCCCCGGCCCGGGTCCCCGGGTTGCATCGGGACAAAAGCACCGGATCACTGGATCACGTGGGGGCCCGGGCCCGGGTCCCCGGGTTGCATCGGGACACCAGCGAAGGACCACCGGGTCCTGTCGGGTCCCCGGCCCGGGTCCCCTGGACAGGTCGTTAACCCGGCCCCAGGTCACCGGGTCATGTCGCGCACCCGGCCTGGTTCCCACGTTCCGGTGACCACCCCGGCACCAGGACCCCGGGTCCCGTGGGGACCCCGGCCCCAGGTGACCGGGTCACGCGGGGTCACCGGCCCCAGGTCAGCGGGTCACGTAGGGTCACCGGCCCCAGGTCAGCGGGTCACGTGGGGACCCCGGCCCCAGGTCAGCGGGTCACGTGGGGACACCGGCCCCAGGTCACCGCGTCAGGTCGGGACCCCGAACCCAGGTCCACGAGTCCGTCGACACCACAGCCCCGGGTCACCGGGTCGTGTCGGGTAACCGGCCTGGTTCCCAGGTTCCGATGACCACCCCGGCACCAGGACCCCGGGTCACGTGGGGACACCGGCCCCAGGTGACCGGGTCACGTGGGGTCACCGGCCCCAGGTCAGCAGGTCACGTGGGGACCCCGGCCCCAGGTGACCGGGTCACGTGGGGTCACCGGCCCCAGGTCAGAGGGTCACGTGGGGACCCCGGACCCAGGTCACCGGGTCATGTCGGGACCCAACCTGGGTCCCCGGGACGGGTTTTTACCCCAGCCGCAGATCACCGGGTCCTGTCGGGTACCCGGGTCGGGTCCCCTGGACAGGTCGGCACCCCGGCCCCGGGTCACGGGGTCATGTCGTTTCGCTGTCCCGGGTACCAGTGTCAGGTGACCACCCCGGCCCCGGGAGACGGAGTCATACCGGGTCCCCGGCCCGGGTCCCCGGGTTGCATCGGGACACCAGCGAAGGACCACCGGGTCCTGTCGCGCACCCGGCCTGGTTCCCAGGTTCCGGTGACCACCCCGGCACCAGGACCCCGGGTCACGTGGGGACCCCGGCCCCAGGTCAGCGGGTCACGTGGGGACACCGGCCCCAGGTCACCGGGTCAGGTCGGGACCCCGAACCCAGGTCCAGGAGTCCGTCGACACCACAGCCCCGGGTCACCGGGTCGTGTCGGGTAACCGGCATGGTTCCAAGGTTCCGATGACCACCCCGGCACCAGTACCCCGGGTCACATGGGGACACCGGCCCCAGGTGACCGGGTCACGTGGGGACACCGGCCCCAGTTCAGCGGGTCACGTGGGGTCACCGGCCCCAGGTGACCGGGTCACGTGGGGTCACCGGCCCCAGGTGACCGGGTCACGTGGGGTCACCGGCCCCAGGTGACCGGGTCACGTGGGGTCACCGGCCCCAGGTGACCGGGTCACGTGGGGACACCGGCCCCAGGTGACCGGGTCACGTGGGGTCACCGGCCCCAGGTGACCGGGTCACGTGGGGTCACCGGCCCCAGGTCAGCGGGTCACGTGGGGTCACCGGCCCCAGGTGACCGGGTCACGTGGGGTCACCGGCCCCAGGTGACCGGGTCACGTGGGGACACCGGCCCCAGGTGACCGGGTCATACCGAGTCCCCGGACCCAGGTCACCGGGTCAGTTCGGGACCCCGGACCCAGGTCGGGTCATGTCACGTCCCATGCCCGGGTCCCCGGGTTGGATTTTTACCCAGGCCCCGGGTCACAGGGTCATGTCGGGTCAACGGCCTGGGTACAAGGGTCTGGTGACCACCCCGACCCCAGGTCCCCGGGTCATGACGGGACACCGGACCAGGTCCCCGAGTCCGGTCGACACCACAGCCCCAGGTCACCGGGTCATGTCGGGACCCAGCCCGGGTCCCCGGGACGGGTTTTTACCCCAGCCGCAGATCACCGGGTCCTGTCGGGTACCCGGGTCGGGTCCCCTGGACAGGTCGGCACCCCGGCCCCGGGTCACGGGGTCATGTCGGGTCGCTGTCCCGGGTACCAGTGTCAGGTGACCACCCCGGCCCCGGGAGACGGAGTCATACCGGGTCCCCGGCCCGGGTCCCCGGGTTGCATCGGGACACCAGCGAAGGACCACCGGGTCCTGTTGGGTCCCCGGCCCGGGTCCCCTGGACAGGTCGTTAACCCGGCCCCAGGTCACCGGGTCATGTCGCGCACCCGGCCTGGTTCCCAGGTTCCGGTGACCACCCCGGCCCCAGGTGACCGGGTCCCGTGGGGACCCCGGCCCCAGGTCACCGGGTCATGTCGCGCACCCGGCCTGGTTCCCAGGTTCCGGTGACCACCCCGGCCCCAGGTGACCGGGTCACGTGGGGACACCGGCCCCAGGTCACCGCGTCAGGTCGGGACCCCGAACCCAGGTCCACGAGTCCGTCGACACCACAGCCCCGGGTCACCGGGTCGTGTCGGGTAACCGGCCTGGTTCCAAGGTTCCGATGACCACCCCGGCACCAGGACCCCGGGTCACGTGGGGACACCGGCCCCAGGTGACCTGGTCACGTGGGGACACCGGCCCCAGGTCATCGGGTCACGTGGGGTCACCGGCCCCAGGTGACCGGGTCACGTGGGGACACCGGCCCCAGGTGACCGGGTCACGTGGGGTCACCGGCCCAAGGTGACCTGGTCACGTGGGGTCACCGGCCCCAGGTGACCGGGTCACGTGGGGTCACCGGCCCCAGGTGACCGGGTCACGTGGGGACACCGGCCCCAGGTGACCGGGTCACGTGGGGTCACCGGCCCCAGGTGACCGGGTCACGTGGGGTCACCGGCCCCAGGTGACCGGGTCACGTTGGGTCACCGGCCCCAGGTGACCGGGACACGTGGGGTCACCGGCCCCAGGTGACCGGGTCACGTGGGGTCACCGGCCCCAGGTGACCTGGTCACGTGGGGTCACCGGCCCCAGGTGACCGGGTCACGTGGGGTCACCGGCCCCAGGTGACCGGGTCACGTGGGGACACCGGCCCCAGGTGACCGGGTCACGTGGGGTCACCGGACCCAGGTCAGCGGGTCACGTGGGGACACGGGCCCCAGGTAACCGGGTCATACCGAGTCCCCGGACCCAGGTCACCGGGTCAGTTCGGGACCCCGGACCCAGGTCGGGTCATGTCACGTCCCATGCCCGGGTCCCCGGGTTGGATTTTTACCCAGGCCCCGGGTCACAGGGTCATGTCGGGTCAACGGCCTGGGTACAAGGGTCTGGTGACCACCCCGACCCCAGGTCCCCGGGTCATGACGGGACACCGGACCAGGTCCCCGAGTCCGGTCGACACCACAGCCCCAGGTCACCGGGTCATGTCGGGACCCAGCCCGGGTCCCCGGGACGGGTTTTTACCCCAGCCGCAGATCACCGGGTCCTGTCGGGTACCCGGGTCGGGTCCCCTGGACAGGTCGGCACCCCGGCCCCGGGTCACGGGGTCATGTCGGGTCGCTGTCCCGGGTACCAGTGTCAGGTGACCACCCCGGCCCCGGGAGACGGAGTCATACCGGGTCCCCGGCCCGGGTCCCCGGGTTGCATCGGGACAAAAGCACCGGATCACTGGATCACGTGGGGGCCCGGGCCCGGGTCCCCGGGTTGCATCGGGACACCAGCGAAGGACCACCGGGTCCTGTCGGGTCCCCGGCCCGGGTCCCCTGGACAGGTCGTTAACCCGGCCCCAGGTCACCGGGTCATGTCGCGCACCCGGCCTGGTTCCCACGTTCCGGTGACCACCCCGGCACCAGGACCCCGGGTCCCGTGGGGACCCCGGCCCCAGGTGACCGGGTCACGCGGGGTCACCGGCCCCAGGTCAGCGGGTCACGTGGGGTCACCGGCCCCAGGTCAGCGGGTCACGTGGGGACACCGGCCCCAGGTCAGCGGGTCACGTGGGGACACCGGCCCCAGGTCACCGCGTCAGGTCGGGACCCCGAACCCAGGTCCACGAGTCCGTCGACACCACAGCCCCGGGTCACCGGGTCGTGTCGGGTAAGCGGCCTGGTTCCCAGGTTCCGATGACCACCCCGGCACCAGGACTCCGGGTCACGTGGGGACACCGGCCCCAGGTCACCGGGTCACGTGGGGTCACCGTCCCCAGGTCAGCGGGTCACGTGGGGACCCAGGCCCCAGGTCACCGGATCACGTGGGGTCACCGGCCCCAGGTCAGCGGGTCACGTGGGGACCCCGGACCCAGGTCACCTGGTCATGTGTGGTACCCAGCCTGGTTCCCAGGTTCCGATGACCTCCCCGGCACCAGGACCCTGGGTCACGTGGGGACACCGGCCCCAGGTGACCGGGTCACGTGGGGTCACCGGCCCCAGGTCAGCGGGTCACGTGGGGACACCGGCCCCAGGTCAGCGGGTCACGTGGGGACCCCGGCCCCAGGTCAGCGGGTCACGTGGGGACACCGGCCCCAGGTGACCGGGTCACGTGGGGACACCGGCCCCAGGTCAGCGGGTCACGTGGGGACCCCGGCCCCAGGTCAGCGGGTCACGTGGAGACACCGGCCCCAGTTCAGCGGGTCACGTGGGGACCCCGGACCCAGGTCAGCGGGTCACGTGGGGACACCGGCCCCAGGTAACCGGGTCATACCGAGTCCCCGGACCCAGGTCACCGGGTCAGTTCGGGACCCCGGACCCAGGTCGGGTCATGTCACGTCCCATGCCCGCGTCCCCGAGTTGGATTTTTACCCAGGCCCCGGGTCACAGGGTCATGTCGGGTCAACGGCCTGGGTACAAGGGTCTGGTGACCACCCCGACCCCAGGTCCCCGGGTCATGATGGGACACCGGACCAGGTCCCCGAGTCCGGTCGACACCACAGCCCCAGGTCACCGGGTCATGTCGGGACCCAGCCCGGGTCCCCGGGACGGGTTTTTACCCCAGCCGCAAATCACCGGGTCCTGTCGGGTACCCAGTCGGGTCCCCTGGACAGGTCGGCACCCCGGCCCCGGGTCACGGGGTCATGTCGGGTCGCTGTCCCGGGTACCAGTGTCAGGTGACCACCCCGGCCCCGGGAGACGGAGTCATACCAGGTCCCCAGCCCGGGTCCCCGGGTTGCATCGGGACAAAAGCACCGGATCACTGGATCACGTGGGGGCCCGGGCCCGGGTCCCCGGGTTGCATCGGGACACCAGCGAAGGACCACCGGGTCCTGTCGGGTCCCCGGCCCGGGTCCCCTGGACAGGTCGTTAACCCGGCCCCAGGTCACCGGGTCATGTCGCGCACCCGGCCTGGTTCCCAGGTTCCGGTGACCACCCCGGCACCAGGACCCCGGGTCCCGTGGGGACCCCGGCCCCAGGTCAGCGGGTCACGTGGGGACACCGGCCCCAGGTCAGCGGGTCACGTGGGGACACCGGCCCCAGGTCACCGCGTCAGGTCGGGACCCCGAACCCAGGTCCACAAGTCCGTCGACACCACAGCCCCGGGTCACCGGGTCGTGTCGGGTAACCGGCCTGGTTCCCAGGTTCCGATGACCACCCCGGCACCAGGACTCCGGGTCACGTGGGGACACCGGCCCCAGGTGACCGGGTCACGTGGGGACACCGGCCCCAGGTGACCGGGTCACGTGGGGTCACCGGCCCCAGGTGACCGGGTCACGTGGGGTCACCGGCCCCAGGTGACCGGGTCACGTGGGGTCACCGGCCCCAGGTGACCGGGTCACGTGGGGTCACCGGCCCCAGGTGACCGGGTCACGTGGGGACACCGGCCCCAGGTGACCGGGTCACGTGGGGTCACCGGACCCAGGTCAGCGGGTCACGTGGGGACACCGGCCCCAGGTAACCGGGTCATACCGAGTCCCCGGACCCAGGTCACCGGGTCAGTTCGGGACCCCGGACCCAGGTCGGGTCATGTCACGTCCCATGCCCGGGTCCCCGGGTTGGATTTTTACCCAGGCCCCGGGTCACAGGGTCATGTCGGGTCAACGGCCTGGGTACAAGGGTCTGGTGACCACCCCAACCCCAGGTCCCCGGGTCATGACGGGACACCGGACCAGGTCCCCGAGTCCGGTCGACACCACAGCCCCAGGTCACCGGGTCATGTCGGGACCCAGCCCGGGTCCCCGGGACGGGTTTTTACGCCAGCCGCAGATCACCGGGTCCTGTCGGGTACCCGGGTCGGGTCCCCTGGACAGGTCGGCACCCCGGCCCCGGGTCACGGGGTCATGTCGGGTCGCTGTCCCGGGTACCAGTGTCAGGTGACCACCCCGGCCCCGGGAGACGGAGTCATACCGGGTCCCCGGCCCGGGTCCCCGGGTTGCATCGGGACAAAAGCACCGGATCACTGGATCACGTGGGGGCCCGGGCCCGGGTCCCCGGGTTGCATCGGGACACCAGCGAAGGACCACCGGGTCCTGTCGGGTCCCCGGCCCGGGTCCCCTGGACAGGTCGTTAACCCGGCCCCAGGTCACCGGGTCATGTCGCGCACCCGGCCTGGTTCCCACGTTCCGGTGACCACCCCGGCACCAGGACCCCGGGTCCCGTGGGGACCCCGGCCCCAGGTGACCGGGTCACGCGGGGTCACCGGCCCCAGGTGACCGGGTCACGTGGGGTCACCGGCCCCAGGTCAGCGGGTCACGTGGGGACACCGGCCCCAGGTCAGCGGGTCACGTGGGGACAACGGCCCCAGGTCACCGCGTCAGGTCGGGACCCCGAACCCAGGTCCACAAGTCCGTCGACACCACAGCCCCGGGTCACCGGGTCGTGTCGGGTAACCGGCCTGGTTCCCAGGTTCCGATGACCACCCCGGCACCAGGACTCCGGGTCACGTGGGGACACAGGCCCCAGGTGACCGGGTCACGTGGGGTCACCGGACCCAGGTGACCCGGTCACGTGGGGACACCGGCCCCAGGTGACCAGGTCACGTGGGGTCACCGGCCCCAGGTGACCGGGTCACGTGGGGTCACCGGCCCCAGGTCAGTGGGTCACGTGGGGACACCGGCCCCAGGTGACCGGGTCACGTGGGGACACCGGCCCCAGGTGACCGGGTCACGTGGGGTCACCGGCCCCAGGTGACCGGGTCACGTGGGGTCACCGGCCACAGGTGACCGGGTCACGTGGGGACACCGGCCCCAGGTGACCGGGTCACGTGGGGTCACCGGCCCCAGGTCAGCGGGTCACGTGGGGACACCGGACCCAGGTGACCGGGTCACGTGGGGTCACTGGCCCCAGGTGACCCGGTCACGTGAGGTCACCGGCCCCAGGTGACCGGGTCACGTGGGGTCACCGGCCCCAGGTGACCGGGTCACGTGGGGTCACCGGCCCCAGGTGACCCGGTCACGTGGGGTCACCGGCCCCAGGTGACCGGGTCACATGGGGTCACCGGCCCCAGGTCAGCGGGTCACGTGGGGACACCGGCCCCAGGTGACCGGGTCACGTGGGGTCACCGGCCCCAGGTGACCGGGTCACGTGGGGACACCGGCCCCAGGTGACCGGGTCACGTGGGGTCACCGGCCCCAGGTCAGCGGGTCACGTGGGGACACCGGCCCCAGGTAACCAAGGCATGTCGGGACCCAGCCCGGGTCCCCGGGACGGGTTTTTACCCCAGCCGCAGATCACCGGGTCCTGTCGGGTCCCCGGGTCGGGTCCCCTGGACAGGTCGATAACCTGGCCCCAGGTCACCCGGTCATCTCGCGCACCCGGCCTGGTTCCCAGGTTCCGATGACCACCCCGGCACCAGGACCCCGGGTCACGTGGGGACACCGGCCCCAGGTGACCGGGTCACGTGGGGTCACCGGCCCCAGGTCAGCGGGTCACGTGGGGACCCCGGCCCCAGGTGACCGGGTCACGTGGGGACACCGGCCCCAGGTAACCGGGTCATACCGAGTCCCCGGACCCAGGTCACCGGGTCAGTTCGGGACCCCGGACCCAGGTCGGGTCATGTCACGTCCCATGCCCGGGTCCCCGGGTTGGATTTTTACCCAGGCCCCGGGTCACAGGGTCATGTCGGGTCAACGGCCTGGGTACAAGGGTCTGGTGACCACCCCGACCCCAGGTCCCCGGGTCATGATGGGACACCGGACCAGGTCCCCGAGTCCGGTCGACACCACAGCCCCAGGTCACCGGGTCATGTCGGGACCCAGCCCGGGTCCCCGGGACGGGTTTTTACCCCAGCCGCAGATCACCGGGTCCTGTCGGGTACCCGGGTCGGGTCCCCTGGACAGGTCGGCACCCCGGCCCCGGGTCACGGGGTCATGTCGGGTCGCTGTCCCGGGTACCAGTGTCAGGTGACCACCCCGGCCCCGGGAGACGGAGTCATACCGGGTCCCCGGCCCGGGTCCCCGGGTTGCATCGGGACACCAGCAAAGGACCACCGGGTCCTGTCGGGTCCCCGGCCCGGGTCCCCTGGACAGGTCGTTAACCCGGCCCCAGGTCACCGGGTCATGTCGCGCACCCGGCCTGGTTCCCAGGTTCCGGTGACCACCCCGGCACCAGGACCCCGGGTCACGTGGGGACCCCGGCCCCAGGTCAGCGGGTCACGTGGGGACACCGGCCCCAGGTCACCGCGTCAGGTCGGGACCCCGAACCCAGGTCCACGAGTCCGTCGACACCACAGCCCCGGGTCACCGGGTCGTGTCGGGTAACCGGCCTGGTTCCAAGGTTCCGATGACCACCCTGGCACCAGGACCCCGGGTCACGTGGGGACACCGGCCCCAGGTGACCGGGTCACGTGGGGTCACCTGCACCAGGTGACCTGGTCACGTGGGGTCACCGGCCCCAGGTGACCGGGTCACGTGGGGTCACCGGCCCCAGGTGACCGGGTCACGTGAGGTCACCGGCCCCAGGTGACCGGGTCACGTGGGGTCACCGGCCCCAGGTGACCGGGTCACGTGGGGTCACCGGCCCCAGGTGACCGGGTCACGTGGGGACACCGGCCCCAGGTGACCGGGTCACGTGGGGTCACCGGCCCCAGGTGACCGGGTCACGTGCGGTCACCGGACCCAGGTCAGCGGGTCACGTGGGGACACCGGCCCCAGGTCAGCGGGTCACGTGGGGACACCGGCCCCAGGTCACCGCGTCAGGTCGGGACCCCGAACCCAGGTCCACGAGTCCGTCGACACCACAGCCCCGGGTCACCGGGTCGTGTCGGGTAACCGGCCTGGTTCCCAGGTTCCGATGACCACCCCGGCACCAGGACTCCGGGTCACGTGGGGACACCGGCCCCAGGTGACCGGGTAACGTGGGGTCACCGTCCCCAGGTCAGCGGGTCACGTGGGGACCCAGGCCCCAGGTCACCGGATCACGTGGGGTCACCGGCCCCAGGTCAGCGGGTCACGTGGGGTCACCGGCCCCAGGTGACCGGGTCACGTGGGGACACCGGCCCCAGGTGACCGGGTCACGTGGGGTCACCCGCCCCAGGTGACCGGGTCACGTGGGGTCACCGGCCCCAGTTGACCGGGTCACGTGGGGACACCGGCCCCAGGTGACCGGGTCACGTGGGGTCACCGGCCCCAGGTGACCGGGTCACGTGGGGACACCGGCCCCAGGTGACCGGGTCACGTGGGGTCACCGGCCCCAGGTGACCCGGTCACGTGAGGTCACCGGCCCCAGGTGACCGGGTCACGTGGGGTCACCGGCCCCAGGTGACCGGGTCACGTGGGGTCACCGGCCCCAGGTGACCCGGTCACGTGGGGTCACCGGCCCCAGGTGACCGGGTCACGTGGGGTCACCGGCCCCAGGTCAGCGGGTCACGTGGGGACACCGGCCCCAGGTGACCGGGTCACGTGGGGTCACCAGCCCCAGGTCAGCGGGTCACGTGGGGACACCGGCCCCAGGTGACCGGGTCACGTGGGTTCACCGGCCCCAGGTCAGCGGGTCACGTGGGGACACCGGCCCCAGGTAACCAAGGCATGTCGGGACCCAGCCCGGGTCCCCGGGACGGGTTTTTACCCCAGCCGCAGATCACCGGGTCCTGTCGGGTCCCCGGGTCGGGTCCCCTGGACAGGTCGGCACCCCGGCCCCAGGTCACCCGGTAATCTCGCGCACCCGGCCTGGTTCCCAGGTTCCGATGACCACCCCGGCACCAGGACCCCGGGTCACGTGGGGACCCCGGCCCCAGGTGACCGGGTCACGTGGGGTCACCGGCCCCAGGTCAGCGGGTCACGTGGGGTCACCTGCACCAGGTGACCTGGTCACGTGGGGTCACCGGCCCCAGGTGACCGGGTCACGTGGGGTCACCGGCCCCAGGTGACCGGGTCACGTGCGGTCACCGGCCCCAGGTGACCGGGTCACGTGGGGTCACCGGCCCCAGGTGACCGGGTCACGTGGGGACACCGGCCCCAGGTGACCGGGTCACGTGGGGTCACCGGCCCCAGGTGACCGGGTCACGTGCGGTCACCGGACCCAGGTCAGCGGGTCACGTGGGGACACCGGCCCCAGGTCAGCGGGTCACGTGGGGACACCGGCCCCAGGTCACCGCGTCAGGTCGGGACCCCGAACCCAGGTCCACGAGTCCGTCGACACCACAGCCCCGGGTCACCGGGTCGTGTCGGGTAACCGGCCTGGTTCCCAGGTTCCGATGACCACCCCGGCACCAGGACTCCGGGTCACGTGGGGACACCGGCCCCAGGTGACCGGGTCACGTGGGGTCACCGTCCCCAGGTCAGCGGGTCACGTGGGGTCACCTGCACCAGGTGACCTGGTCACGTGGGGACACCGGCCCCAGGTAACCGGGTCATACCGAGTCCCCGGACCCAGGTCACCGGGTCAGTTCAGGACCCCGGACCCAGGTCGGGTCATGTCACGTCCCATGCCCGCGTCCCCGGGTTGGATTTTTACCCAGGCCCCGGGTCACAGGGTCATGTCGGGTCAACGGCCTGGGTACAAGGGTCTGGTGACCACCCCGACCCCAGGTCCCCGGGTCATGACGGGACACCGGACCAGGTCCCCGAGTCCGGTCGACACCACAGCCCCAGGTCACGGGGTCATGTCGGGACCCAGCCCGGGTCCCCGGGACGGGTTTTTACCCCAGCCGCAGATCACCGGGTCCTGTCGGGTACCCGGGTCGGGTCCCCTGGACAGGTCGGCACCCCGGCCCCGGGTCACGGGGTCATGTCGGGTCGCTGCCCCGGGTACCAGTGCCAGGTGACCACCCCGGCCCCGGGAGACGGAGTCATACCGGGTCCCCGGCCCGGGTCCCCGGGTTGCATCGGGACACCAGCAAAGGACCACCGGGTCATGTCGGGTCCCCGGCCCGGGTCCCCTGGACAGGTCGTTAACCCGGCCCCGGGTCACCGGGTCGTGTCGCGCACCCGGCCTGGTTCCAAGGTTCCGATGACCACCCTGGCACCAGGACCCCGGGTCACGTGGGGACACCGGCTCCAGGTGACCGGGTCACGTGGGGACACCGGCCCCAGGTCATCGGGTCACGTGGGGACACCGGCCCCAGGTGACCGGGTCACGTGGGGTCACCGGCCCCAGGTGACCTGGTCACGTGGGGTCACCGGCCCCAGGTGACCGGGTCACGTGGGGTCACCGGCCCCAGGTGACCGGGTCACGTGAGGTCACCGGCCCTAGGTGACCGGGTCACGTGGGGTCACCGGCCCCAGGTGACCGGATCACGTGGGGTCACCGGCCCCAGGTGACCGGGTCACGTGGGGTCACCGGCCCCAGGTGACCGGGTCACGTGGGGTCACCGGCCCCAGGTGACCGGGTCACGTGAGGTCACCGGCCCCAGGTGACCGGGTCACGTGGGGTCACCGGCCCCAGGTGACCGGGTTACGTGGGGTCACCGGCCCCAGGTGACCGGGTCACGTGGGGACACCGGCCCCAGGTGACCGGGTCACGTGGGGTCACCGGCCCCAGGTGACCGGGTCACGTGGGGTCACCGGACCCAGGTCAGCGGGTCACGTGGGGACACCGGCCCCAGGTCAGCGGGTCACGTGGGGACACCGGCCCCAGGTCACCGCGTCAGGTCGGGACCCCGAACCCAGGTCCACGAGTCCGTCGACACCACAGCCCCGGGTCACCGGGTCGTGTCGGGTAACCGGCCTGGTTCCCAGGTTCCGATGACCACCCCGGCACCAGGACTCCGGGTCACGTGGGGACACCGGCCCCAGGTGACCGGGTCACGTGGGGTCACCGTCCCCAGGTCAGCGGGTCACGTGGGGACCCAGGCCCCAGGTCACCGGATCACGTGGGGTCACCGGCCCCAGGTCAGCGGGTCACGTGGGGACCCCGGACCCAGGTCACCTGGTCATGTGTGGTACCCAGCCTGGTTCCCAGGTTCCGATGACCTCCCCGGCACCAGGACCCTGGGTCACGTGGGGACACCGGCCCCAGGTGACCGGGTCACGTGGGGTCACCGGCCCCAGGTGACCGGGTCACGTGGGGTCACCGGCCCCAGGTGACCGGGTCACGTGGGGTCACCGGCCCCAGGTCAGCGGGTCACGTGGGGACACCGGCCCCAGGTCAGCGGGTCACGTGGGGACCCCGGCCCCAGGTCAGCGGGTCACGTGGGGACACCGGCCCCAGGTCAGCGGGTCACGTGGGGACACCGGCCTCAGGTCAGCGGGTCACGTGGGGACACCGGCCCCAGTTCAGCGGGTCACGTGGGGACCCCGGACCCAGGTCAGCGGGTCACGTGGGGACACCGGCCCCAGGTAACCGGGTCATACCGAGTCCCCGGACCCAGGTCACCGGGTCAGTTCGGGACCCCGGACCCAGGTCGGGTCATGTCACGTCCCATGCCCGCGTCCCCGGGTTGGATTTTTACCCAGGCCCCGGGTCACAGGGTCATGTCGGGTCAACGGCCTGGGTACAAGGGTCTGGTGACCACCCCGACCCCAGGTCCCCGGGTCATGACGGGACACCGGACCAGGTCCCCGAGTCCGGTCGACACCACAGCCCCAGGTCACCGGGTCATGTCGGGACCCAGCCCGGGTCCCCGGGACGGGTTTTTACCCCAGCCGCAGATCACCGGGTCCTGTCGGGTACCCGGGTCGGGTCCCCTGGACAGGTCGGCACCCCGGCCCCGGGTCACGGGGTCATGTCGGGTCGCTGTCCCGGGTACCAGTGTCAGGTGACCACCCCGGCCCCGGGAGACGGAGTCATACCGGGTCCCCGGCCCGGGTCCCCGGGTTGCATCGGGACACCAGCAAAGGACCACCGGGTCCTGTCGGGTCCCCGGCCCGGGTCCCCTGGACAGGTCGTTAACCCGGCCCCAGGTCACCGGGTCATGTCGCGCACCCGGCCTGGTTCCCAGGTTCCGGTGACCACCCCGGCACCAGGACCCCGGGTCACGTGGGGACCCCGGCCCCAGGTCAGCGGGTCACGTGGGGACACCGGCCCCAGGTCACCGCGTCAGGTCGGGACCCCGAACCCAGGTCCACGAGTCCGTCGACACCACAGCCCCGGGTCACCGGGTCGTGTCGGGTAACCGGCCTGGTTCCAAGGTTCCGATGACCACCCTGGCACCAGGACCCCGGGTCACGTGGGGACACCGGCCCCAGGTGACCGGGTCACGTGGGGTCACCTGCACCAGGTGACCTGGTCACGTGGGGTCACCGGCCCCAGGTGACCGGGTCACGTGGGGTCACCGGCCCCAGGTGACCGGGTCACGTGAGGTCACCGGCCCCAGGTGACCGGGTCACGTGGGGTCACCGGCCCCAGGTGACCGGGTCACGTGGGGTCACCGGCCCCAGGTGACCGGGTCACGTGGGGACACCGGCCCCAGGTGACCGGGTCACGTGGGGTCACCGGCCCCAGGTGACCGGGTCACGTGCGGTCACCGGACCCAGGTCAGCGGGTCACGTGGGGACACCGGCCCCAGGTCAGCGGGTCACGTGGGGACACCGGCCCCAGGTCACCGCGTCAGGTCGGGACCCCGAACCCAGGTCCACGAGTCCGTCGACACCACAGCCCCGGGTCACCGGGTCGTGTCGGGTAACCGGCCTGGTTCCCAGGTTCCGATGACCACCCCGGCACCAGGACTCCGGGTCACGTGGGGACACCGGCCCCAGGTGACCGGGTAACGTGGGGTCACCGTCCCCAGGTCAGCGGGTCACGTGGGGACCCAGGCCCCAGGTCACCGGATCACGTGGGGTCACCGGCCCCAGGTCAGCGGGTCACGTGGGGTCACCGGCCCCAGGTGACCGGGTCACGTGGGGACACCGGCCCCAGGTGACCGGGTCACGTGGGGTCACCCGCCCCAGGTGACCGGGTCACGTGGGGTCACCGGCCCCAGGTGACCGGGTCACGTGGGGACACCGGCCCCAGGTGACCGGGTCACGTGGGGTCACCGGCCCCAGGTGACCGGGTCACGTGGGGACACCGGCCCCAGGTGACCGGGTCACGTGGGGTCACCGGCCCCAGGTGACCCGGTCACGTGAGGTCACCGGCCCCAGGTGACCGGGTCACGTGGGGTCACCGGCCCCAGGTGACCGGGTCACGTGGGGTCACCGGCCCCAGGTGACCCGGTCACGTGGGGTCACCGGCCCCAGGTGACCGGGTCACGTGGGGTCACCGGCCCCAGGTCAGCGGGTCACGTGGGGACACCGGCCCCAGGTGACCGGGTCACGTGGGGTCACCAGCCCCAGGTCAGCGGGTCACGTGGGGACACCGGCCCCAGGTGACCGGGTCACGTGGGTTCACCGGCCCCAGGTCAGCGGGTCACGTGGGGACACCGGCCCCAGGTAACCAAGGCATGTCGGGACCCAGCCCGGGTCCCCGGGACGGGTTTTTACCCCAGCCGCAGATCACCGGGTCCTGTCGGGTCCCCGGGTCGGGTCCCCTGGACAGGTCGGCACCCCGGCCCCAGGTCACCCGGTAATCTCGCGCACCCGGCCTGGTTCCCAGGTTCCGATGACCACCCCGGCACCAGGACCCCGGGTCACGTGGGGACACCGGCCCCAGGTGACCGGGTCACGTGGGGTCACCGGCCTCAGGTCAGCGGGTCACGTGGGGTCACCTGCACCAGGTGACCTGGTCACGTGGGGTCACCGGCCCCAGGTGACCGGGTCACGTGGGGTCACCGGCCCCAGGTGACCGGGTCACGTGGGGTCACCGGCCCCAGGTGACCGGGTCACGTGGGGTCACCGGCCCCAGGTGACCGGGTCACGTGGGGACACCGGCCCCAGGTGACCGGGTCACGTGGGGTCACCGGCCCCAGGTGACCGGGTCACGTGCGGTCACCGGACCCAGGTCAGCGGGTCACGTGGGGACACCGGCCCCAGGTCAGCGGGTCACGTGGGGACACCGGCCCCAGGTCACCGCGTCAGGTCGGGACCCCGAACCCAGGTCCACGAGTCCGTCGACACCACAGCCCCGGGTCACCGGGTCGTGTCGGGTAACCGGCCTGGTTCCCAGGTTCCGATGACCACCCCGGCACCAGGACTCCGGGTCACGTGGGGACACCGGCCCCAGGTGACCGGGTCACGTGGGGTCACCGGCCCCAGGTCAGCGGGTCACGTGGGGTCACCTGCACCAGGTGACCTGGTCACGTGGGGACACCGGCCCCAGGTAACCGGGTCATACCGAGTCCCCGGACCCAGGTCACCGGGTCAGTTCAGGACCCCGGACCCAGGTCGGGTCATGTCACGTCCCATGCCCGCGTCCCCGGGTTGGATTTTTACCCAGGCCCCGGGTCACAGGGTCATGTCGGGTCAACGGCCTGGGTACAAGGGTCTGGTGACCACCCCGACCCCAGGTCCCCGGGTCATGACGGGACACCGGACCAGGTCCCCGAGTCCGGTCGACACCACAGCCCCAGGTCACGGGGTCATGTCGGGACCCAGCCCGGGTCCCCGGGACGGGTTTTTACCCCAGCCGCAGATCACCGGGTCCTGTCGGGTACCCGGGTCGGGTCCCCTGGACAGGTCGGCACCCCGGCCCCGGGTCACGGGGTCATGTCGGGTCGCTGCCCCGGGTACCAGTGCCAGGTGACCACCCCGGCCCCGGGAGACGGAGTCATACCGGGTCCCCGGCCCGGGTCCCCGGGTTGCATCGGGACACCAGCAAAGGACCACCGGGTCATGTCGGGTCCCCGGCCCGGGTCCCCTGGACAGGTCGTTAACCCGGCCCCGGGTCACCGGGTCGTGTCGCGCACCCGGCCTGGTTCCAAGGTTCCGATGACCACCCTGGCACCAGGACCCCGGGTCACGTGGGGACACCGGCTCCAGGTGACCGGGTCACGTGGGGACACCGGCCCCAGGTCATCGGGTCACGTGGGGACACCGGCCCCAGGTGACCGGGTCACGTGGGGTCACCGGCCCCAGGTGACCTGGTCACGTGGGGTCACCGGCCCCAGGTGACCGGGTCACGTGGGGTCACCGGCCCCAGGTGACCGGGTCACGTGAGGTCACCGGCCCTAGGTGACCGGGTCACGTGGGGTCACCGGCCCCAGGTGACCGGATCACGTGGGGTCACCGGCCCCAGGTGACCGGGTCACGTGGGGTCACCGGCCCCAGGTGACCGGGTCACGTGGGGTCACCGGCCCCAGGTGACCGGGTCACGTGAGGTCACCGGCCCCAGGTGACCGGGTCACGTGGGGTCACCGGCCCCAGGTGACCGGGTTACGTGGGGTCACCGGCCCCAGGTGACCGGGTCACGTGGGGACACCGGCCCCAGGTGACCGGGTCACGTGGGGTCACCGGCCCCAGGTGACCGGGTCACGTGGGGTCACCGGACCCAGGTCAGCGGGTCACGTGGGGACACCGGCCCCAGGTCAGCGGGTCACGTGGAGACACCGGCCCCAGGTCACCGCGTCAGGTCGGGACCCCGAACCCAGGTCCACGAGTCCGTCGACACCACAGCCCCGGGTCACCGGGTCGTGTCGGGTAACCGGCCTGGTTCCCAGGTTCCGATGACCACCCCGGCACCAGGACTCCGGGTCACGTGGGGACACCGGCCCCAGGTGACCGGGTCACGTGGGGTCACCGTCCCCAGGTCAGCGGGTCACGTGGGGACCCAGGCCCCAGGTCACCGGATCACGTGGGGTCACCGGCCCCAGGTCAGCGGGTCACGTGGGGACCCCGGACCCAGGTCACCTGGTCATGTGTGGTACCCAGCCTGGTTCCCAGGTTCCGATGACCTCCCCGGCACCAGGACCCTGGGTCACGTGGGGACACCGGCCCCAGGTGACCGGGTCACGTGGGGTCACCGGCCCCAGGTGACCGGGTCACGTGGGGTCACCGGCCCCAGGTGACCGGGTCACGTGGGGTCACCGGCCCCAGGTCAGCGGGTCACGTGGGGACACCGGCCCCAGGTCAGCGGGTCACGTGGGGACCCCGGCCCCAGGTCAGCGGGTCACGTGGGGACACCGGCCCCAGGTCAGCGGGTCACGTGGGGACACCGGCCTCAGGTCAGCGGGTCACGTGGGGACACCGGCCCCAGTTCAGCGGGTCACGTGGGGACCCCGGACCCAGGTCAGCGGGTCACGTGGGGACACCGGCCCCAGGTAACCGGGTCATACCGAGTCCCCGGACCCAGGTCACCGGGTCAGTTCGGGACCCCGGACCCAGGTCGGGTCATGTCACGTCCCATGCCCGCGTCCCCGGGTTGGATTTTTACCCAGGCCCCGGGTCACAGGGTCATGTCGGGTCAACGGCCTGGGTACAAGGGTCTGGTGACCACCCCGACCCCAGGTCCCCGGGTCATGACGGGACACCGGACCAGGTCCCCGAGTCCGGTCGACACCACAGCCCCAGGTCACCGGGTCATGTCGGGACCCAGCCCGGGTCCCCGGGACGGGTTTTTACCCCAGCCGCAGATCACCGGGTCCTGTCGGGTACCCGGGTCGGGTCCCCTGGACAGGTCGGCACCCCGGCCCCGGGTCACGGGGTCATGTCGGGTCGCTGTCCCGGGTACCAGTGTCAGGTGACCACCCCGGCCCCGGGAGACGGAGTCATACCGGGTCCCCGGCCCGGGTCCCCGGGTTGCATCGGGACAAAAGCACCGGATCACTGGATCACGTGGGGGCCCGGGCCCGGGTCCCCGGGTTGCATCGGGACACCAGCGAAGGACCACCGGGTCCTGTCGGGTCCCCGGCCCGGGTCCCCTGGACAGGTCGTTAACCCGGCCCCAGGTCACCGGGTCATGTCGCGCACCCGGCCTGGTTCCCAGGTTCCGGTGACCACCCCGGCACCAGGACCCCGGGTCCCGTGGGGACCCCGGCCCCAGGTCAGCGGGTCACGTGGGGTCACCGGCCCCAGGTCAGCGGGTCACGTGGGGACACCGGCCCCAGGTCAGCGGGTCACGTGGGGACACCGGCCCCAGGTCACCGCGTCAGGTCGGGACCCCGAACCCAGGTCCACGAGTCCGTCGACACCACAGCCCCGGGTCACCGGGTCGTGTCGGGTAACCGGCCTGGTTCCCAGGTTCCGATGACCACCCCGGCACCAGGACTCCGGGTCACGTGGGGACACCGGCCCCAGGTGACCGGGTCACGTGGGGTCACCGGACCCAGGTGACCCGGTCACGTGGGGACACCGGCCCCAGGTGACCGGGTCACGTGGGGTCACCGGCCCCAGGTGACCGGGTCACGTGGGGTCACCGGCCCCAGGTGACCGGGTCACGTGGGGTCACCGGCCCCAGGTGACCGGGTCACGTGGGGACACCGGCCCCAGGTGACCGGGTCACGTGGGGTCACCGGCCCCAGGTGACCGGGTCACGTGGGGACACCGGCCCCAGGTGACCGGGTCACGTGGGGTCACCGGCCCCAGGTCAGCGGGTCACGTAGGGACACCGGCCCCAGGTGACCGGGTCACGTGGGGTCACCGGCCCCAGGTGACCGGGTCACGTGGGGTCACCGGCCCCAGGTGACCGGGTCACGTGGGGACACCGGCCCCAGGTGACCGGGTCACGTGGGGTCACCGGCCCCAGGTGACCGGGTCACGTGGCGTCACCGGCCCCAGGTGACCCGGTCACGTGGGGTCACCGGCCCCAGGTGACCGGGTCACGTGGGGTCACCGGCCCCAGGTCAGCGGGTCACGTGGGGACACCGGCCCCAGGTGACCGGGTCACGTGGGGTCACCGGCCCCAGGTGACCGGGTCACGTGGGGACACCGGCCCCAGGTGACCGGGTCACGTGGGGTCACCGGCCCCAGGTCAGCGGGTCACGTGGGGACACCGGCCCCAGGTAACCAAGGCATGTCGGGACCCAGCCCGGGTCCCCGGGACGGGTTTTTACCCCAGCCGCAGATCACCGGGTCCTGTCGGGTCCCCGGCCCGGGTCCCCTGGACAGGTCGATAACCCGGCCCCAGGTCACCCGGTCATCTCGCGCACCCGGCCTGGTTCCCAGGTTCCGATGACCACCCCGGCACCAGGACCCCGGGTCACGTGGGGACACCGGCCCCAGGTGACCGGGTCACGTGGGGTCACCGGCCCCAGGTCAGCGGGTCACGTGGGGACCCCGGACCCAGGTCAGCGGGTCACGTGGGGACACCGGCCCCAGGTAACCGGGTCATACCGAGTCCCCGGACCCAGGTCACCGGGTCAGTTCGGGACCCCGGACCCAGGTCGGGTCATGTCACGTCCCATGCCCGGGTCCCCGGGTTGGATTTTTACCCAGGCCCCGGGTCACAGGGTCATGTCGGGTCAACGTCCTGGGTACAAGTGTCTGGTGACCACCCCGACCCCAGGTCCCCGGGTCATGACGGGACACCGGACCAGGTCCCCGAGTCCGGTCGACACCACAGCCCCAGGTCACGGGGTCATGTCGGGACCCAGCCCGGGTCCCCGGGACGGGTTTTTACCCCAGCCGCAGATCACCGGGTCCTGTCGGGTACCCGGGTCGGGTCCCCTGGACAGGTCGTTAACCCGGCCCCAGGTCACCGGGTCATGTCGCGCACCCGGCCTGGTTCCCACGTTCCGGTGACCACCCCGGCACCAGGACCCCGGGTCCCATGGGGACCCCGGCCCCAGGTGACCGGGTCACGCGGGGTCACCGGCCCCAGGTCAGCGGGTCACGTGGGGACACCGGCCCCAGGTCAGCGGGTCACGTGGGGACACCGGCCCCAGGTCACCGCGTCAGGTCGGGACCCCGAACCCAGGTCCACGAGTCCGTCGACACCACAGCCCCGGGTCACCGGGTCGTGTCGGGTAACCGGCCTGGTTCCCAGGTTCCGATGACCACCCCGGCACCAGGACTCCGGGTCACGTGGGGACACCGGCCCCAGGTCACCGGGTCACGTGGGGTCACCGTCCCCAGGTCAGCGGGTCACGTGGGGACCCCGGCCCCAGGTCACCGGATCACGTGGGGTCACCGGCCCCAGGTCAGCGGGTCACGTGGGGACCCCGGACCCAGGTCACCTGGTCATGTGTGGTACCCAGTCTGGTTCCCAGGTTCCGATGACTTCCCCGGCACCAGGACCCTGGGTCACGTGGGGACACCGGCCCCAGGTGACCGGGTCACGTGGGGTCACCGGCCCCAGGTCAGCGGGTCACGTGGGGACACCGGCCCCAGGTCAGCGGGTCACGTGGGGACCCCGGCCCCAGGTCAGCGGGTCACGTGGGGACACCGGCCCCAGGTGACCGGGTCACGTGGGGACACCGGCCTCAGGTCAGCGGGTCACGTGGGGACACCGGCCCCAGTTCAGCGGGTCACGTGGGGACCCCGGACCCAGGTCAGCGGGTCACGTGGGGACACCGGCCCCAGGTAACCGGGTCATACCGAGTCCCCGGACCCAGGTCACCGGGTCAGTTCGGGACCCCGGACCCAGGTCGGGTCATGTCACGTCCCATGCCCGGGTCCCCGGGTTGGATTTTTACCCAGGCCCCGGGTCACAGGGTCATGTCGGGTCAACGGCCTGGGTACAAGGGTCTGGTGACCACCCCGACCCCAGGTCCCCGGGTCATGACGGGACACCGGACCAGGTCCCCGAGTCCGGTCGACACCACAGCCCCAGGTCACCGGGTCATGTCGGGACCCAGCCCGGGTCCCCGGGACGGGTTTTTACCCCAGCCGCAGATCACCGGGTCCTGTCGGGTACCCGGGTCGGGTCCCCTGGACAGGTCGGCACCCCGGCCCCGGGTCACGGGGTCATGTCGGGTCGCTGTCCCGGGTACCAGTGTCAGGTGACCACCCCGGCCCCGGGAGACGGAGTCATACCGGGTCCCCGGCCCGGGTCCCCGGGTTGCATCGGGACACCAGCGAAGGACCACCGGGTCCTGTCGGGTCCCCGGCCCGGGTCCCCTGGACAGGTCGTTAACCCGGCCCCAGGTCACCGGGTCATGTCGCGCACCCGGCCTGGTTCCCAGGTTCCGGTGACCACCCCGGCACCAGGACCCCGGGTCACGTGGGGACCCCGGCCCCAGGTCAGCGGGTCACGTGGGGACACCGGCCCCAGGTCACCGCGTCAGGTCGGGACCCCGAACCCAGGTCCACGAGTCCGTCGAAACCACAGCCCCGGGTCACCGGGTCGTGTCGGGTAACCGGCCTGGTTCCAAGGTTCCGATGACCACCCTGGCACCAGGACCCCGGGTCACGTGGGGACACCGGCCCCAGGTGACCGGGTCACGTGGGGACACCGGCCCCAGGTGACCGGGTCACGTGGGGACACCGGCCCCAGGTGACCGGGTCACGTGGGGTCACCGGCCCCAGGTGACCGGGTCACGTCGGGACACCGGCCCCAGGTGACCGGGTCACGTGGGGACACCGGCCCCAGGTGACCGGGTCACGTGGGGTCACCGGCCCCAGGTGACCGGGTCACGTGGGGACACCGGCCCCAGGTGACCGGGTCACGTGGCGTCACCGGACCCATGTCAGCGGGTCACGTGGGGTCACCGGCCCCAGGTGACCGGGTCACGTGGGGTCACCGGCCCCAGGTGACCGGGTCACGTGGTGTCACCGGCCCCAGGTGACCGGGTCACGTGGGGTCACCGGCCCCAGGTCAGCGGGTCACGTGGGGACACCGGCCCCAGGTCAGCGGGTCACGTGGGGACACCGGCCTCAGGTCAGCAAGTCACGTGGGGACACCGGCCCCAGGTCACCGGATCACGTGGGGTCACCGGCCCCAGGTCAGCGGGTCACGTGGGGACCCCGGACCCAGGTCACCTGGTCATGTGTGGTACCCAGCCTGGTTCCCAGGTTCCGATGACCTCCCCGGCACCAGGAGCCTGGGTCACGTGGGGACACCGGCCCCAGGTGACCGGGTCACGTGGGGACACCGGCCTCAGGTCAGCGGGTCACGTGGGGACACCGGCCCCAGGTCAGCGGGTCACGTGGGGACCCCGGACCCAGGTCAGCGGGTCACGTGGGGACACCGGCCCCAGGTAACCGGGTCATACCGAGTCCCCGGACCCAGGTCACCGGGTCAGTTCGGGACCCCGGACCCAGGTCGGGTCATGTCACGTCCCATGCCCGGGTCCCCGGGTTGGATTTTTACCCAGGCCCCGGGTCACAGGGTCATGTCGGGTCAACGGCCTGGGTACAAGGGTCTGGTGACCACCCCGACCCCAGGTCCCCGGGTCATGACGGGACACCGGACCAGGTCCCCGAGTCCGGTCGACACCACAGCCCCAGGTCACGGGGTCATGTCGGGACCCAGCCCGGGTCCCCGGGACGGGTTTTTACCCCAGCCGCAGATCACCGGGTCCTGTCGGGTACCCGGGTCGGGTCCCCTGGACAGGTCGGCACCCCGGCCCCGGGTCACGGGGTCATGTCGGGTCGCTGTCCCGGGTACCAGTGTCAGGTGACCACCCCGGCCCCGGGAGACGGAGTCATACCGGGTCCCCGGCCCGGGTCCCCGGGTTGCATCGGGACACCAGCGAAGGACCACCGGGTCCTGTCGGGTCCCCGGCCCGGGTCCCCTGGACAGGTCGTTAACCCGGCCCCAGGTCACCGGGTCATGTCGCGCACCCGGCCTGGTTCCCAGGTTCCGGTGACCACCCCGGCACCAGGACCCCGGGTCACGTGGGGACCCCGGCCCCAGGTCAGCGGGTCACGTGGGGACACCGGCCCCAGGTCACCGCGTCAGGTCGGGACCCCGAACCCAGGTCCACGAGTCCGTCGACACCACAGCCCCGGGTCACCGGGTCGTGTCGGGTAACCGGCCTGGTTCCAAGGTTCCGATGACCACCCTGGCACCAGGACCCCGGGTCACGTGGGGACACCGGCCCCAGGTGACCGGGTCACGTGGGGACACCGGCCCCAGGTGACCGGGTCACGTGAGGTCACCGGCCCCAGGTGACCGGGTCACGTGGGGACACCGGCCCCAGGTGACCGGGTCACGTGGGGACACCGGCCCCAGGTGACCGGGTCACGTGGGGTCACCGGCCCCAGGTGACTGGGTCACGTGGGGACACCGGCCCCAGGTGACCGGGTCACGTGGCGTCACCGGCCCCAGGTGACCGGGTCACGTGGGGTCACCGGCCCCAGGTGACCTTGTCACGTGGGGTCACCGGCCCCAGGTGACCGGGTCACGTGGTGTCACCGGCCCCAGGTGACCGGGTCACGTGGGGTCACCGGCCCCAGGTCAGCGGGTCACGTGGGGACACCGGCCTCAGGTCAGCAAGTCACGTGGGGACACCGGCCCCAGGTCACCGGATCACGTGGGGTCACCGGCCCCAGGTCAGCGGGTCACGTGGGGACCCCGGACCCAGGTCACCTGGTCATGTGTGGTACCCAGCCTGGTTCCCAGGTTCCGATGACCTCCCCGGCACCAGGAGCCTGGGTCACGTGGGGACACCGGCCCCAGGTGACCGGGTCACGTGGGGTCACCGGCCCCAGGTGACCGGGTCACGTGGGGTCACCGGCCCCAGGTCAGCGGGTCACGTGGGGACCCCGGCCCCAGGTGACCGGGTCACGTGGGGACACCGGGCCCAGGTAACCGGGTCATACCAAGTCCCCGGACCCAGGTCACCGGGTCAGTTCGGGACGCCGGACCCAGGTCGGGTCATGTCACGTCCCATGCCCGGGTCCCCGGGTTGGATTTTTACCCAGGCCCCGGGTCACAGGGTCATGTCGGGTCAACGGCCTGGGTACAAGGGTCTGGTGACCACCCCGACCCCAGGTCCCCGGGTCATGACGGGACACCGGACCAGGTCCCCGAGTCCGGTCGACACCACAGCCCCAGGTCACGGGGTCATGTCGGGACCCAGCCCGGGTCCCCGGGACGGGTTTTTACCCCAGCCGCAGATCACCGGGTCCTGTCGGGTACCCGGGTCGGGTCCCCTGGACAGGTCGGCACCCCGGCCCTGGGTCACGGGGTCATGTCGGGTCGCTGTCCCGGGTACCAGTGTCAGGTGACCACCCTGGCCCCGGGAGACGGAGTCATACCGGGTCCCCGGCCCGGGTCCCCGGGTTGCATCGGGACACCAGCGAAGGACCACCGGGTCCTGTCGGGTCCCCGGCCCGGGTCCCCTGGACAGGTCGTTAACCCGGCCCCAGGTCATCGGGTCATGTCGCGCACCCGGCCTGGTTCCCACGTTCAGGTGACCACCCCGGCACCAGGACCCCGGGTCACGTGGGGACACCGGCCCCAGGTGACCGGGTCACGTGGGGACACCGGCCCCAGGTCATCGGGTCACGTGGGGACACCGGCCCCCGGTGACCAGGTCACGTGGGGTCACCGGCCCCAGGTGACCCGGTCACGTGGGGTCACCGGCCCCAGGTGACCGGGTCACGTGGGGACACCGGCCCCAGGTGACCGGGTCACGTGGGGTCACCGGCCCCCGGTGACCGGGTCACGTGGGGTCACCGGCCCCAGGTGACCGGGTCACGTGGGGTCACCGGCCCCAGGTGACCGGGTCACGTGAGGTCACCGGCCCCAGGTCAGCGGGTCACGTGGGGTCACCGGCCCCAGGTCAGAGGGTCAGGTGGGGACACCGGCCCCAGGTGACCGGGTCACGTGGGGTCACCGGCCCCAGGTGACCGGGTCACGTGGGGTCACCGGCCCCAGGTGACCGGGTCACGTGGGGACACCGGCCCCAGGTGACCGGGTCACGTGGGGTCACCGGCCCCAGGTCAGCTGTTCACGTGGGGACACCGGCCCCAGGTGACCGGGTCACGTGGGGTCACCGGCCCCAGGTGACCGGGTGACGTGGGGTCACCGGCCCCAGGTGACCGGGTGACGTGGGGTCACCGGCCCCAGGTGACCGGGTGACGTGGGGTCACCGGCCCCAGGTGACCGGGTCACGTGGGGACACCGGCCCCAGGTCAGCGGGTCACGTGGGGACACCGGCCTCAGGTCAGCAGGTCACGTGGGGACACCGGCCCCAGGTCACCGGATCACGTGGGGTCACCGGCCCCAGGTCAGCGGGTCACGTGGGGACCCCGGACCCAGGTCACCTGGTCATGTGTGGTACCCAGCCTGGTTCCCAGGTTCCGATGACCTCCCCGGCACCAGGACCCTGGGTCACGTGGGGTCACCGGCCCCAGGTCAGCGGGTCACGTGGGGACACCGGCCCCAGGTCAGCGGGTCACGTGGGGACCCAGGCCCCAGGTCAGCGGGTCACGTGGGGACACCGGCCCCAGGTGACCGGGTCACGTGGGGACACCGGCCTCAGGTCAGCGGGTCACGTGGGGACACCGGCCCCAGGTCAGCGGGTCACGTGGGGACCCCGGCCCCAGGTAACCGGGTCATACCGAGTCCCCGGACCCAGGTCACCGGGTCAGTTCGGGACCCCGGACCCAGGTCGGGTCATGTCACGTCCCATGCCCGGGTCCCCGGGTTGGATTTTTACCCAGGCCCCGGGTCACAGGGTCATGTCGGGTCAACGGCCTGGGTACAAGGGTCTGGTGACCTCCCCGACCCCAGGTCCCCGGGTCATGACGGGACACCGGACCAGGTCCCCGAGTCCGGTCGACACCACAGCCCCAGGTCACCGGGTCATGTCGGGACCCAGCCCGGGTCCCCGGGACGGGTTTTTACCCCAGCCGCAGATCACCGGGTCCTGTCGGGTACCCGGGTCGGGTCCCCTGGACAGGTCGGCACCCCGGCCCCGGGTCACGGGGTCATGTCGGGTCGCTGTCCCGGGTACCAGTGTCAGGTGACCACCCCGGCCCCGGGAGAAGGAGTCATACCGGGTCCCCGGCCCGGGTCCCCGGGTTGCATCGGGACAAAAGCACCGGATCACTGGATCACGTGGGGGCCCGGGCCCGGGTCCCCGGGTTGCATCGGGACACCAGCGAAGGACCACCGGGTCCTGTCGGGTCCCCGGCCCGGGTCCCCTGGACAGGTCGTTAACCCGGCCCCAGGTCACCGGGTCATGTCGCGCACCCGGCCTGGTTCCCAGGTTCCGGTGACCACCCCGGCACCAGGACCCCGGGTCCCGTGGGGACCCCGGCCCCAGGTGACCGGGTCACGCGGGGTCACCGGCCCCAGGTCAGCGGGTCACGTGGGGTCAACGGCCCCAGGTGACCGGGTCACGTGGGGACACCGGCCCCAGGTCACCGCGTCGGGTCGGGACCCCGAACCCAGGTCCACGAGACCGTTGACACCACAGCCCCGGGTCACCGGGTCGTGTCGAGTAACCGGCCTGGTTCCCAGTTTCCGATGACCACCCCGGCACCAGGACTCCGGGTCACGTGGGGACACCGGCCCCAGGTCAGCGGGTCACGTGGGGACACCGGCCCCAGGTCAGCGGGTCACGTGGGGACCCCGGCCCCAGGTCACCGGATCACGTGGGGTCACCGGCCCCAGGTCAGCGGGTCACGTGGGGACCCCGGACCCAGGTCACTGTGTCAGTTCGGGACCCCGGACCCAGGTCGGGTCATGTCACGTCCCATGCCCGGGTCCCCGGGTTGGATTTTTACCCAGGCCCCGGGTCACGGGGTCATGTCGGGTCGCTGTCCCGGGTACCAGTGTCAGGTGACCACCCCGGCCCCGGGAGAAGGAGTCATACCGGGTCCCCGGCCCGGGTCCCCGGGTTGCATCGGGACAAAAGCACCGGATCACTGGATCACGTGGGGGCCCGGGCCCGGGTCCCCGGGTTGCATCGGGACACCAGCGAAGGACCACCGGGTCTTGTCGGGTCCCCGGCCCGGGTCCCCTGGACAGGTCGTTAACCCGGCCCCAAGTCACCGGGTCATGTCGCGCACCCGGCCTGGTTCCCACGTTCAGGTGACCACCCCGGCACCAGGACCCCGGGTCCCGTGGGGACACCGGCCCCAGGTGACCGGGTCACGTGGGGTCACCGGCCCCAGGTCAGCGGGTCACGTGGGGACACCGGTCCCAGGTGACCGGGTCACGTGGGGACACCGGCCCCAGGTCAGCGGGTCACGTGGGGACACTGGCCCCAGGTGACCGGGTCACGTGGGGACACCGGCCCCAGGTCACCGGGTCACATGGGGACCCCGGCCCCAGGTGACCGGGTCACGTGGAGACACCGGCCCCAGGTCAGCGGGTCACGTGGGGACACCGGCCCCAGGTAACCAAAGCAGGTCGGGACCCAGCCCGGGTCCCCGGGACGGGTTTTTACCCCAGCCGCAGATCACCGGGTCCTGTCGGGTACCCGGGTCGGGTCACCTGGACAGGTCGGCACCCCGGCCCCGGGTCACGGGGTCATGTCGGGTCGCTGTCCCGGGTACCAGTGTCAGGTGACCATCCCGGCCCCGGGAGACGGAGTCATACCGGGTCCCCGGCCCGGGTCCCCGGGTTGCATCGGGACACCAGCGAAGGACCACCGGGTCCTGTCGGGTCCCCGGCCCGGGTCCCCTGGACAGGTCGTTAACCCGGCCCCAGGTCACCGGGTCATGTCGCGCACCCGGCCTGGTTCCCAGGTTCCGGTGACCACCCCGGCACCAGGACTCTGGGTCACGTGGGGACCCCGGCCCCAGGTCAGCGGGTCACGTGGGGACACCGGCCCCAGGTGACCGGGTCACGTGGGGTCACCGGCCCCAGGTGACCGGGTCACGTGAGGTCACTGGCCCCAGGTGACCGGGTCACGTGGGGTCACCGGCCCCAGGTCAGCGGGTCACGTGATGACACCGGCCCCAGGTGACCGGGTCACGTGGGGACCCCGGCCCCAGGTGACCGGGTCACGTGGGGTCACCGGCCCCAGGTGACCGGGTCACGTGAGGTCACTGGCCCCAGGTGACCGGGTCACGTGGGGTCACCGGCCCCAGGTCAGAGGGTCACGTGGGGTCACCGGCCCCAGGTGACCGGGTCACGTGGGGTCACCGGCCCCAGGTGACCGGGTCACGTGGGGACACCGGCCCCAGGTGACCGGGTCACGTGGGGACACCGGCCCCAGGTGACCGGGTCACGTGGGGTCACCGGCCCCAGGTCAGCGGGTCACGTGGGGACACCGGCCCCAGGTGACCGGGTCACGTGGGGTCACCGGCCCCAGGTGACCGGGTCACGTGGGGTCACCGGCCCCAGGTGACCGGGTCACGTGGGGACACCAGCCCCAGGTGACCGGGTCACGTGGGTTCACCGGCCCCAGGTCAGCGGGTCACGTGGTGTCACCGGCCCCAGGTGACCGGGTCACGTGGGGTCACCGGCCCCAGGTGACCGGGTCACGTGGGGTCACCGGCCCCAGGTCAGCGGGTCACGTGGGGACACCGGCCCCAGGTCAGCGGGTCACGTGGGGACCCCGGCCCCAGGTCAGCGGGTCACGTGATGACACCGGCCCCAGGTGACCGGGTCACGTGGGGACACCGGCCTCAGGTCAGCGGGTCACATGGGGACACCGGCCCCAGGTCAGCGGGTCACGTGTGGACCCCGGACCCAGGTCAGCGGGTCACGTGGGGACACCGGCCCCAGGTAACCGGGTCATACCGAGTCCCCGGACCCAGGTCACCGGGTCAGTTCGGGACCCCGGACCCAGGTCGGGTCATGTCACGTCCCATGCCCGGGTCCCCGGGTTGGATTTTTACCCAGGCCCCGGGTCACAGGGTCATGTCGGGTCAACGGCCTGGGTACAAGGGTCTGGTGACCACCCCGACCCCAGGTCCCCGGGTCATGACGGGACACCGGACCAGGTCCCCGAGTCCGGTCGACACCACAGCCCCAGGTCACCGGGTCACGTCGGCACCCCGGAACCAGGTCACCGGGTCATGTCGGGACCCAGCCCGGGTCCCCGGGACGGTTTTTTACCCCAGCCGCAGATCACCGGGTCCTGTCGGGTACCCGGGTCGGGTCCCCTGGACAGGTCGGCACCCCAGCCCCGGGTCACGGGGTCATGTCGGGTCGCTGTCCCGGGTACCAGTGTCAGGTGACCACCCCGGCCCCGGGAGACGGAGTCATACCGGGTCCCCGGCCCGGGTCCCCGGGTTGCATCGGGACAAAAGCACCGGATCACTGGATCACGTGGGGGCCCGGGCCCGGGTCCCCGGGTTGCATCGGGACACCAGCGAAGGACCACCGGGTCCTGTCGGGTCCCCGGCCCGGGTCCCCTGGAGAGGTCGTTAACCCGGCATCAAGTCAACGGGTCATGTCGCGCACCCGGCCTGGTTCCCACGTTCAGGTGACCACCCCGGCACCAGGACCCCGGGTCACGTGGGGACCCCGGCCCCAGGTCAGCGGGTCACGTGGGGACACCGGCCCCAGGTCACCGCGTCAGGTCGGGACCCCGAACCCAGGTCCACGAGTCCGTCGACACCACAGCCCCGGGTCACGGGGTCGTGTCGGGTAAGCGGCCTGGTTCCAAGGTTCCGATGACCACCCCGGCACCAGGACCCCGGGTCACGTGGGGACACCGGCCCCAGGTGACCGGGTCACGTGGGGACACCGGCCCCAGGTCATCGGGTAACGTGGGGACACCGGCCCCAGGTGACCGGGTCACGTGGGGACACCGGCCCCAGGTCACCGGGTCACGTGGGGTCACCGGCCCCAGGTGACCTGGTCACGTGGGGTCACCGGCCCCAGGTGACCGGGTCACGTGGGGTCACCGGCCCCAGGTGACCGGGTCACGTGAGGTCACCGGCCCCAGGTGACCGGGTCACGTGGGGTCACCGGCCCCAGGTGACCGGGTCACGTGGGGACACCGGCCCCAGGTGACCGGGTCACGTGGTGTCACCGGCCCCAGGTGACCGGGTCACGTGGGGTCTCCGGCCCCAGGTGACCGGGTCACGTGGTGTCACCGGCCACAGGTGACCGGGTCACGTGGGGACACCGGCCCCAGGTGACCGGGTCACGTGGGGTCACCGGCCCCAGGTCAGCGGGTCACGTGGGGACACCGGCCCCAGGTGACCGGGTCACGTGGGGACACCGGCCCCAGGTCAGCGGGTCACGTGGGGACACTGGCCCCAGGTGACCGGGTCACGTGGGGACACCGGCCCCAGGTCACAGGGTCACATGGGGACCCCGGCCCCAGGTCAGCTGTTCACGTGGGGACACCGGCCCCAGGTGACCGGGTCACGTGGGGTCACCGGCCCCAGGTAACCAAGGCTGGTCGGGAACCAGCCCGGGTCCCCGGGACGGGTTTTTACCCCAGCCGCCGATCACCAGGTCCTGTCGGGTCCCCGGCCCGGGTCCCCTGGACAGGTCGTTAACCCGGCCCCAGGTCACCGGGTCATGTCGCGCACCCGGCCTGGTTCCCAGGTTCCGGTGACCACCCCGGCACCAGGACCCCAGGTCACGTGGGGACCCCCGGCCCCAGGTCAGCGGGTCACGTGGGGACACCGGCCCCAGGTCACCGCGTCAGGTCGGGACCCCGAACCCAGGTCCACGAGTCCATCGACACCACAGCCCCGGGTCACCGGGTCGTGTCGGGTAACCGGCCTGGTTCCAAGGTTCGGATGACCACCCCGGCACCAGGACCCCGGGTCACGTGGGGACACCGGCCCCAGGTGACCGGGTCACGTGGGGACACCGGCCCCAGGTGACCGGGTCACGTGGGGACACCGGCCCCAGGTCATCGGGTCACGTGGGGTCACCGGCCCCAGGTGACCGGGTCACGTGGGGTCACCGGCACCAGGTGACCGGGTCACGTGGGGTCACCGGCCCCAGGTGACCGGGTCACGTGGGGTCACCGGCCCCAGGTGACCGGGTCACGTGGGGTCACCGGCCCCAGGTGACCGGGTCACGTGGGGACACCGGCCCCAGGTGACCGGGTCACGTGGGGTCACCGGCCCCAGGTCAGCGGGTCACGTGGGGACCCCGGCCCCAGGTGACCGGGTCACGTGGGGTCACCGGACCCAGGTAACCGGGTCATACCGAGTCCCCGGACCCAGGTCACCGGGTCAGTTCGGGACCCCGGACCCAGGTCGGGTCATGTCACGTCCCATGCCCGGGTCCCCGGGTTGGATTTTTACCCAGGCCCCGGGTCACAGGGTCATGTCGGGTCAACGGCCTGGGTACAAGGGTCTGGTGACCACCCCGACCCCAGGTCCCCGGGTCATGACGGGACACCGGACCAGGTCCCCGAGTCCGGTCGACACCACAGCCCCAGGTCACCGGGTCATGTCGGGACCCAGCCCGGGTCCCCGGGACGGGTTTTTACCCCAGCCGCAGATCACCGGGTCCTGTCGGGTACCCGGGTCGGGTCCCCTGGACAGGTCGGCACCCCGGCCCCGGGTCACGGGGTCATGTCGGGTCGCTGTCCCGGGTACCAGTGTCAGGTGACCACCCCGGCCCCGGGAGACGGAGTCATACCGGGTCCCCGGCCCAGGTCCCCGGGTTGCATCGGGACACCAGCGAAGGACCACCGGGTCCTGTCGGGTCCCCGGCCCGGGTCCCCTGGAGAGGTCGTTAACCCGGCCCCAGGTCACCGGGTCGTGTCGGGTAACCGGCCTGGTTCCCAGGTTCCGGTGACCACCCCGGCACCAGGACCCCGGGTCCCGTGGGGACCCCGGCCCCAGGTGACCGGGTCACGCGGGGTCACCGGCCCCAGGTCAGCGGGTCACATGGGGTCACCGGCCCCAGGTCAGCGGGTCACGTGGGGACACCGGCCCCAGGTCAGCGGGTCACGTGGGGACACCAGCCCCAGGTCACCGCGTCAGGTCGGGACCCCGAACCCAGGTCCACGAGTCCGTCGACACCACAGCCCCGGGTCACCGGGTCGTGTCGGGTAACCGGCCTGGTTCCCAGGTTCCGATGACCACCCCGGCACCAGGACTCTGGGTCACGTGTGGACACCGGCCCCAGGTCACCGGGTCACGTGGGGTCACCGGACCCAGGTCAGCGGGTCACGTGGGGTCACCGGCCCCAGGTGACCGGGTCACGTGGGGACACCGGCCCCAGGTGACCGGGTCACGTGGGGTCACCGGCCCCAGGTCAGCGGGTCACGTGGGGTCACATGCCCCAGGTCACCGGGTCACGTGGGGTCACCGGCCCCAGGTGACCGGGTCACGTGGGGTCACCGTCCCCAGGTGACCGGGTCACGTGGGGTCACCGGCCCCAGGTGACCGGGTCACGTGGGGACACCGGCCCCAGGTGACCGGGTCACGTGGGGTCACCGGCCCCAGGTGACCGGGTCACGTGGGTTCACTGTCCCCAGGTGAGCGGGTCACGTGGGGACACCCGCCCCAGGTGACCGGGTCACGTGGGGTCACCGGCCCCAGGTGACCGGGTCACGTGGGGTCACCGGCCCCAGGTGACCCGGTCACGTGGGGTCACCGGCCCCAGGTGACCGGGTCACGTGGGGTCACCGGCCCCAGGTGACCGGGTCACGTGGGGTCACCGGCCCCAGGTGACCGGGTCACGTGGGGACACCGGCCCCAGGTGACCGGGTCACGTGGGGTCACCGGCCCCAGGTCAGCGGGTCACGTGGGGACCCCGGCCCCAGGTGACCGGGTCACGTGGGGACCCCGGACCCAGGTAACCGGGTCATACCGAGTCCCCGGACCCAGGTCACCGGGTCAGTTCGGGACCCCGGACCCAGGTCGGGTCATGTCACGTCCCATGCCCGGGTCCCCGGGTTGGATTTTTACCCAGGCCCCGGGTCACAGGGTCATGTCGGGTCAACGGCCTGGGTACAAGGGTCTGGTGACCACCCCGACCCCAGGTCCCCGGGTCATGACGGGACACCGGACCAGGTCCCCGAGTCCGGTCGACACCACAGCCCCAGGTCACCGGGTCATGTCGGGACCCAGCCCGGGTCCCCGGGACGGGTTTTTACCCCAGCCGCAGATCACCGGGTCCTGTCGGGTACCCGGGTCGGGTCCCCTGGACAGGTCGGCACCCCGGCCCCGGGTCACGGGGTCATGTCGGGTCGCTGTCCCGGGTACCAGTGTCAGGTGACCACCCCGGCCCCGGGAGACGGAGTCATACCGGGTCCCCGGCCCGGGTCCCCGGGTTGCATCGGGACAAAAGCACCGGATCACTGGATCACGTGGGGGCCCGGGCCCGGGTCCCCGGGTTGCATCGGGACACCAGCGAAGGACCACCGGGTCCTGTCGGGTCCCCGGCCCGGGTCCCCTGGACAGGTCGTTAACCCGGCCCCAGGTCACCGGGTCATGTCGCGCACCCGGCCTGGTTCCCACGTTCCGGTGACCACCCCGGCACCAGGACCCCGGGTCCCGTGGGGACCCCGGCCCCAGGTGACCGGGTCACGCGGGGTCACCGGCCCCAGGTCAGCGGGTCACGTGGGGTCACCGGCCCCAGGTCAGCGGGTCACGTGGGGACACCGGCCCCAGGTCAGCGGGTCACGTGGGGACACCGGCCCCAGGTCACCGCGTCAGGTCGGGACCCCGAACCCAGGTCCACGAGTCCGTCGACACCACAGCCCCGGGTCACCGGGTCGTGTCGCGTAAGCGGCCTGGTTCCCAGGTTCCGATGACCACCCCGGCACCAGGACTCCGTGTCACGTGGGGACACCGGCCCCAGGTCACCGGGTCACGTGGGGTCACCGTCCCCAGGTCAGCGGGTCACGTGGGGACCCAGGCCCCAGGTCACCGGATCACGTGGGGTCACCGGCCCCAGGTCAGCGGGTCACGTGGGGACCCCGGACCCAGGTCACCTGGTCATGTGTGGTACCCAGCCTGGTTCCCAGGTTCCGATGACCTCCCCGGCACCAGGACCCTGGGTCACGTGGGGACACCGGCCCCAGGTGACCGGGTCACGTGGGGTCACCGGCCCCAGGTCAGCGGGTCACGTGGGGACACCGGCCCCAGGTCAGCGGGTCACGTGGGGACCCCGGCCCCAGGTCAGCGGGTCACGTGGGGACACCGGCCCCAGGTGACCGGGTCACGTGGGGACACCGGCCTCAGGTCAGCGGGTCACGTGGGGACACCGGCCCCAGTTCAGCGGGTCACGTGGGGACCCCGGACCCAGGTCACCGGGTCAGTTCGGGACCCCGGACCCAGGTCGGGTCATGTCACGTCCCATGCCTGCGTCCCCGGGTTGGATTTTTACCCAGGCCCCGGGTCACAGGGTCATGTCGGGTCAACGGCCTGGGTACAAGGGTCTGGTGACCACCCCGACCCCAGGTCCCCGGGTCATGATGGGACACCGGACCAGGTCCCCGAGTCCGGTCGACACCACAGCCCCAGGTCACCGGGTCATGTCGGGACCCAGCCCGGGTCCCCGGGACGGGTTTTTACCCCAGCCGCAAATCGCTGGGTCCTGTCGGGTACCCGGGTCGGGTCCCCTGGACAGGTCGGCACCCCGGCCCCGGGTCACGGGGTCATGTCGGGTCGCTGTCCCGGGTACCAGTGTCAGGTGACCACCCCGGCCCCGGGAGACGGAGTCATACCAGGACCCCGGCCCGGGTCCCCGGGTTGCATCGGGACAAAAGCACCGGATCACTGGATCACGTGGGGGCCCGGGCCCGGGTCCCCGGGCTGCATCGGGACACCAGCGAAGGACCACCGGGTCCTGTCGGGTCCCCGGCCCGGGTCCCCTGGACAGGTCGTTAACCCGGCCCCAGGTCACCGGGTCATGTCGCGCACCCGGCCTGGTTCCCACGTTCCGGTGACCACCCCGGCACCAGGACCCCAGGTCCCGTGGGGACCCCGGCCCCAGGTCAGCGGGTCACGTGGGGTCACCGGCCCCAGGTCAGCGGGTCACGTGGGGACACCGGCCCCAGGTCAGCGGGTCACGTGGGGACACCGGCCCCAGGTCACCGCGTCAGGTCGGGACCCCGAACCCAGGTCCACAAGTCCGTCGACACCACAGCCCCGGGTCACCGGGTCGTGTCGGGTAACCGGCCTGGTTCCCAGGTTCCGATGACCACCCCGGCACCAGGACTCCCGGTCACGTGGGGACACAGGCCCCAGGTGACCGGGTCACGTGGGGTCACCGGACCCAGGTGACCCGGTCACGTGGGGACACCGGCCCCAGGTGACCAGGTCAAGTGGGGTCACCGGCCCCAGGTGACCGGGTCACGTGGGGTCACCGGCCCCAGGTCAGTGGGTCACGTGGGGACACCGGCCCCAGGTGACCGGGTCACGTGGGGACACCGGCCCCAGGTGACCGGGTCACGTGGGGTCACCGGCCCCAGGTGACCGGGTCACGTGGGGTCACCGGCCCCAGGTGACCGGGTCACGTGGGGACACCGGCCCCAGGTGACCGGGTCACGTGGGGTCACCGGCCCCAGGTGGCCGGGTCACATGGGGACACCGGCCCCAGGTGACCGGGTCACGTGGGGTCACCGGCCCCAGGTGACCGGGTCACGTGGGGACACCGGCCCCAGGTGACCGGGTCACGTGGGGTCACCGGCCCCAGGTCAGCGGGTCACGTGGGGACACCGGCCCCAGGTGACCGGGTCACGTGGTGTCACCGGCCCCAGGTGACCCGGTCACGTGAGGTCACCGGCCCCAGGTGACCGGGTCACGTGGGGTCACCGGCCCCAGGTGACCGGGTCACGTGGGGTCACCGGCCCCAGGTGACCCGGTCACGTGGGGTCACCGGCCCCAGGTGACCGGGTCACATGGGGTCACCGGCCCCAGGTCAGCGGGTCACGTGGGGACACCGGCCCCAGGTGACCGGGTCACGTGGGGTCACCGGCCCCAGGTCAGCGGGTCACGTGGGGACACCGGCCCCAGGTGACCGGGTCACGTGGGGTCACCGGCCCCAGGTCAGCGGGTCACGTGGGGACACCGGCCCCAGGTAACCAAGGCATGTCGGGACCCAGCCCGGGTCCCCGGGACGGGTTTTTACCCCAGCCGCAGATCACCGGGTCCTGTCGGGTCCCCGGGTCGGGTCCCCTGGACAGGTCGATAACCCGGCCCCAGGTCACCCGGTCATCTCGCGCACCCGGCCTGGTTCCCAGGTTCCGATGACCACCCCGGCACCAGGACCCCGGGTCACGTGGGGACACCGGCCCCAGGTGACCGGGTCACGTGGGGTCACCGGCCCCAGGTCAGCGGGTCACGTGGGGACCCCGGCCCCAGGTGACCGGGTCACGTGGGGACACCGGCCCCCGGTAACCGGGTCATACCGAGTCCCCGGACCCAGGTCACCGGGTCAGTTCGGGACCCCGGACCCAGGTCGGGTCATGTCACGTCCCATGCCCGGGTCCCCGGGTTGGATTTTTACCCAGGCCCCGGGTCACAGGGTCATGTCGGGTCAACGGCCTGGGTACAAGGGTCTGGTGACCACCCCGACCCCAGGTCCCCGGGTCATGACGGGACACCGGACCAGGTCCCCGAGTCCGGTCGACACCACAGCCCCAGGTCACCGGGTCATGTCGGGACCCAGCCCGGGTCCCCGGGACGGGTTTTTACCCCAGCCGCAGATCACCGGGTCCTGTCGGGTACCCGGGTCGGGTCCCCTGGACAGGTCGGCACCCCGGCCCCGGGTCACGGGGTCATGTCGGGTCGCTGTCCCGGGTACCAGTGTCAGGTGACCACCCCGGCCCCGGGAGACGGAGTCATACCGGGTCCCCGGCCCGGGTCCCCGGGTTGCATCGGGACACCAGCAAAGGACCACCGGGTCCTGTCGGGTCCCCGGCCCGGGTCCCCTGGACAGGTCGTTAACCCGGCCCCAGGTCACCGGGTCATGTCGCGCACCCGGCCTGGTTCCCAGGTTCCGGTGACCACCCCGGCACCAGGACCCCGGGTCACGTGGGGACCCCGGCCCCAGGTCAGCGGGTCACGTGGGGACACCGGCCCCAGGTCACCGCGTCAGGTCGGGACCCCGAACCCAGGTCCACGAGTCCGTCGACACCACAGCCCCGGGTCACCGGGTCGTGTCGGGTAACCGGCCTGGTTCCAAGGTTCCGATGACCACCCCGGCACCAGGACCCCGGGTCACGTGGGGTCACCTGCACCAGGTGACCTGGTCACGTGGGGTCACCGGCCCCAGGTGACCGGGTCACGTGGGGTCACCGGCCCCAGGTGACCGGGTCACGTGAGGTCACCGGCCCCAGGTGACCGGGTCACGTGGGGTCACCGGCCCCAGGTGACCGGGTCACGTGGGGTCACCGGCCCCAGGTGACCGGGTCACGTGGGGTCACCGGCCCCAGGTGACCGGGTCACGTGGGGTCACCGGCCCCAGGTGACCGGGTCACGTGGGGACACCGGCCCCAGGTGACCGGGTCACGTGGGGTCACCGGACCCAGGTCAGCGGGTCACGTGGGGACACCGGCCCCAGGTAACCGGGTCATACCGAGTTCCCGGACCCAGGTCACCGGGTCAGTTCGGGACCCCGGACCCAGGTCGGGTCATGTCACGTCCCATGCCCGGGTCCCCGGGTTGGATTTTTACCCAGGCCCCGGGTCACAGGGTCATGTCGGGTCAACGGCCTGGGTACAAGGGTCTGGTGACCACCCCAACCCCAGGTCCCCGGGTCATGACGGGACACCGGACCAGGTCCCCGAGTCCGGTCGACACCACAGCCCCAGGTCACCGGGTCATGTCGGGACCCAGCCCGGGTCCCCGGGACGGGTTTTTACCCCAGCCGCAGATCACCGGGTCCTGTCGGGTACCCGGGTCGGGTCCCCTGGACAGGTCGGCACCCCGGCCCCGGGTCACGGGGTCATGTCGGGTCGCTGTCCCGGGTACCAGTGTCAGGTGACCACCCCGGCCCCGGGAGACGGAGTCATACCGGGTCCCCGGCCCGGGTCCCCGGGTTGCATCGGGACAAAAGCACCGGATCACTGGATCACGTGGGGGCCCGGGCCCGGGTCCCCGGGTTGCATCGGGACACCAGCGAAGGACCACCGGGTCCTGTCGGGTCCCCGGCCCGGGTCCCCTGGACAGGTCGTTAACCCGGCCCCAGGTCACCGGGTCATGTCGCGCACCCGGCCTGGTTCCCACGTTCCGGTGACCACCCCGGCACCAGGACCCCGGGTCCCGTGGGGACCCCGGCCCCAGGTGACCGGGTCACGCGGGGTCACCGGCCCCAGGTCAGCGGGTCACGTGGGGTCACCGGCCCCAGGTCAGCGGGTCACGTGGGGACACCGGCCCCAGGTCAGCGGGTCACGTGGGGACACCGGCCCCAGGTCACCGCGTCAGGTCGGGACCCCGAACCCAGGTCCACGAGTCCGTCGACACCACAGCCCCGGGTCACCGGGTCGTGTCGCGTAAGCGGCCTGGTTCCCAGGTTCCGATGACCACCCCGGCACCAGGACTCCGTGTCACGTGGGGACACCGGCCCCAGGTCACCGGGTCACGTGGGGTCACCGTCCCCAGGTCAGCGGGTCACGTGGGGACCCAGGCCCCAGGTCACCGGATCACGTGGGGTCACCGGCCCCAGGTCAGCGGGTCACGTGGGGACCCCGGACCCAGGTCACCTGGTCATGTGTGGTACCCAGCCTGGTTCCCAGGTTCCGATGACCTCCCCGGCACCAGGACCCTGGGTCACGTGGGGACACCGGCCCCAGGTGACCGGGTCACGTGGGGTCACCGGCCCCAGGTCAGCGGGTCACGTGGGGACACCGGCCCCAGGTCAGCGGGTCACGTGGGGACCCCGGCCCCAGGTCAGCGGGTCACGTGGGGACACCGGCCCCAGGTGACCGGGTCACGTGGGGACACCGGCCTCAGGTCAGCGGGTCACGTGGGGACACCGGCCCCAGTTCAGCGGGTCACGTGGGGACCCCGGACCCAGGTCACCGGGTCAGTTCGGGACCCCGGACCCAGGTCGGGTCATGTCACGTCCCATGCCCGCGTCCCCGGGTTGGATTTTTACCCAGGCCCCGGGTCACAGGGTCATGTCGGGTCAACGGCCTGGGTACAAGGGTCTGGTGACCACCCCGACCCCAGGTCCCCGGGTCATGATGGGACACCGGACCAGGTCCCCGAGTCCGGTCGACACCACAGCCCCAGGTCACCGGGTCATGTCGGGACCCAGCCCGGGTCCCCGGGACGGGTTTTTACCCCAGCCGCAAATCACTGGGTCCTGTCGGGTACCCGGGTCGGGTCCCCTGGACAGGTCGGCACCCCGGCCCCGGGTCACGGGGTCATGTCGGGTCGCTGTCCCGGGTACCAGTGTCAGGTGACCACCCCGGCCCCGGGAGACGGAGTCATACCAGGTCCCCGGCCCGGGTCCCCGGGTTGCATCGGGACAAAAGCACCGGATCACTGGATCACGTGGGGGCCCGGGCCCGGGTCCCCGGGTTGCATCGGGACACCAGCGAAGGACCACCGGGTCCTGTCGGGTCCCCGGCCCGGGTCCCCTGGACAGGTCGTTAACCCGGCCCCAGGTCACCGGGTCATGTCGCGCACCCGGCCTGGTTCCCACGTTCCGGTGACCACCCCGGCACCAGGACCCCGGGTCCCGTGGGGACCCCGGCCCCAGGTCAGCGGGTCACGTGGGGTCACCGGCCCCAGGTCAGCGGGTCACGTGGGGACACCGGCCCCAGGTCAGCGGGTCACGTGGGGACACCGGCCCCAGGTCACCGCGTCAGGTCGGGACCCCGAACCCAAGTCCACAAGTCCGTCGACACCACAGCCCCGGGTCACCGGGTCGTGTCGGGTAACCGGCCTGGTTCCCAGGTTCCGATGACCACCCCGGCACCAGGACTCCGGGTCACGTGGGGACACAGGCCCCAGGTGACCGGGTCACGTGGGGTCACCGGACCCAGGTGACCCGGTCACGTGGGGACACCGGCCCCAGGTGACCAGGTCACGTGGGGTCACCGGCCCCAGGTGACCGGGTCACGTGGGGTCACCGGCCCCAGGTCAGTGGGTCACGTGGGGACACCGGCCCCAGGTGACCGGGTCACGTGGGGTCACCGGCCCCAGGTCAGCGGGTCACGTGGGGTCACCGGCCCCAGGTGACCGGGTCACGTGGGGTCACCGGCCCCAGGTGACCGGGTCACGTGGGGTCACCGGCCCCAGGTGACCGGGTCACGTGGGGTCACCGGCCCCAGGTGACCGGGTCACGTGGGGTCACCGGCCCCAGGTCAGCGGGTCACGTGGGGACACCGGCCCCAGGTGACCGGGTCACGTGGTGTCACCGGCCCCAGGTGACCCGGTCACGTGAGGTCACCCGCCCCAGGTGACCGGGTCACGTGGGGTCACCGGCCCCAGGTGACCGGGTCACGTGGGGTCACCGGCCCCAGGTGACCCGGTCACGTGGGGTCACCGGCCCCAGGTGACCGGGTCACATGGGGTCACCGGCCCCAGGTCAGCGGGTCACGTGGGGACACCGGCCCCAGGTGACCGGGTCACGTGGGGTCACCGGCCCCAGGTCAGCGGGTCACGTGAGGACACCGGCCCCAGGTGACCGGGTCACGTGGGGTCACCAGCCCCAGGTCAGCGGGTCACGTGGGGACACCGGCCCCAGGTAACCAAGGCATGTCGGGACCCAGCCCGGGTCCCCGGGACGGGTTTTTACCCCAGCCGCAGATCACCGGGTCCTGTCGGGTCCCCGGGTCGGGTCCCCTGGACAGGTCGATAACCCGGCCCCAGGTCACCCGGTCATCTCGCGCACCCGGCCTGGTTCCCAGGTTCCGATGACCACCCCGGCACCAGGACCCCGGGTCACGTGGGGACACCGGCCCCAGGTGACCGGGTCACGTGGGGTCACCGGCCCCAGGTCAGCGGGTCACGTGGGGACCCCGGACCCAGGTCAGCGGGTCACGTGGGGACACCGGCCCCAGGTCACCGCGTCAGGTCGGGACCCCGAACCCAAGTCCACAAGTCCGTCGACACCACAGCCCCGGGTCACCGGGTCGTGTCGGGTAACCGGCCTGGTTCCCAGGTTCCGATGACCACCCCGGCACCAGGACTCCGGGTCACGTGGGGACACAGGCCCCAGGTGACCGGGTCACGTGGGGTCACCGGACCCAGGTGACCCGGTCACGTGGGGACACCGGCCCCAGGTGACCAGGTCACGTGGGGTCACCGGCCCCAGGTGACCGGGTCACGTGGGGTCACCGGCCCCAGGTCAGTGGGTCACGTGGGGACACCGGCCCCAGGTGACCGGGTCACGTGGGGACACCGGCCCCAGGTGACCGGGTCACGTGGGGTCACCGGCCCCAGGACTCCGGGTCACGTGGGGACACCGGCCCCAGGTGACCGGGTCACGTGGGGTCACCGGCCCCAGGTCAGCGGGTCACGTGGGGTCACCTGCACCAGGTGACCTGGTCACGTGGGGACACCGGCCCCAGGTAACCGGGTCATACCGAGTCCCCGGACCCAGGTCACCGGGTCAGTTCGGGACCCCGGACCCAGGTCGGGTCATGTCACGTCCCATGCCCGCGTCCCCGGGTTGGATTTTTACCCAGGCCCCGGGTCACAGGGTCATGTCGGGTCAACGGCCTGGGTACAAGGGTCTGGTGACCACCCCGACCCCAGGTCCCCGGGTCATGACGGGACACCGGACCAGGTCCCCGAGTCCGGTCGACACCACAGCCCCAGGTCACCGGGTCATGTCGGGACCCAGCCCGGGTCCCCGGGACGGGTTTTTACCCCAGCCGCAGATCACCGGGTCCTGTCGGGTACCCGGGTCGGGTCCCCTGGACAGGTCGGCACCCCGGCCCCGGGTCACGGGGTCATGTCGGGTCGCTGTCCCGGGTACCAGTGTCAGGTGACCACCCCGGCCCCGGGAGACGGAGTCATACCGGGTCCCCGGCCCGGGTCCCCGGGTTGCATCGGGACACCAGCAAAGGACCACCGGGTCCTGTCGGGTCCCCGGCCCGGGTCCCCTGGACAGGTCGTTAACCCGGCCCCAGGTCACCGGGTCATGTCGCGCACCCGGCCTGGTTCCCAGGTTCCGGTGACCACCCCGGCACCAGGACCCCGGGTCACGTGGGGACCCCGGCCCCAGGTCAGCGGGTCACGTGGGGACACCGGCCCCAGGTCACCGCGTCAGGTCGGGACCCCGAACCCAGGTCCACGAGTCCGTCGACACCACAGCCCCGGGTCACCGGGTCGTGTCGGGTAACCGGCCTGGTTCCAAGGTTCCGATGACCACCCTGGCACCAGGACCCCGGGTCACGTGGGGACACCGGCCCCAGGTGACCGGGTCACGTGGGGTCACCTGCACCAGGTGACCTGGTCACGTGGGGTCACCGGCCCCAGGTGACCGGGTCACGTGGGGTCACCGGCCCCAGGTGACCGGGTCACGTGAGGTCACCGGCCCCAGGTGACCGGGTCACATGGGGTCACCGGCCCCAGGTGACCGGGTCACGTGGGGTCACCGGCCCCAGGTGACCGGGTCACGTGGGGACACCGGCCCCAGGTGACCGGGTCACGTGGGGTCACCGGCCCCAGGTGACCGGGTCACGTGCGGTCACCGGACCCAGGTCAGCGGGTCACGTGGGGACACCGGCCCCAGGTCAGCGGGTCACGTGGGGACACCGGCCCCAGGTCACCGCGTCAGGTCGGGACCCCGAACCCAGGTCCACGAGTCCGTCGACACCACAGCCCCGGGTCACCGGGTCGTGTCGGGTAACCGGCCTGGTTCCCAGGTTCCGATGACCACCCCGGCACCAGGACTCCGGGTCACGTGGGGACACAGGCCCCAGGTGACCGGGTCACGTGGGGTCACCGGACCCAGGTGACCCGGTCACGTGGGGACACCGGCCCCAGGTGACCAGGTCACGTGGGGTCACCGGCCCCAGGTGACCGGGTCACGTGGGGTCACCGGCCCCAGGTCAGTGGGTCACGTGGGGACACCGGCCCCAGGTGACCGGGTCACGTGGGGACACCGGCCCCAGGTGACCGGGTCACGTGGGGTCACCGGCCCCAGGTCAGCGGGTCACGTGGGGTCACCGGCCCCAGGTGACCGGGTCACGTGGGGACACCGGCCCCAGGTGACCGGGTCACGTGGGGTCACCGGCCCCAGGTGACCGGGTCACGTGGGGTCACCGGCCCCAGGTGACCGGGTCACGTGGGGACACCGGCCCCAGGTGACCGGGTCACGTGGGGTCACCGGCCCCAGGTCAGCGGGTCACGTGGGGACACCGGCCCCAGGTGACCGGGTCACGTGGTGTCACCGGCCCCAGGTGACCCGGTCACGTGAGGTCACCCGCCCCAGGTGACCGGGTCACGTGGGGTCACCGGCCCCAGGTGACCGGGTCACGTGGGGTCACCGGCCCCAGGTGACCCGGTCACGTGGGGTCACCGGCCCCAGGTCAGCGGGTCACGTGAGGACACCGGCCCCAGGTGACCGGGTCACGTGGGGTCACCAGCCCCAGGTCAGCGGGTCACGTGGGGACACCGGCCCCAGGTAACCAAGGCATGTCGGGACCCAGCCCGGGTCCCCGGGACGGGTTTTTACCCCAGCCGCAGATCACCGGGTCCTGTTGGGTCCCCGGGTCGGGTCCCCTGGACAGGTCGATAACCCGGCCCCAGGTCACCCGGTCATCTCGCGCACCCGGCCTGGTTCCCAGGTTCCGATGACCACCCCGGCACCAGGACCCCGGGTCACGTGGGGACACCGGCCCCAGGTGACCGGGTCACGTGGGGTCACCGGCCCCAGGTCAGCGGGTCACGTGGGGACCCCGGACCCAGGTCAGCGGGTCACGTGGGGACACCGGCCCCAGGTAACCGGGTCATACCGAGTCCCCGGACCCAGGTCACCGGGTCAGTTCGGGACCCCGGACCCAGGTCGGGTCATGTCACGTCCCATGCCCGCGTCCCCGGGTTGGATTTTTACCCAGGCCCCGGGTCACAGGGTCATGTCGGGTCAACGGCCTGGGTACAAGGGTCTGGTGACCACCCCGACCCCAGGTCCCCGGGTCATGACGGGACACCGGACCAGGTCCCCGAGTCCGGTCGACACCACAGCCCCAGGTCACCGGGTCATGTCGGGACCCAGCCCGGGTCCCCGGGACGGGTTTTTACCCCAGCCGCAGATCACCGGGTCCTGTCGGGTACCCGGGTCGGGTCCCCTGGACAGGTCGGCACCCCGGCCCCGGGTCACGGGGTCATGTCGGGTCGCTGTCCCGGGTACCAGTGTCAGGTGACCACCCCGGCCCCGGGAGACGGAGTCATACCGGGTCCCCGGCCCGGGTCCCCGGGTTGCATCGGGACACCAGCAAAGGACCACCGGGTCCTGTCGGGTCCCCGGCCCGGGTCCCCTGGACAGGTCGTTAACCCGGCCCCAGGTCACCGGGTCATGTCGCGCACCCGGCCTGGTTCCCAGGTTCCGGTGACCACCCCGGCACCAGGACCCCGGGTCACGTGGGGACCCCGGCCCCAGGTCAGCGGGTCACGTGGGGACACCGGCCCCAGGTCACCGCGTCAGGTCGGGACCCCGAACCCAGGTCCACGAGTCCGTCGACACCACAGCCCCGGGTCACCGGGTCGTGTCGGGTAACCGGCCTGGTTCCAAGGTTCCGATGACCACCCTGGCACCAGGACCCCGGGTCACGTGGGGACACCGGCCCCAGGTGACCGGGTCACGTGGGGTCACCGGCCCCAGGTGACCGGGTCACGTGCGGTCACCGGACCCAGGTCAGCGGGTCACGTGGGGACACCGGCCCCAGGTCAGCGGGTCACGTGGGGACACCGGCCCCAGGTCACCGCGTCAGGTCGGGACCCCGAACCCAGGTCCACGAGTCCGTCGACACCACAGCCCCGGGTCACCGGGTCGTGTCGGGTAACCGGCCTGGTTCCCAGGTTCCGATGACCACCCCGGCACCAGGACTCCGGGTCACGTGGGGACACCGGCCCCAGGTGACCGGGTCACGTGGGGTCACCGTCCCCAGGTCAGCGGGTCACGTGGGGACCCAGGCCCCAGGTCACCGGATCACGTGGGGTCACCGGCCCCAGGTCAGCGGGTCACGTGGGGTCATCGGCCCCAGGTGACCGGGTCACGTGGGGACACCGGCCCCAGGTGACCGGGTCACGTGGGGTCACCGGCCCCAGGTGACCGGGTCACGTGGGGTCACCGGCCCCAGGTGACCGGGTCACGTGGGGACACCGGCCCCAGGTGACCGGGTCACGTGGGGTCACCGGCCCCAGGTCAGCGGGTCACGTGGGGACACCGGCCCCAGGTGACCGGGTCACGTGGTGTCACCGGCCCCAGGTGACCCGGTCACGTGAGGTCACCGGCCCCAGGTGACCGGGTCACGTGGGGTCACCGGCCCCAGGTGACCCGGTCACGTGGGTTCACCGGCCCCAGGTGACCGGGTCACGTGGGGTCACCGGCCCCAGGTCAGCGGGTCACGTGGGGACACCGGCCCCAGGTGACCGGGTCACGTGGGGTCACCAGCCCCAGGTCAGCGGGTCACGTGGGGACACCGGCCCCAGGTGACCGGGTCACGTGGGTTCACCGGCCCCAGGTCAGCGGGTCACGTGGGGACACCGGCCCCAGGTAACCAAGGCATGTCGGGACCCAGCCCGGGTCCCCGGGACGGGTTTTTACCCCAGCCGCAGATCACCGGGTCCTGTCGGGTCCCCGGGTCGGGTCCCCTGGACAGGTCGGCACCCCGGCCCCAGGTCACCGGGTCATGTCGCGCACCCGGCCTGGTTCCCAGGTTCCGATGACCACCCCGGCACCAGGACCCCGGGTCACGTGGGGACACCGGCCCCAGGTGACCGGGTCACGTGGGGTCACCGGCCCCAGGTCAGCGGGTCACGTGGGGTCACCTGCACCAGGTGACCTGGTCACGTGGGGTCACCGGCCCCAGGTGACCGGGTCACGTGGGGTCACCGGCCCCAGGTGACCGGGTCACGTGAGGTCACCGGCCCCAGGTGACCGGGTCACGTGGGGTCACCGGCCCCAGGTGACCGGGTCACGTGGGGTCACCGGCCCCAGGTGACCGGGTCACGTGGGGACACCGGCCCCAGGTGACCGGGTCACGTGGGGTCACCGGCCCCAGGTGACCGGGTCACGTGCGGTCACCGGACCCAGGTCAGCGGGTCACGTGGGGACACCGGCCCCAGGTCAGCGGGTCACGTGGGGACACCGGCCCCAGGTCACCGCGTCAGGTCGGGACCCTGAACCCAGGTCCACGAGTCCGTCGACACCACAGCCCCGGGTCACCGGGTCGTGTCGGGTAACCGGCCTGGTTCCCAGGTTCCGATGACCACCCCGGCACCAGGACTCCGGGTCACGTGGGGACACCGGCCCCAGGTGACCGGGTCACGTGGGGTCACCGGCCCCAGGTCAGCGGGTCACGTGGGGTCACCTGCACCAGGTGACCTGGTCACGTGGGGACACCGGCCCCAGGTAACCGGGTCATACCGAGTCCCCGGACCCAGGTCACCGGGTCAGTTCGGGACCCCGGACCCAGGTCGGGTCATGTCACGTCCCATGCCCGCGTCCCCGGGTTGGATTTTTACCCAGGCCCCGGGTCACAGGGTCATGTCGGGTCAACGGCCTGGGTACAAGGGTCTGGTGACCACCCCGACCCCAGGTCCCCGGGTCATGACGGGACACCGGACCAGGTCCCCGAGTCCGGTCGACACCACAGCCCCAGGTCACGGGGTCATGTCGGGACCCAGCCCGGGTCCCCGGGACGGGTTTTTACCCCAGCCGCAGATCACCGGGTCCTGTCGGGTACCCGGGTCGGGTCCCCTGGACAGGTCGGCACCCCGGCCCCGGGTCACGGGGTCATGTCGGGTCGCTGCCCCGGGTACCAGTGCCAGGTGACCACCCCGGCCTCGGGAGACGGAGTCATACCGGGTCCCCGGCCCGGGTCCCCGGGTTGCATCGGGACACCAGCAAAGGACCACCGGGTCCTGTCGGGTCCCCGGCCCGGGTCCCCTGGACAGGTCGTTAACCCGGCCCCGGGTCACCGGGTCGTGTCGGGTAACCGGCCTGGTTCCAAGGTTCCGATGACCACCCTGGCACCAGGACCCCGGGTCACGTGGGGACACCGGCTCCAGGTGACTGGGTCACGTGGGGACACCGGCCCCAGGTCATCGGGTCACGTGGGGACACCGGCCCCAGGTGACCGGGTCACGTGGGGTCACCGGCCCCAGGTGACCGGGTCATGTGGGGTCACCGGCCCCAGGTGACCGGGTCACGTGGGGACACCGGCCCCAGGTGACCGGGTCACGTGGGGTCACCTGCACCAGGTGATCTGGTCACGTGGGGTCACCGGCCCCAGGTGACCGGGTCACGTGGGGTCACCGGCCCCAGGTGACCGGGTCACGTGAGGTCACCGGCCCTAGGTGACCGGGTCACGTGGGGTCACCGGCCCCAGGTGACCGGATCACGTGGGGTCACCGGCCCCAGGTGACCGGGTCACGTGGGGTCACCGGCCCCAGGTGACCGGGTCACGTGGGGTCACCGGCCCCAGGTGACCGGGTCACGTGGGGTCACCGGCCCCAGGTGACCGGGTCACGTGAGGTCACCGGCCCCAGGTGACCGGGTAACGTGGGGTCACCGGCCCCAGGTGACCGGGTCACGTGGGGTCACCGGCCCCAGGTGACCGGGTCACGTGGGGACACCGGCCCCAGGTGACCGGGTCACGTGGGGTCACCGGCCCCAGGTGACCGGGTCACGTGGGGTCACCGGACCCAGGTCAGCGGGTCACGTGGGGACACCGGCCCCAGGTCAGCGGGTCACGTGGGGACACCGGCCCCAGGTCACCGCGTCAGGTCGGGACCCCGAACCCAGGTCCACGAGTCCGTCGACACCACAGCCCCGGGTCACCGGGTCGTGTCGGGTAACCGGCCTGGTTCCCAGGTTCCGATGACCACCCCGGCACCAGGACTCCGGGTCACGTGGGGACACCGGCCCCAGGTGACCGGGTCACGTGGGGTCACCGGCCCCAGGTCAGCGGGTCACGTGGGATCACCTGCACCAGGTGACCTGGTCACGTGGGGACACCGGCCCCAGGTAACCGGGTCATACCGAGTCCCCGGACCCAGGTCACCGGGTCAGTTCGGGACCCCGGACCCAGGTCGGGTCATGTCACGTCCCATGCCCGCGTCCCCGGGTTGGATTTTTACCCAGGCCCCGGGTCACAGGGTCATGTCGGGTCAACGGCCTGGGTACAAGGGTCTGGTGACCACCCCGACCCCAGGTCCCCGGGTCATGACGGGACACCGGACCAGGTCCCCGAGTCCGGTCGACACCACAGCCCCAGGTCACGGGGTCATGTCGGGACCCAGCCCGGGTCCCCGGGACGGGTTTTTACCCCAGCCGCAGATCACCGGGTCCTGTCGGGTACCCGGGTCGGGTCCCCTGGACAGGTCGGCACCCCGGCCCCGGGTCACGGGGTCATGTCGGGTCGCTGCCCCGGGTACCAGTGCCAGGTGACCACCCCGGCCCCGGGAGACGGAGTCATACCGGGTCCCCGGCCCGGGTCCCCGGGTTGCATCGGGACACCAGCAAAGGACCACCGGGTCCTGTCGGGTCCCCGGCCCGGGTCCCCTGGACAGGTCGTTAACCCGGCCCCGGGTCACCGGGTCGTGTCGGGTAACCGGCCTGGTTCCAAGGTTCCGATGACCACCCTGGCACCAGGACCCCGGGTCACGTGGGGACACCGGCTCCAGGTGACTGGGTCACGTGGGGACACCGGCCCCAGGTCATCGGGTCACGTGGGGACACCGGCCCCAGGTGACCGGGTCACGTGGGGTCACCGGCCCCAGGTGACCCGGTCATGTGGGGTCACCGGCCCCAGGTGACCGGGTCACGTGGGGACACCGGCCCCAGGTGACCGGGTCACGTGGGGTCACCTGCACCAGGTGATCTGGTCACGTGGGGTCACCGGCCCCAGGTGACCGGGTCACGTGGGGTCACCGGCCCCAGGTGACCGGGTCACGTGAGGTCACCGGCCCTAGGTGACCGGGTCACGTGGGGTCACCGGCCCCAGGTGACCGGATCACGTGGGGTCACCGGCCCCAGGTGACCGGGTCACGTGGGGTCACCGGCCCCAGGTGACCGGGTCACGTGGGGTCACCGGCCCCAGGTGACCGGGTCACGTGGGGTCACCGGCCCCAGGTGACCGGGTCACGTGGGGACACCGGCCCCAGGTGACCGGGTCACGTGGGGTCACCGGCCCCAGGTGACCGGGTCACGTGGGGTCACCGGACCCAGGTCAGCGGGTCACGTGGGGACACCGGCCCCAGGTCAGCGGGTCACGTGGGGACACCGGCCCCAGGTCACCGCGTCAGGTCGGGACCCCGAACCCAGGTCCACGAGTCCGTCGACACCACAGCCCCGGGTCACCGGGTCGTGTCGGGTAACCGGCCTGGTTCCCAGGTTCCGATGACCACCCCGGCACCAGGACTCCGGGTCACGTGGGGACACCGGCCCCAGGTGACCGGGTCACGTGGGGTCACCGTCCCCAGGTCAGCGGGTCACGTGGGGACCCAGGCCCCAGGTCACCGGATCACGTGGGGTCACCGGCCCCAGGTCAGCGGGTCACGTGGGGACCCCGGACCCAGGTCACCTGGTCATGTGTGGTACCCAGCCTGGTTCCCAGGTTCCGATGACCTCCCCGGCACCAGGACCCTGGGTCACGTGGGGACACCGGCCCCAGGTGACCGGGTCACGTGGGGTCACCGGCCCCAGGTCAGCGGGTCATGTGGGGACACCGGCCCCAGGTCAGCGGGTCACGTGGGGACCCCGGCCCCAGGTCAGCGGGTCACGTGGGGACACCGGCCCCAGGTGACCGGGTCACGTGGGGACACCGGCCTCAGGTCAGCGGGTCACGTGGGGACACCGGCCCCAGGTCAGCGGGTCACGTGGGGACCCCGGACCCAGGTCAGCGGGTCACGTGGGGACACCGGCCCCAGGTAACCGGGTCATACCGAGTCCCCGGACCCAGGTCACCGGGTCAGTTCGGGACCCCGGACCCAGGTCGGGTCATGTCACGTCCCATGCCCGCGTCCCCGGGTTGGATTTTTACCCAGGCCCCGGGTCACAGGGTCATGTCGGGTCAACGGCCTGGGTACAAGGGTCTGGTGACCACCCCGACCCCAGGTCCCCGGGTCATGACGGGACACCGGACCAGGTCCCCGAGTCCGGTCGACACCACAGCCCCAGGTCACCGGGTCATGTCGGGACCCAGCCCGGGTCCCCGGGACGGGTTTTTACCCCAGCCGCAGATCACCGGGTCCTGTCGGGTACCCGGGTCGGGTCCCCTGGACAGGTCGGCACCCCGGCCCCGGGTCACGGGGTCATGTCGGGTCGCTGTCCCGGGTACCAGTGTCAGGTGACCACCCCGGCCCCGGGAGACGGAGTCATACCGGGTCCCCGGCCCGGGTCCCCGGGTTGCATCGGGACAAAAGCACCGGATCACTGGATCACGTGGGGGCCCGGGCCCGGGTCCCCGGGTTGCATCGGGACACCAGCGAAGGACCACCGGGTCCTGTCGGGTCCCCGGCCCGGGTCCCCTGGACAGGTCGTTAACCCGGCCCCAGGTCACCGGGTCATGTCGCGCACCCGGCCTGGTTCCCACGTTCCGGTGACCACCCCGGCACCAGGACCCCGGGTCCCGTGGGGACCCCGGCCCCAGGTCAGCGGGTCACGTGGGGTCACCGGCCCCAGGTCAGCGGGTCACGTGGGGACACCGGCCCCAGGTCAGCGGGTCACGTGGGGACACCGGCCCCAGGTCACCGCGTCAGGTCGGGACCCCGAACCCAGGTCCACGAGTCCGTCGACACCACAGCCCCGGGTCACCGGGTCGTGTCGGGTAACCGGCCTGGTTCCCAGGTTCCGATGACCACCCCGGCACCAGGACTCCGGGTCAAGTGGGGACACCGGCCCCAGGTGACCGGGTCACGTGGGGTCACCGGCCCCAGGTCAGCGGGTCACGTGGGGACACCGGCCCCAGGTGACCGGGTCACGTGGGGTCACCGGCCCCAGGTGACCGGGTCACGTGGGGTCACCGGCCCCAGGTGACCGGGTCACGTGGGGACACCGGCCCCAGGTGACCGGGTCACGTGGGGTCACCGGCCCCAGGTGACCGGGTCACGTGGGGACACCGGCCCCAGGTGACCGGGTCACGTGGGGTCACCGGCCCCAGGTGACCGGGTCACGTGGGGTCACCGGCCCCAGGTGACCGGGTCACGTGGGGACACCGGCCCCAGGTGACCGGGTCACGTGGGGACACCGGCCCCAGGTGACCGGGTCACGTAGGGACACCGGCCCCAGGTCAGCGGGTCACGTGGGGTCACCGGCCCCAGGTGACCGGGTCACGTGGGGTCACCGGCCCCAGGTGACCGGGTCACGTGGGGACACCGGCCCCAGGTGACCGGGTCACGTGGGGTCACCGGCCCCAGGTGACCGGGTCACGTGGCGTCACCGGCCCCAGGTGACCCGGTCACGTGGGGTCACCGGCCCCAGGTGACCGGGTCACGTGGGGTCACCGGCCCCAGGTCAGCGGGTCACGTGGGGACACCGGCCCCAGGTAACCAAGGCATGTCGGGACCCAGCCCGGGTCCCCGGGACGGGTTTTTACCCCAGCCGCAGATCACCGGGTCCTGTCGGGTCCCCGGCCCGGGTCCCCTGGACAGGTCGATAACCCGGCCCCAGGTCACCCGGTCATCTCGCGCACCCGGCCTGGTTCCCAGGTTCCGATGACCACCCCGGCACCAGGACCCCGGGTCACGTGGGGACACCGGCCCCAGGTGACCGGGTCACGTGGGGTCACCGGCCCCAGGTCAGCGGGTCACGTGGGGACCCCGGACCCAGGTCAGCGGGTCACGTGGGGACACCGGCCCCAGGTAACCGGGTCATACCGAGTCCCCGGACCCAGGTCACCGGGTCAGTTCGGGACCCCGGACCCAGGTCGGGTCATGTCACGTCCCATGCCCGGGTCCCCGGGTTGGATTTTTACCCAGGCCCCGGGTCACAGGGTCATGTCGGGTCAACGGCCTGGGTACAAGGGTCTGGTGACCACCCCGACCCCAGGTCCCCGGGTCATGACGGGACACCGGACCAGGTCCCCGAGTCCAGTCGACACCACAGCCCCAGGTCACGGGGTCATGTCGGGACCCAGCCCGGGTCCCCGGGACGGGTTTTTACCCCAGCCGCAGATCACCGGGTCCTGTCGGGTACCCGGGTCGGGTCCCCTGGACAGGTCGTTAACCCGGCCCCAGGTCACCGGGTCATGTCGCGCACCCGGCCTGGTTCCCACGTTCTGGTGACCACCCCGGCACCAGGACCCCGGGTCCCATGGGGACCCCGGCCCCAGGTGACCGGGTCACGCGGGGTCACCGGCCCCAGGTCAGCGGGTCACGTGGGGACACCGGCCCCAGGTCAGCGGGTCACGTGGGGACACCGGCCCCAGGTCACCGCGTCAGGTCGGGACCCCGAACCCAGGTCCACGAGTCCGTCGACACCACAGCCCCGGGTCACCGGGTCGTGTCGGGTAACCGGCCTGGTTCCCAGGTTCCGATGACCACCCCGGCACCAGGACTCCGGGTCACGTGGGGACACCGGCCCCAGGTCACCGGGTCACGTGGGGTCACCTTCCCCAGGTCAGCGGGTCACGTGGGGACCCCGGCCCCAGGTCACCGGATCACGTGGGGTCACCGGCCCCAGGTCAGCGGGTCACGTGGGGACCCCGGACCCAGGTCACCTGGTCATGTGTGGTACCCAGTCTGGTTCCCAGGTTCCGATGACTTCCCCGGCACCAGGACCCTGGGTCACGTGGGGACACCGGCCCCAGGTGACCGGGTCACGTGGGGTCACCGGCCCCAGGTCAGCGGGTCACGTGGGGACACCGGCCCCAGGTCAGCGGGTCACGTGGGGACCCCGGCCCCAGGTCAGCGGGTCACGTGGGGACACCGGCCCCAGGTGACCGGGTCACGTGGGGACACCGGCCTCAGGTCAGCGGGTCACGTGGGGACACCGGCCCCAGTTCAGCGGGTCACGTGGGGACCCCGGACCCAGGTCAGCGGGTCACGTGGGGACACCGTCCCCAGGTAACCGGGTCATACCGAGTCCCCGGACCCAGGTCACCGGGTCAGTTCGGGACCCCGGACCCAGGTCGGGTCATGTCACGTCCCATGCCCGCGTCCCCGGGTTGGATTTTTACCCAGGCCCCGGGTCACAGGGTCATGTCGGGTCAACGGCCTGGGTACAAGGGTCTGGTGACCACCCCGACCCCAGGTCCCCGGGTCATGACGGGACACCGGACCAGGTCCCCGAGTCCGGTCGACACCACAGCCCCAGGTCACCGGGTCATGTCGGGACCCAGCCCGGGTCCCCGGGACGGGTTTTTACCCCAGCCGCAGATCACCGGGTCCTGTCGGGTACCCGGGTCGGGTCCCCTGGACAGGTCGGCACCCCGGCCCCGGGTCACGGGGTCATGTCGGGTCGCTGTCCCGGGTACCAGTGTCAGGTGACCACCCCGGCCCCGGGAGACGGAGTCATACCGGGTCCCCGGCCCGGGTCCCCGGGTTGCATCGGGACACCAGCGAAGGACCACCGGGTCCTGTCGGGTCCCCGGCCCGGGTCCCCTGGACAGGTCGTTAACCCGGCCCCAGGTCACCGGGTCATGTCGCGCACCCGGCCTGGTTCCCAGGTTCCGGTGACCACCCCGGCACCAGGACCCCGGGTCACGTGGGGACCCCGGCCCCAGGTCAGCGGGTCACGTGGGGACACCGGCCCCAGGTCACCGCGTCAGGTCGGGACCCCGAACCCAGGTCCACGAGTCCGTCGACACCACAGCCCCGGGTCACCGGGTCGTGTCGGGTAACCGGCCTGGTTCCAAGGTTCCGATGACCACCCTGGCACCAGGACCCCGGGTCACGTGGGGACACCGGCCCCAGGTGACCGGGTCACGTGGGGACACCGGCCCCAGGTGACCGGGTCACGTGGGGTCACCGGCCCCAGGTGACCGGGTCACGTGGGGACACCGGCCCCAGGTGACCGGGTCACGTGGGGACACCGGCCCCAGGTGACCGGGTCACGTGGGGTCACCGGCCCCAGGTGACCGGGTCACGTGGGGACACCGGCCCCAGGTGACCGGGTCACGTGGCGTCACCGGACCCAGGTCAGTGGGTCACGTGGGGTCACCGGCCCCAGGTGACCGGGTCACGTGGGGTCACCGGCCCAAGGTGACCGGGTCACGTGGTGTCACCGGCCCCAGGTGACCGGGTCACGTGGGGTCACCGGCCCCAGGTCAGCGGGTCACGTGGGGACACCGGCCTCAGGTCAGCAAGTCACGTGGGGACACCGGCCCCAGGTCACCGGATCACGTGGGGTCACCGGCCCCAGGTCAGCGGGTCACGTGGGGACCCCGGACCCAGGTCACCTGGTCATGTGTGGTACCCAGCCTGTTTCCCAGGTTCCGATGACCTCCCCGGCACCAGGAGCCTGGGTCACGTGGGGACACCGGCCCCAGGTGACCGGGTCACGTGGGGACACCGGCCCCAGGTCAGCGGGTCACGTGGGGACCCCGGACCCAGGTCAGCGGGTCACGTGGGGACACCGGCCCCAGGTAACCGGGTCATACCGAGTCCCCGGACCCAGGTCACCGGGTCAGTTCGGGACCCCGGACCCAGGTCGGGTCATGTCACGTCCCATGCCCGGGTCCCCGGGTTGGATTTTTACCCAGGCCCCGGGTCACAGGGTCATGTCGGGTCAACGGCCTGGGTACAAGGGTCTGGTGACCACCCCGACCCCAGGTCCCCGGGTCATGACGGGACACCGGACCAGGTCCCCGAGTCCGGTCGACACCACAGCCCCAGGTCACGGGGTCATGTCGGGACCCAGCCCGGGTCCCCGGGACGGGTTTTTACCCCAGCCGCAGATCACCGGGTCCTGTCGGGTACCCGGGTCGGGTCCCCTGGACAGGTCGGCACCCCGGCCCCGGGTCACGGGGTCATGTCGGGTCGCTGTCCCGGGTACCAGTGTCAGGTGACCACCCCGGCCCCGGGAGACGGAGTCATACCGGGTCCCCGGCCCGGGTCCCCGGGTTGCATCGGGACACCAGCGAAGGACCACCGGGTCCTGTCGGGTCCCCGGCCCGGGTCCCCTGGACAGGTCGTTAACCCGGCCCCAGGTCACCGGGTCATGTCGCGCACCCGGCCTGGTTCCCAGGTTCCGGTGACCACCCCGGCACCAGGACCCCGGGTCACGTGGGGACCCCAGCCCCAGGTGACCGGGTCACGTGGGGACACCGGCCCCAGGTCACCGCGTCAGGTCGGGACCCCGAACCCAGGTCCACGAGTCCGTCGACACCACAGCCCCGGGTCACCGGGTCGTGTCGGGTAACCGGCCTGGTTCCAAGGTTCCGATGACCACCCTGGCACCAGGACCCCGGGTCACGTGGGGACACCGGCCCCAGGTGACCGGGTCACGTGGGGACACCGGCCCCAGGTGACCGGGTCACGTGAGGTCACCGGCCCCAGGTGACCGGGTCACGTGGGGACACCGGCCCCAGGTGACCGGGTCACGTGGGGTCACCGGCCCCAGGTGACCGGGTCACGTGGGGACACCGGCCCCAGGTGACCGGGTCACGTGGCGTCACCGGACCCAGGTCAGCGGGTCACGTGGGGTCACCGGCCCCAGGTGGCCTTGTCACGTGGGGTCACCGGCCCCAGGTGACCGGGTCACGTGGTGTCACCGGCCCCAGGTGACCGGGTCACGTGGGGTCACCGGCCCCAGGTCAGCGGGTCACGTGGGGACACCGGCCCCAGGTCAGCGGGTCACGTGGGGACACCGGCCTCAGGTCAGCAAGTCACGTGGGGACACCGGCCCCAGGTCACCGGATCACGTGGGGTCACCGGCCCCAGGTCAGCGGGTCACGTGGGGACCCCGGACCCAGGTCACCTGGTCATGTGTGGTACCCAGCCTGGTTCCCAGGTTCCGATGACCTCCCCGGCACCAGGAGCCTGGGTCACGTGGGGACACCGGCCCCAGGTGACCGGGTCACGTGGGGTCACCGGCCCCAGGTGACCGGGTCACGTGGGGACACCGGCCCCAGGTCAGCGGGTCACGTGGGGACCCCGGCCCCAGGTCAGCAGGTCACGTGGGGACACCGGCCCCAGGTGACCGGGTCACGTGGGGTCACCGGCCCCAGGTGACCGGGTCACGTGGGGTCACCGGCCCCAGGTCAGCGGGTCACGTGGGGACCCCGGACCCAGGTCAGCGGGTCACGTGGGGACACCGGCCCCAGGTAACCGGGTCATACCAAGTCCCCGGACCCAGGTCACCGGGTCAGTTCGGGACCCCGGACCCAGGTCGGGTCATGTCACGTCCCATGCCCGGGTCCCCGGGTTGGATTTTTACCCAGGCCCCGGGTCACAGGGTCATGTCGGGTCAACGGCCTGGGTACAAGGGTCTGGTGACCACCCCGACCCCAGGTCCCCGGGTCATGACGGGACACCGGACCAGGTCCCCGAGTCCGGTCGACACCACAGCCCCAGGTCACCGGGTCATGTCGGGACCCAGCCCGGGTCCCCGGGACGGGTTTTTACCCCAGCCGCAGATCACCGGGTCCTGTCGGGTACCCGGGTCGGGTCCCCTGGACAGGTCGGCACCCCGGCCCTGGGTCACGGGGTCATGTCGGGTCGCTGTCCCGGGTACCAGTGTCAGGTGACCACCCTGGCCCCGGGAGACGGAGTCATACCGGGTCCCCGGCCCGGGTCCCCGGGTTGCATCGGGACACCAGCGAAGGACCACCGGGTCCTGTCGGGTCCCCGGCCCGGGTCCCCTGGACAGGTCGTTAACCCGGCCCCAGGTCAACGGGTCATGTCGCGCACCCGGCCTGGTTCCCACGTTCAGGTGACCACCCCGGCACCAGGACCCCGGGTCACGTGGGGACACCGGCCCCAGGTGACCGGGTCACGTGGGGACACCGGCCCCAGGTCATCGGGTCACGTGGGGACACCGGCCCCCGGTGACCAGGTCACGTGGGGTCACCGGCCCCAGGTGACCCGGTCACGTGGGGTCACCGGCCCCAGGTGACCGGGTCACGTGGGGACACCGGCCCCAGGTGACCGGGTCACGTGGGGTCACCGGCCCCCGGTGACCGGGTCACGTGGGGTCACCGGCCCCAGGTGACCGGGTCACGTGGGGTCACCGGCCCCAGGTGACCGGGTCACGTGAGGTCACCGGCCCCAGGTCAGCGGGTCACGTGGGGTCACCGGCCCCAGGTCAGAGGGTCACGTGGGGACACCGGCCCCAGGTGACCGGGTCACGTGGGGTCACCGGCCCCAGGTGACCGGGTCACGTGGGGTCACCGGCCCCAGGTGACCGGGTCACGTGGGGACACCGGCCCCAGGTGACCGGGTCACGTGGGGTCACCGGCCCCAGGTCAGCTGTTCACGTGGGGACACCGGCCCCAGGTGACCGGGTCACGTGGGGTCACCGGCCCCAGGTGACCGGGTCACGTGGGGTCACCGGCCCCAGGTGACCGGGTGACGTGGGGTCACCGGCCCCAGGTGACCGGGTCACGTGGGGTCACCGGCCCCAGGTGACCGGGTCACGTGGGGACACCGGCCCCAGGTCAGCGGGTCACGTGGGGACACCGGCCTCAGGTCAGCAGGTCACGTGGGGACACCGGCCCCAGGTCACCGGATCACGTGGGGTCACCGGCCCCAGGTCAGCGGGTCACGTGGGGACCCCGGACCCAGGTCACCTGGTCATGTGTGGTACCCAGCCTGGTTCCCAGGTTCCGATGACCTCCCCGGCACCAGGACCCTGGGTCACGTGGGGACACCGGCCCCAGGTGACCGGGTCACGTGGGGTCACCGGCCCCAGGTCAGCGGGTCACGTGGGGACACCGGCCCCAGGTCAGCGGGTCACGTGGGGACCCAGGCCCCAGGTCAGCGGGTCACGTGGGGACACCGGCCCCAGGTGACCGGGTCACGTGGGGACACCGGCCTCAGGTCAGCGGGTCACGTGGGGACACCGGCCCCAGGTCAGCGGGTCACGTGGGGACCCCGGCCCCAGGTAACCGGGTCATACCGAGTCCCCGGACCCAGGTCACCGGGTCAGTTCGGGACCCCGGACCCAGGTCGGGTCATGTCACGTCCCATGCCCGGGTCCCCGGGTTGGATTTTTACCCAGGCCCCGGGTCACAGGGTCATGTCGGGTCAACGGCCTGGGTACAAGGGTCTGGTGACCACCCCGACCCCAGGTCCCCGGGTCATGACGGGACACCGGACCAGGTCCCCGAGTCCAGTCGACACCACAGCCCCAGGTCACGGGGTCATGTCGGGACCCAGCCCGGGTCCCCGGGACGGGTTTTTACCCCAGCCGCAGATCACCGGGTCCTGTCGGGTACCCGGGTCGGGTCCCCTGGACAGGTCGGCACCCCGGCCCCGGGTCACGGGGTCATGTCGGGTCGCTGTCCCGGGTACCAGTGTCAGGTGACCACCCCGGCCCCGGGAGACGGAGTCATACCGGGTCCCCGGCCCGGGTCCCCGGGTTGCATCGGGACAAAAGCACCGGATCACTGGATCACGTGGGGGCCCGGGCCCGGGTCCCCGGGTTGCATCGGGACACCAGCGAAGGACCACCGGGTCCTGTCGGGTCCCCGGCCCGGGTCCCCTGGACAGGTCGTTAACCCGGCCCCAGGTCACCGGGTCATGTCGCGCACCCGGCCTGGTTCCCAGGTTCCGGTGACCACCCCGGCACCAGGACCCCGGGTCCCGTGGGGACCCCGGCCCCAGGTGACCGGGTCACGCGGGGTCACCGGCCCCAGGTCAGCGGGTCACGTGGGGTCAACGGCCCCAGGTGACCGGGTCACGTGGGGACACCGGCCCCAGGTCACCGCGTCAGGTCGGGACCCCGAACCCAGGTCCACGAGACCGTTGACACCACAGCCCCGGGTCACCGGGTCGTGTCGAGTAACCGGCCTGGTTCCCAGGTTCCGATGACCACCCCGGCACCAGGACTCCGGGTCACGTGGGGACACCGGCCCCAGGTCAGCGGGTCACGTGGGGACACCGGCCCCAGGTCAGCGGGTCACGTGGGGACCCCGGCCCCAGGTCACCGGATCACGTGGGGTCACCGGCCCCAGGTCAGCGGGTCACGTGGGGACCCCGGACCCAGGTCACTGTGTCAGTTCGGGACCCCGGACCCAGGTCGGGTCATGTCACGTCCCATGCCCGGGTCCCCGGGTTGGATTTTTACCCAGGCCCCGGGTCACAGGGTCATGTCGGGTCAACGGCCTGGGTACAAGGGTCTGGTGACCTCCCCGACCCCAGGTCCCCGGGTCATGACGGGACACCGGACCAGGTCCCCGAGTCCGGTCGACACCACAGCCCCAGGTCACCGGGTCATGTCGGGACCCAGCCCGGGTCCCCGGGACGGGTTTTTACCCCAGCCGCAGATCACCGGGTCCTGTCGGGTACCCGGGTCGGGTCCCCTGGACAGGTCGGCACCCCGGCCCCGGGTCACGGGGTCATGTCGGGTCGCTGTCCCGGGTACCAGTGTCAGGTGACCACCCCGGCCCCGGGAGACGGAGTCATACCGGGTCCCCGGCCCGGGTCCCCGGGTTGCATCGGGACAAAAGCACCGGATCACTGGATCACGTGGGGGCCCGGGCCCGGGTCCCCGGGTTGCATCGGGACACCAGCGAAGGACCACCGGGTCCTGTCGGGTCCCCGGCCCGGGTCCCCTGGACAGGTCGTTAACCCGGCATCAAGTCAACGGGTCATGTCGCGCACCCGGCCTGGTTCCCACGTTCAGGTGACCACCCCGGCACCAGGACCCCGGGTCACGTGGGGACCCCGGCCCCAGGTCAGCGGGTCACGTGGGGACACCGGCCCCAGGTCACCGCGTCAGGTCGGGACCCCGAACCCAGGTCCACGAGTCCGTCGACACCACAGCCCCGGGTCACGGGGTCGTGTCGGGTAAGCGGCCCGGTTCCAAGGTTCCGATGACCACCCCGGCACCAGGACCCCGGGTCACGTGGGGACACCGGCCCCAGGTGACCGGGTCACGTGGGGACACCGGCCCCAGGTCATCGGGTAACGTGGGGACACCGGCCCCAGGTGACCGGGTCACGTGGGGACACCGGCCCCAGGTCACCGGGTCACGTGGGGTCACCGGCCCCAGGTGACCTGGTCACGTGGGGTCACCGGCCCCAGGTGACCGGGTCACGTGGGGTCACCGGCCCCAGGTGACCGGGTCACGTGAGGTCACCGGCCCCAGGTGACCGGGTCACGTGGGGTCACCGGCCCCAGGTGACCGGGTCACGTGGGGACACCGGCCCCAGGTGACCGGGTCACGTGGTGTCACCGGCCCCAGGTGACCGGGTCACGTGGGGTCACCGGCCCCAGGTGACCGGGTCACGTGGTGTCACCGGCCACAGGTGACTGGGTCACGTGGGGACACCGGCCCAGGTGACCGGGTCACGTGGGGTCACCGGCCCCAGGTCAGCGGGTCACGTGGGGACCCCGGCCCCAGGTGACCGGGTCACGTGGGGTCACCGGCCCCAGGTCAGAGGGTCACGTGGGGACACCGGCCCCAGGTCAGCGGGTCACGTGGGGACACCGGCCCCAGGTGACCGGGTCACGTGGGGACACCGGCCTCAGGTCAGCGGGTCACGTGGGGACACCGGCCCCAGGTCAGCGGGTCACGTGGGGACCCCGGCCCCAGGTCAGCGGGTCACGTGGGGACACCGGCCCCAGGTAACCGGGTCATACCGAGTCCCCGGACCCAGGTCACCGGGTCAGTTTGGGACCCCGGACCCAGGTCGGGTCATGTCACGTCCCATGCCCGCGTCCCCGGGTTGGATTTTTACCCAGGCCCCGGGTCACAGGGTCATGTCGGGTCAACGGCCTGGGTACAAGGGTCTGGTGACCACCCCGACCCCAGGTCCCCGGGTCATGACGGGACACCGGACCAGGTCCCCGAGTCCGGTCGACACCACAGCCCCAGGTCACCGGGTCATGTCGGGACCCAGCCCGGGTCCCCGGGACGGGTTTTTACCCCAGCCGCAGATCACCGGGTCCTGTCGGGTACCCGGGTCGGGTCCCCTGGACAGGTCGGCACCCCGGCCCCGGGTCACGGGGTCATGTCGGGTCGCTGTCCCGGGTACCAGTGTCAGGTGACCACCCCGGCCCCGGGAGACGGAGTCATACCGGGTCCCCGGCCCGGGTCCCCGGGTTGCATCGGGACAAAAGCACCGGATCACTGGATCACGTGGGGGCCCGGGCCCGGGTCCCCGGGTTGCATCGGGACACCAGCGAAGGACCACCGGGTCCTGTCGGGTCCCCGGCCCGGGTCCCCTGGACAGGTCGTTAACCCGGCCCCAGGTCACCGGGTCATGTCGCGCACCCGGCCTGGTTTCCACGTTCCGGTGACCACCCCGGCACCAGGTGACCGGGTCACGTGGGGACCCCGGCCCCAGGTCAGCGGGTCACGTGGGGACACCGGCCCCAGGTGACCGGGTCACGTGGGGACACCGGCCCGAGGTGACCGGGTCACGTGGGGACCCCGGCCCCAGGTGACCGGGTCACGTGGGGTCACCGGCCCCAGGTGACCGGGTCACGTGAGGTCACCGGCCCCAGGTGACCGGGTCACGTGGGGTCACCGGCCCCAGGTCAGAGGGTCACGTGGGGACACCCTCCCCAGGTGACCGGGTCACGTGGGGTCACCGGCCCCAGGTGACCGGGTCACGTGGGGACACCGGCCCCAGGTGACCGGGTCACGCGGGGTCACCGGCCCCAGGTGACCTGGTCACGTGGGGTCACCGGCCCCAGGTGACCGGGTCACGTGGGGTCACCGGCCCCAGGTGACCGGGTCACGTGAGGTCACCGGCCCCAGGTGACCGGGTCACGTGGGGTCACCGGCCCCAGGTGACCGGGTCACGTGGGGACACCGGCCCCAGGTGACCGGGTCACGTGGGGTCACCGGCCCCAGGTCAGCGGGTCACGTGGGGACACCGGCCCCAGGTGACCGGGTCACGTGGGGACACCGGCCCCATGTCAGCGGGTCACGTGGGGACACTGGCCCCAGGTGACCGGGTCACGTGGGGACACCGGCCCCAGGTCACAGGGTCACATGGGGACCCCGGCCCCAGGTGACCGGGTCACGTGGGGACACCGGCCCCAGGTGACCGGGTCACGTGGGGACACCGGCCCCAGGTCAGCGGGTCACGTGGGGACACCGGCCCCAGGTAACCAAGGCTGGTCGGGACCCAGCCCGGGTCCCCGGGACGGGTTTTTACCCCAGCCGCAGATCACCGGGTCCTGTCGGGTCCCCGTTCCTGGTCCCCTGGACATGTCGATAACCTGGCCCCAGGTCACCCGGTCATCTCGCGCACCCGGCCTGGTTCCCAGGTTCCGATGACCACCCCGGCACCAGGACCCCGGGTCACGTGGGGACACCGGCCCCAGGTGACCGGGTCACGTGGGGTCACCGGCCCCAGGTCAGAGGGTCACGTGGGGACCCCGGACCCATGTCACCGGGTCATGTCGGGACCCAGCCCGGGTCCCCGGGACGGGTTTTTACCCCAGCCGCAGATCACCGGGTCCTGTCGGGTACCCGGGTCGGGTCCCCTGGACAGGTCGGCACCCCGGCCCCGGGTCACGGGGTCATGTCGGGTCGCTGTCCCGGGTACCAGTGTCAGGTGACCACCCTGGCCCCGGGAGACGGAGTCATACCGGGTCCCCGGCCCGGGTCCCCGGGTTGCATCGGGACAAAAGCACCGGATCACTGGATCACGTGGGGGCCCGGGCCCGGGTCCCCGGGTTGCATCGGGACACCAGCGAAGGACCACCGGGTCCTGTCGGGTCCCCGGCCCGGGTCCCCTGGACAGGTCGTTAACCCGGCCCCAGGTCACCGGGTCATGTCGCGCACCCGGCCTGGTTCCCAGGTTCCGGTGACCACCCCGGCACCAGGACCCCGGGTCCCGTGGGGACCCCGGCCCCAGGTGACCGGGTCACGCGGGGTCACCGGCCCCAGGTGACCTGGTCACGTGGGGTCACCGGCCCCAGGTGACCGGGTCACGTGGGGTCACCGGCCCCAGGTGACCGGGTCACGTGAGGTCACCGGCCCCAGGTGACCGGGTCACGTGGGGTCACCGGCCCCAGGTGACCGGGTCACGTGGGGACACCGGCCCCAGGTGACCGGGTCACGTGGGGTCACCGGCCCCAGGTGACCGGGTCACGTGGGGTCACCGGCCCCAGGTGACCGGGTCACGTGGTGTCACCGGCCACAGGTGACCGGGTCACGTGGGGACACCGGCCCCAGGTGACCGGGTCACGTGGGGTCACCGGCCCCAGGTCAGCGGGTCACGTGGGGACACCGGCCCCAGGTGACCGGGTCACGTGGGGACACCGGCCCCAGGTCAGCGGGTCACGTGGGGACACTGGCCCCAGGTGACCGGGTCACGTGGGGACACCGGCCCCAGGTCACAGGGTCACATGGGGACCCCGGCCCCAGGTGACCGGGTCACGTGGGGACACCGGCCCCAGGTCAGCGGGTCACGTGGGGACACCGGCCCCAGGTAACCAAGGCTGGTCGGGACCCAGCCCGGGTCCCCGGGACGGGTTTTTACCCCAGCCGCAGATCACCGGGTCCTGTCGGGTCCCCGTTCCTGGTCCCCTGGACATGTCGATAACCTGGCCCCAGGTCACCCGGTCATCTCGCGCACCCGGCCTGGTTCCCAGGTTCCGATGACCACCCCGGCACCAGGACCCCGGGTCACGTGGGGACACCGGCCCCAGGTGACCGGGTCACGTGGGGTCACCGGCCCCAGGTCAGAGGGTCACGTGGGGACCCCGGACCCATGTCACCGGGTCATGTCGGGACCCAGCCTGGGTCCCCGGGACGGGTTTTTACCCCAGCCGCAGATCACCGGGTCCTGTCGGGTACCCGGGTCGGGTCCCCTGGACAGGTCGGCACCCCGGCCCCGGGTCACGGGGTCATGTCGGGTCGCTGTCCCAGGTACCAGTGTCAGGTGACCACCCTGGCCCCGGGAGACGGAGTCATACCGGGTCCCCGGCCCGGGTCCCCGGGTTGCATCGGGACACCAGCGAAGGACCACCGGGTCCTGTCGGGTCCCCGGCCCGGGTCCCCTGGACAGGTCGTTAACCCGGCCCCAGGTCACCGGGTCATGTCGCGCACCCGGCCTGGTTCCCAGGTTCCGGTGACCACCCCGGCACCAGGACCCCGGGTCCCGTGGGGACCCCGGCCCCAGGTCAGCGGGTCACGTGGGGACACCGGCCCTGGTGACCGGGTCACGTGGGGTCACCGGCCCCAGGTGACCCGGTCACGTGGGGTCACCGGCCCCAGGTGACCGGGTCACGTGGGGACACCGGCCCCAGGTGACCGGGTCACGTGGGGACACCGGCCCCAGGTGACCGGGTCACGTGGGGTCACCGGCCCCAGGTGACCGGGTCACGTGAGGTCACCGGCCCCAGGTGACCGGGTCACGTGGGGTCACCGGCCCCAGGTCAGAGGGTCACGTGGGGACACCGGCCCCAGGTGACCGGGTCACGTGGGGTCACCGGCCCCAGGTGACCGGGTCACGTGGGGTCACCGGCCCCAGGTGACCGGGTCACGTGGGGACACCGGCCCCAGGTGACCGGGTCACGTGGGGTCACCGGCCCCAGGTCAGCGGGTCACGTGGGGACACCGGCCCCAGGTGACCGGGTCACGTGGGGTCACCGGCCCCAGGTGACCGGGTCACGTGAGGTCACCGGCCCCAGGTGACCGGGTCACGTGGGGTCACCGGCCCCAGGTCAGCGGGTCACGTGGGGACCCCGGCCCCAGGTCAGCGGGTCACGTGGGGACACCGGCCCCAGGTAACCGGGTCATACCGAGTCCCCGGACCCAGGTCACCGGGTCAGTTCGGGACCCCGGACCCAGGTCGGGTCATGTCACGTCCCATGCCCGGGTCCCCGGGTTGGATTTTTACCCAGGCACCGGGTCACAGGGTCATGTCGGGTCAACGGCCTGGGTACAAGGGTCTGGTGACCACCCCGACCCCAGGTCCCCGGGTCATGACGGGACACCGGACCAGGTCCCCGAGTCCGGTCGACACCACAGCCCCAGGTCACCGGGTCACGTCGGCACCCCGGAACCAGGTCACCGGGTCATGTCGGGACCCAGCCCGGGTCCCCGGGACGGGTTTTTACCCCAGCCACAGATCACCGGGTCCTGTCGGGTACCCGGGTCGGGTCCCCTGGACAGGTCGGCACCCCGGCCCCGGGTCACGGGGTCATGTCGGGTCGCTGTCCCGGGTACCAGTGTCAGGTGACCACCCCGGCCCCGGGAGACGGAGTCATACCGGGTCCCCGGCCCGGGTCCCCGGGTTGCATCGGGACAAAAGCACCGGATCACTGGATCACGTGGGGGCCCGGGCCCGGGTCCCCGGGTTGCATCGGGACACCAGCGAAGGACCACCGGGTCCTGTCGGGTCCCCGGCCCGGGTCCCCTGGACAGGTCGTTAACCCGGCCCCAAGTCAACGGGTCATGTCGCGCACCCGGCCTGGTTCCCACGTTCAGGTGACCACCCCGGCACCAGGACCCCGGGTCACGTGGGGACCCCGGCCCCAGGTCAGCGGTTTCACGTGGGGACACTGGCCCCAGGTCACCGCGTCAGGTCGGGACCCCGAACACAGGTCCACGAGTCCGTCGGCACCACAGCCCCGGGTCACCGGGTCGTGTCGGGTAAGCGGCCTGGTTCCAAGGTTCCGATGACCACCCCGGCACCAGGACCCCGGGTCACGTGGGGACACCGGCCCCAGGTGACCGGGTCACGTGGGGACACCGGCCCCAGGTGACCGGGTCACGTGGGGACACCGGCCCCAGGTGACCGGGTCACGTGGGGTCACCGGCCCCAGGTGACCGGGTCACGTGGGGACACCGGCCCCAGGTGACCGGGTCACGTGGGGTCACCGGCCCCAGGTGACCGGGTCACGTGGGGTCACCGGCCCCAGGTGACCGGGTCACGTGGTGTCACCGGCCACAGGTGACCGGGTCACGTGGGGACACCGGCCCCAGGTGACCGGGTCACGTGGGGTCACCGGCCCCAGGTCAGTGGGTCACGTGGGGACACCGGCCCCAGGTGACCGGGTCACGTGGGGTCACTGGCCGCAGGTGACCGGGTCACGTGGGGTCAAAGGCCCCAGGTGACCGGGTCACGTGGGGTCACCGGCCCCAGGTGACCGGGTCACGTGGGGTCACCGGCCCCAGGTCAGCGGGTCACGTGGGGACACCGGCCCCAGGTGACCGGGTCACGTGGGGTCACCGGCCCCAGGTCAGCGGGTCACGTGGGGACACCGGCCCCAGGTGACCGGGTCACGTGGGGTCACCGGCCCCAGGTGACCGGGTCACGTGGGGTCACCGGCCCCAGGTGACCGGGTCACGTGGGGACACCGGCCCCAGGTGACCGGGTCACGTGGGGACACCGGCACCAGGTGACCGGGTCACGTGGGGACACCGGCCCCAGGTGACCGGGTCACGTGGGGTCACCGGCCCCAGGTCAGCGGGTCACGTGGGGACACCGGCCCCAGGTAACCAAGGCATGTCGGGAACCAGCCCGGGTCCCCGGGACGGGTTTTTACCCCAGCCGCCGATCACCGGGTCCTGTCGGGTCCCCGGCCCGGGTCCCCTGGACAGGTCGATAACCCGGCCCCAGGTCACCCGGTCATCTCGCGCACCCGGCCTGGTTCCCAGGTTCCGATGACCACCCCGGCACCAGGACCCCGGGTCACGTGGGGACACCGGCCCCAGGTGACCGGGTCACGTGGGGTCACCGGCCCCAGGTCAGCGGGTCACGTGGGGACCCCGGCCCCAGGTCACCGGGTCACGTGGGGTCACCGGCCCCAGGTCAGAGGGTCACGTGGGGACCCCGGCCCCAGGTCAGCGGGTCACGTGGGGACACCGGCCCCAGGTGACCGGGTCACGTGGGGACACCGGCCTCAGGTCAGCGGGTCACGTGGGGACACCGGCCCCAGGTCAGCGGGTCACGTGGGGACCCCGGCCCCAGGTGACCGGGTCACGTGGGGACACCGGCCCCAGGTAACCGGGTCATACCGAGTCCCCGGACCCAGGTCACCGGGTCAGTTCGGGACCCCGGACCCAGGTCGGGTCATGTCACGTCCCATGCCCGGGTCCCCGGGTTGGATTTTTACCCAGGCCCCGGGTCACAGGGTCATGTCGGGTCAACGGCCTGGGTACAAGGGTCTGGTGACCACCCCGACCCCAGGTCCCCGGGTCATGACGGGACACCGGACCAGGTCCCCGAGTCCGGTCGACACCACAGCCCCAGGTCACCGGGTCATGTCGGGACCCAGCCCGGGTCCCCGGGACGGGTTTTTACCCCAGCCGCAGATCACCGGGTCCTGTCGGGTACCCGGGTCGGGTCCCCTGGACAGGTCGGCACCCCGGCCCCGGGTCACGGGGTCATGTCGGGTCGCTGTCCCGGGTACCAGTGTCAGGTGACCACCCCGGCCCCGGGAGACGGAGTCATACCGGGTCCCCGGCCCGGGTCCCCGGGTTGCATCGGGACAAAAGCACCGGATCACTGGATCACGTGGGGGCCCGGGCCCGGGTCCCCGGGTTGCATCGGGACACCAGCGAAGGACCACCGGGTCCTGTCGGGTCCCCGGCCCGGGTCCCCTGGACAGGTCGTTAACCCGGCCCCAAGTCAACGGGTCATGTCGCGCACCCGGCCTGGTTCCCACGTTCAGGTGACCACCCTGGCACCAGGACCCCGGGTCACGTGGGGACCCCGGCCCCAGGTCAGCGGTTTCACGTGGGGACACCGGCCCCAGGTCACCGCGTCAGGTCGGGACCCCGAACACAGGTCCACGAGTCCGTCGACACCACAGCCCCGGGTCACCGGATCGTGTCGGGTAAGCGGCCTGGTTCCAAGGTTCCGATGACCACCCCGGCACCAGGACCCCGGGTCACGTGGGGACACCGGCCCCAGGTGACCTGGTCACGTGGGGTCACCAGCCCCAGGTGACCGGGTCACGTGGGGTCACCGGCCCCAGGTGACCGGGTCACGTGAGGTCACCGGCCCCAGGTGACCGGGTCACGTGGGGTCACCGGCCCCAGGTGACCGGGTCACGTGGGGACACCGGCCCCAGGTGACCGGGTCACGTGGGGTCACCGGCCCCAGGTGACCGGGTCACGTGGGGTCACCGGCCCCAGGTCAGAGGGTCACGTGGGGACACCGGCCCCAGGTGACCGGGTCACGTGGGGTCACCGTCCCCAGGTGACCGGGTCACGTGGGGACACCGGCCCCAGGTGACCGGGTCACGTGGGGTCACCGGCCCCAGGTCAGCGGGTCACGTGGGGACACCGGCCCCAGGTGACCGGGTCACGTGGGGTCACCGGCCCCAGGTGACCGGGTCACGTGGGGTCACCGGCCCCAGGTGACCGGGTCACGTGGGGACACCGGCCCCAGGTGACCGGGTCACGTGGGGTCACCGGACCCAGGTCAGCGGGTCACGTGGGGTCACCGGCCCCAGGTGACCGGGTCACGTGGGGTCACCGGCCCCAGGTGACCGGGTCACGTGGGGTCACCGGCCCCAGGTGACCGGGTCACGTGGGGTCACCGGCCCCAGGTCAGCGGGTCACGTGGGGACACCGGCCCCAGGTCAGCGGGTCACGTGGGGACACCGGCCTCAGGTCAGCAGGTCACGTAGGGACACCGGTCCCAGGTCACCGGATCACGTGGGGTCACCGGCCCCAGGTCAGCGGGTCACGTGGGGACCCCGGACCCAGGTCACCTGGTCATGTGTGGTACCCAACCTGGTTCCCAGGTTCCGATGACCTCCCCGGCACCAGGACCCTGGGTCACGTGGGGACACCGGCCCCAGGTGACCGGGTCACGTGGGGTCACCGGCCCCAGGTGACCGGGTCACGTGGGGACACCGGCCCAAGGTCAGCGGGTCACGTGGGGACCCCGGCCCCAGGTCAGCGGGTCACGTGGGGACACCGGCCCCAGGTGACCGGGTCACGTGGGGACACCGGCCTCAGGTCAGCGGGTCACGTGGGGACACCGGCCCCAGGTCAGCGGGTCACGTGGGGACACCGGCCTCAGGTCAGCAGGTCACGTGGGGACAGCGGCCCCAGGTGACCGGGTCACGTGGGGTCACCGGCCCCAGGTGACCGGGTCACGTGGGGACACCGGCCCCAGGTGACCGGGTCACGTGGGGTCACCGGCCCCAGGTCAGCGGGTCACGTGGGGACACCGGCCCCAGGTGACCGGGTCACGTGAGGTCACCGTCCCCAGGTGACCCGGTCACGTGGGGTCACCGGCCCCAGGTGACCGGGTCACGTGGGGAGACCGGCCCCAGGTGACCGGGTCACGTGGGGTCACCGGCCCCAGGTCAGCGGGTCATGTGGGGTCACCGGCCCCAGGTGACCGGGTCACGTGGGGTCACCGGCCCCAGGTGACCGGGTCACGTGGGGACACCGGCCCCAGGTGACCGGGTCACGTGGGGTCACCGGCCCCAGGTCAGCGGGTCACGTGGGGACCCCGGCCCCAGGTCAGCGGGTCACGTGATGACACCGGCCCCAGGTGACCGGGTCACGTGGGGACACCGGCCTCAGGTCAGCGGGTCACGTGGGGACACCGGCCCCAGGTCAGCGGGTCACGTGGGGACCCCGGACCCAGGTCAGCGGGTCACGTGGGGACACTGGCCCCAGGTAACCGGGTCATACCGAGTCCCCGGACCCAGGTCACCGGGTCAGTTCGGGACCCCGGACCCAGGTCGGGTCATGTCACGTCCCATGCCCGGGTCCCCGGGTTGGATTTTTACCCAGGCCCCGGGTCACAGGGTCATGTCGGGTCAACGGCCTGGGTACAAGGGTCTGGTGACCACCCCGACCCCAGGTCCCCGGGTCATGACGGGACACCGGACCAGGTCCCCGAGTCCGGTCGACACCACAGCCCCAGGTCACCGGGTCACGTCGGCACCCCGGAACCAGGTCACCGGGTCATGTCGGGACCCAGCCCGGGTCCCCGGGACGGGTTTTTACCCCAGCCGCAGATCACCGGGTCCTGTCGGGTACCCGGGTCGGGTCCCCTGGACAGGTCGGCACCCCGGCCCCGGGTCACGGGGTCATGTCGGGTCGCTGTCCCGGGTACCAGTGTCAGGTGACCACCCCGGCCCCGGGAGACGGAGTCATACCGGGTCCCCGGCCCGGGTCCCCGGGTTGCATCGGGACAAAAGCACCGGATCACTGGATCACGTGGGGGCCCGGGCCCGGGTCCCCGGGTTGCATCGGGACACCAGCGAAGGACCACCGGGTCCTGTCGGGTCCCCGGCCCGGGTCCCCTGGACAGGTCGTTAACCCGGCCCCAAGTCAACGGGTCATGTCGCGCACCCGGCCTGGTTCCCACGTTCAGGTGACCACCCTGGCACCAGGACCCCGGGTCACGTGGGGACCACGGCCCCAGGTCAGCGGTTTCACGTGGGGACACCGGCCCCAGGTCACCGCGTCAGGTCGGGACCCCGAACACAGGTCCACGAGTCCGTCGACACCACAGCCCCGGGTCACCGGATCGTGTCGGGTAAGCGGCCTGGTTCCAAGGTTCCGATGACCACCCCGGCACCAGGACCCCGGGTCACGTGGGGACACCGGCCCCAGGTGACCGGGTCACGTGGGGTCACCGGCCCCAGGTGACCTGGTCACGTGGGGTCACCAGCCCCAGGTGACCGGGTCACGTGGGGTCACCGGCCCCAGGTGACCGGGTCACGTGAGGTCACCGGCCCCAGGTGACCGGGTCACGTGGGGTCACCGGCCCCAGGTGACCGGGTCACGTGGGGACACCGGCCCCAGGTGACCAGGTCACGTGGGGTCACCGGCCCCAGGTGACCGGGTCACGTGGGGTCACCGGCCCCAGGTGACCGGGTCACGTGGTGTCACCGGCCCCAGGTGACCGGGTCACGTAGGGACACCGGCCCCAGGTGACCGGGTCCCGTGGGGTCACCGGCCCCAGGTCAGCGGGTCACGTGGGGACACCGGCCCCAGGTGACCGTGTCACGTGGGGTCACCGGCCGCAGGTGACCGGGTCACGTGGGGTCAAAGGCCCCAGGTGACCGGGTCACGTGGGGTCACCGGCCCCAGGTGACCGGGTCACGTGGGGTCACCGGCCCCAGGTGACCGGGTCACGTGGGGTCACCGGCCCCAGGTCAGCGGGTCACGTGGGGATACCGGCCCCAGGTGACCGGGTCACGTGGGGTCACCGGCCCCAGGTGACCGGGTCACGTGGGGTCACCGGCCCCAGGTGACCCGGTCACGTGGGGTCACCGGCCCCAGGTCAGCGGGTCACGTGGGGACACCGGCCCCAGGTGACCGGGTCACGTGGGGACACCGGCCCCAGGTGACCGGGTCACGTGGGGTCACCGGCCCCAGGTCAGCGGGTCACGTGGGGACACCGGCCCCAGGTAACCAAGGCATGTCGGGACCCAGCCCGGGTCCCCGGGACGGGTTTTTACCCCAGCCGCAGATCACCGGGTCCTGTCGGGTCCCCGGCCCGGGTCCCCTGGACAGGTCGATAACCCGGCCCCAGGTCACCCGGTCATCTCGCGCACCCGGCCTGGTTCCCAGGTTCCGATGACCACCCCGGCACCAGGACCCCGGGTCACGTGGGGACACCGGCCCCAGGTGACCGGGTCACGTGGGGTCACCGGCCCCAGGTCAGCGGGTCACGTGGGGACCCCGGCCCCAGGTCACCGGGTCACGTGGGGTCACCGGCCCCAGGTCAGAGGGTCACGTGGGGACCCCGGCCCCAGGTCAGCGGGTCACGTGGGGACACCGGCCCCAGGTGACCGGGTCACGTGGGGACACCGGCCTCAGGTCAGCGGGTCACGTGGGGACACCGGCCCCAGGTCAGCGGGTCACGTGGGGACCCCGGACCCAGGTCAGCGGGTCACGTGGGGACACCGGCCCCAGGTAACCGGGTCATACCGAGTCCCCGGACCCAGGTCACCGGGTCAGTTCGGGACCCCGGACCCAGGTCGGGTCATGTCACGTCCCATGCCCGGGTCCCCGGGTTGGATTTTTACCCAGGCCCCGGGTCACAGGGTCATGTCGGGTCAACGGCCTGGGTACAAGGGTCTGGTGACCACCCCGACCCCAGGTCCCCGGGTCATGACGGGACACCGGACCAGGTCCCCGAGTCCGGTCGACACCACAGCCCCAGGTCACGGGGTCATGTCGGGACCCAGCCCGGGTCCCCGGGACGGGTTTTTACCCCAGCCGCAGATCACCGGGTCCTGTCGGGTACCCGGGTCGGGTCCCCTGGACAGGTCGGCACCCCGGCCCCGGGTCACGGGGTCATGTCGGGTCGCTGTCCCGGGTACCAGTGTCAGGTGACCACCCCGGCCCCGGGAGACGGAGTCATACCGGGTCCCCGGCCCGGGTCCCCGGGTTGCATCGGGACAAAAGCACCGGATCACTGGATCACGTGGGGGCCAGGGCCCGGGTCCCCGGGTTGCATCGGGACACCAGCGAAGGACCACCGGGTCCTGTCGGGTCCCCGGCCCGGGTCCCCTGGACAGGTCGTTAACCCGGCCCCAGGTCACCGGGTCATGTCGCGCACCCGGCCTGGTTCCCAGGTTCCGGTGACCACCCCGGCACCAGGACCCCGGGTCCCGTGGGGACCCCGGCCCCAGGTGACCGGGTCACGCGGGGTCACCGGCCCCAGGTCAGCGGGTCACGTGGGGACACCGGCCCCAGGTGACCGGGTCACGTGGGGTCACCGGCCCCAGGTCAGCGGGTCACGTGGGGACACCGGCCCCAGGTGACCGGGTCACGTGGGGTCACCGGCCCCAGGTCAGCTGTTCACGTGGGGACACCGGCCCCAGGTGACCGGGTCACGTGGGGTCACCGGCCCCAGGTGACCGGGTCACGTGGGGACACCGGCCCCAGGTCACCGCGTCAGGTCGGGACCCCGAACCCAGGTCCACGAGTCCGTCGACACCACAGCCCCGGGTCACCGGGTCGTGTCGGGTAACCGGCCTGGTTCCCAGGTTCCGATGACCACCCCGGCACCAGGACTCCGGGTCACGTGGGGACACAGGCCCCAGGTGACCGGGTCACGTGGGGTCACCGGCCCCAGGTCAGCGGGTCACGTGGGGACACCGGCCCCAGGTGTCCGGGTCACGTGGGGTCACCGGCCCCAGGTGACCGGGTCACGTGGGGACACCGGCCCCAGGTGACCGGGTCACGTGGGGTCACCGGACCCAGGTCAGCGGGTCACGTGGGGTCACCGGCCCCAGGTGACCGGGTCACGTGGGGTCAACGGCCCCAGGTGACCGGGTCACGTGGTGTCACCGGCCCCAGGTGACCGGGTCACGTGGGGTCACCGGCCCCAGGTCAGCGGGTCACGTGGGGACACCGGCCCCAGGTAACCAAGGCATGTCGGGACCCAGCCCGGGTCCCCGGGACGGGATTTTACCCCTGCCGCAGGTCACCGGGTCCTGTCGGGTCCCCGGCCCGGGTCCCCTGGACAGGTCGATAACCCGGCCCCAGGTCACCCGGTCATCTCGCGCACCCGGCCTGGTTCCCAGGTTCCGATGACCACCCCGGCACCAGGACCCCGGGTCACGTGGGGACACCGGCCCCAGGTGACCGGGTCACGTGGGGTCACCGGCCCCAGGTCAGCGGGTCACGTGGGGACCCCGGCCCCAGGTCACCGGGTCACGTGGGGTCACCGGCCCCAGGTCAGAGGGTCACGTGGGGACCCCGGCCCCAGGTCAGCGGGTCACGTGGGGACACCGGCCCCAGGTGACCGGGTCACGTGGGGACACCGGCCTCAGGTCAGCGGGTCACGTGGGGACACCGGCCCCAGGTCAGCGGGTCACGTGGGGACCCCGGCCCCAGGTGACCGGGTCACGTGGGGACACCGGCCCCAGGTAACCGGGTCATACCGAGTCCCCGGACCCAGGTCACCGGGTCAGTTCGGGACCCCGGACCCAGGTCGGGTCATGTCACGTCCCATGCCCGGGTCCCCGGGTTGGATTTTTACCCAGGCCCCGGGTCACAGGGTCATGTCGGGTCAACGGCCTGGGTACAAGGGTCTGGTGACCACCCCGACCCCAGGTCCCCGGGTCATGACGGGACACCGGACCAGGTCCCCGAGTCCGGTCGACACCACAGCCCCAGGTCACCGGGTCATGTCGGGACCCAGCCCGGGTCCCCGGGACGGGTTTTTACCCCAGCCGCAGATCACCGGGTCCCGTCGGGTACCCGGGTCGGGTCCCCTGGACAGGTCGGCACCCCGGCCCCGGGTCACGGGGTCATGTCGGGTCGCTGTCCCGGGTACCAGTGTCAGGTGACCACCCCGGCCCCGGGAGACGGAGTCATACCGGGTCCCCGGCCCGGGTCCCCGGGTTGCATCGGGACAAAAGCACCGGATCACTGGATCACGTGGGGGCCAGGGCCCGGGTCCCCGGGTTGCATCGGGACACCAGCGAAGGACCACCGGGTCCTGTCGGGTCCCCGGCCCGGGTCCCCTGGACAGGTCGTTAACCCGGCCCCAGGTCACCGGGTCATGTCGCGCACCCGGCCTGGTTCCCAGGTTCCGGTGACCACCCCGGCACCAGGACCCCGGGTCCCGTGGGGACCCCGGCCCCAGGTGACCGGGTCACGCGGGGTCACCGGCCCCAGGTCAGCGGGTCACGTGGGGACACCGGCCCCAGGTGACCGGGTCACGTGGGGTCACCGGACCCAGGTGACCGGGTCACGTGGGGACACCGGCCCCAGGTGACCGGGTCACGTGGGGTCACCGGCCCCAGGTCAGCTGTTCACGTGGGGACACCGGCCCCAGGTGACCGGGTCACGTGGGGTCACCGGCCCCAGGTGACCGGGTCACGTGGGGTCACCGGCCCCAGGTCAGCGGGTCACGTGGGGACACCGGCCCCAGGTCACCGGGTCAGGTCGGGACCCCGAACCCAGGTCCACGAGTCCGTCGACACCACAGCCCCGGGTCACCGGGTCGTGTCGGGTAACTGGCCTGGTTCCCAGGTTCCGATGACCACCCCGGCACCAGGACCCCGGGTCACGTGGGGACACCGGCCCCAGGTGACCGGGTCACGTGGGGTCACCGGCCCCAGGTGACCCGGTCACGTGGGGTCACCGGCCCCAGGTGACCGGGTCACGTGGGGACACCGGCCCCAGGTGACCGGGTCACGTGGGGTCACCGGCCCCAGGTGACCGGGTCACGTGAGGTCACCGGCCCCAGGTGACCAGGTCACGTGGGGTCACCGGCCCCAGGTCAGAGGGTCACGTGGGGACACCGGCCCCAGGTGACCGGGTCACGTGGGGTCACCGGCCCCAGGTGACCGGGTCACGTGGGGACACCGGCCCCAGGTGACCGGGTCACGTGGGGACACCGGCCCCAGGTCACCGCGTCAGGTCGGGACCCCGAACCCAGGTCCACGAGTCCGTCGACACCACAGCCCCGGGTCACCGGGTCGTGTCGGGTAACTGGCCTGGTTCCCAGGTTCCGATGACCACCCCGGCACCAGGACCCCGGGTCACGTGGGGACACCGGCCCCAGGTGACCGGGTCACGTGGGGTCACCGGCCCCAGGTGACCCGGTCACGTGGGGTCACCGGCCCCAGGTGACCGGGTCACGTGGGGACACCGGCCCCAGGTGACCGGGTCATGTAGGGACACCGGCCCCAGGTGACCGGGTCACGTGGGGTCACCGGCCCCAGGTGACCGGGTCACGTGGGGTCACCGGCCCCAGGTGACCGGGTCACGTGGGGTCACCGGCCCCAGGTCAGAGGGTCACGTGGGGACACCGGCCCCAGGTGACCGGGTCACGTGGGGTCACCGGCCCCAGGTGACCGGGTCACGTGGGGTCACCGGCCCCAGGTGACCGGGTCACGTGGGGACACCGGCCCCAGGTGACTGGGTCACGTGGGGTCACCGGCCTCAGGTCAGCGGGTCACGTGGGGACACCGGCCCCAGGTGTCCGGGTCACGTGGGGTCACCGGCCCCAGGTGACCGGGTCACGTGGGGACACCGGCCCCAGGTGACCGGGTCACGTGGGGTCACCGGACCCAGGTCAGCGGGTCACGTGGGGTCACCGGCCCCAGGTGACCGGGTCACGTGGGGTCACCGGCCCCAGGTGACCGGGTGACGTGGGGTCACCGGCCCCAGGTGACCGGGTCACGTGGGGTCACCGGCCCCAGGTGACCGGGTCACGTGGAGACACCGGCCCCAGGTCAGCGGGTCACGTGGGGACACCGGCCTCAGGTCAGCAGGTCACGTGGGGACACCGGCCCCAGGTCACCGGATCACGTGGGGTCACCGGCCCCAGGTCAGCGGGTCACGTGGGGACCCCGGACCCAGGTCACCTGGTCATGTGTGGTACCCAGCCTGGTTCCCAGGTTCCGATGACCTCCCCGGCACCAGGACCCTGGGTCACGTGGGGACACCGGCCCCAGGTGACCGGGTTACGTGGGGTCACCGGCCCCAGGTGACCGGGTCACGTGGGGACACCTGCCCCAGGTCAGCGGGTCACGTGGGGACCCCGGCCCCAGGTCAGCGGGTCACGTGGGGACACCGGCCCCAGGTGACCGGGTCACGTGGAGACACCGGCCTCAGGTCAGCGGGTCACGTGGGGACACCGGCCCCAGGTGACCGGGTCACGTGGGGACCCCGGACCCAGGTCAGCGGGTCACGTGGGGACACCGGCCCCAGGTAACCGGGTCATACCGAGTCCCCGGACCCAGGTCACCGGGTCAGTTCGGGACCCCGGACCCAGGTCGGGTCATGTCACGTCCCATGCCCGGGTCCCCGGGTTGGATTTTTACCCAGGCCCCGGGTCACAGGGTCATGTCGGGTCAACGGCCTGGGTACAAGGGTCTGGTGACCACCCCGACCCCAGGTCCCCGGGTCATGACGGGACACCGGACCAGGTCCCCGAGTCCGGTCGACACCACAGCCCCAGGTCACGGGGTCATGTCGGGACCCAGCCCGGGTCCCCGGGACGGGTTTTTACCCCAGCCGCAGATCACCGGGTCCTGTCGGGTACCCGGGTCGGGTCCCCTGGACAGGTCGGCACCCCGGCCCCGGGTCACGGGGTCATGTCGGGTCGCTGTCCCGGGTACCAGTGTCAGGTGACCACCCCGGCCCCGGGAGACGGAGTCATACCGGGTCCCCGGCCCGGGTCCCCGGGTTGCATCGGGACAAAAGCACCGGATCACTGGATCACGAGGGGGCCCGGGCCCGGGTCCCCGGGTTGCATCGGGACACCAGCGAAGGACCACCGGGTCCTGTCGGGTCCCCGGCCCGGGTCCCCTGGACAGGTCGTTAACCCGGCCCCAGGTCACCGGGTCATGTCGCGCACCCGGCCTGGTTCCCAGGTTCCGGTGACCACCCCGGCACCAGGACCCCGGGTCCCGTGGGGACCCCGGCCCCAGGTGACCGGGTCACGCGGGGTCACCGGCCCCAGGTCAGCGGGTCACGTGGGGTCAACGGCCCCAGGTGACCGGGTCACGTGGGGACACCGGCCCCAGGTCACCGCGTGAGGTCGGGACCCCGAACACAGGTCCACGAGACCGTTGACACCACAGCCCCGGGTCACCGGGTCGTGTCGAGTAACCGGCCTGGTTCCCAGGTTCCGATGACCACCCCGGCACCAGGACTCCGGGTCACGTGGGGACACCGGCCCCAGGTCAGCGGGTCACGTGGGGACACCGGCCCCAGGTCAGCGGGTCACGTGGGGACCCCGGCCCCAGGTCACCGGATCACGTGGGGTCACCGGCCCCAGGTCAGCGGGTCACGTGGGGACCCCGGACCCAGGTCACTGTGTCAGTTCGGGACCCCGGACCCAGGTCGGGTCATGTCACGTCCCATGCCCGGGTCCCCGGGTTGGATTTTTACCCAGGCCCCGGGTCACAGGGTCATGTCGGGTCAACGGCCTGGGTACAAGGGTCTGGTGACCTCCCCGACCCCAGGTCCCCGGGTCATGACGGGACACCGGACCAGGTCCCCGAGTCCGGTCGACACCACAGCCCCAGGTCACCGGGTCATGTCGGGACCCAGCCCGGGTCCCCGGGACGGGTTTTTACCCCAGCCGCAGATCACCGGGTCCTGTCGGGTACCCGGGTCGGGTCCCCTGGACAGGTCGGCACCCCGGCCCCGGGTCACGGGGTCATGTCGGGTCGCTGTCCCGGGTACCAGTGTCAGGTGACCACCCCGGCCCCGGGAGAAGGAGTCATACCGGGTCCCCGGCCCGGGTCCCCGGGTTGCATCGGGACAAAAGCACCGGATCACTGGATCACGTGGGGGCCCGGGCCCGGGTCCCCGGGTTGCATCGGGACACCAGCGAAGGACCACCGGGTCCTGTCGGGTCCCCGGCCCGGGTCCCCTGGACAGGTCGTTAACCCGGCCCCAGGTCACCGGGTCATGTCGCGCACCCGGCCTGGTTCCCAGGTTCCGGTGACCACCCCGGCACCAGGTGACCGGGTCACGTGGGGACCCCGGCCCCAGGTCAGCGGGTCACGTGGGGACACCGGCCCCAGGTGACCGGGTCACGTGGGGACACCGGCCCCAGGTGACCGGGTCACGTGGGGACCCCGGCCCCAGGTGACCGGGTCACGTGGGGTCACCGGCCCCAGGTGACCGGGTCACGTGAGGTCACCGGCCCCAGGTGACCGGGTCACGTGGGGTCACCGGCCCCAGGTCAGAGGGTCACGTGGGGACACCCTCCCCAGGTGACCGGGTCACGTGGGGTCACCGGCCCCAGGTGACCGGGTCACGTGGGGACACCGGCCCCAGGTGACCGGGTCACGTGGGGTCACCGGCCCCAGGTCAGCGGGTCACGTGGGGACACCGGCCCCAGGTGACCGGGTCACGTGGGGTCACCGGCCCCAGGTGACCGGGTCACGTGGGGTCACCGGCCCCAGGTCAGCGGGTCACGTGGGGACACCGGCCCCAGGTGACCGGGTCACGTGGGGTCACCGGCCCCAGGTCAGCGGGTCACGTGGGGTCACCGGCCCCAGGTGACCGGGTCACGTGGGGTCACCGGCCCCAGGTGACCGGGTCACGTGGGGACACCGGCCCCAGGTGACCGGGTCACGTGGGGTCACCGGCCCCAGGTCAGCGGGTCACGTGGGGTCACCGGCCCCAGGTGACCGGGTCACGTGGGGTCACCGGCCCCAGGTGACCGGGTCACGTGGTGTCACCGGCCCCAGGTGACCGGGTCACGTGGGGTCACCGGCCCCAGGTCAGCGGGTCACGTGGGGACCCCCGACCCAGGTCAGCGGGTCACGTGATGACACCGGCCCCAGGTGACCGGGTCACGTGGGGACACCGGCCTCAGGTCAGCGGGTCACGTGGGGACACCGGCCCCAGGTCAGCGGGTCACGTGGGGACCCCGGACCCAGGTCAGCGGGTCACGTGGGGACACCGGCCCCAGGTAACCGGGTCATACCGAGTCCCCGGACCCAGGTCACCGGGTCAGTTCGGGACCCCGGACCCAGGTCGGGTCATGTCACGTCCCATGCCCGGGTCCCCGGGTTGGATTTTTACCCAGGCCCCGGGTCACAGGGTCATGTCGGGTCAACGGCCTGGGTACAAGGGTCTGGTGACCACCCCGACCCCAGGTCCCCGGGTCATGACGGGACACCGGACCAGGTCCCCGAGTCCGGTCGACACCACAGCCCCAGGTCACCGGGTCACGTCGGCACCCCGGAACCAGGTCACCGGGTCATGTCGGGACCCAGCCCGGGTCCCCGGGACGGGTTTTTACCCCAGCCGCAGATCACCGGGTCCTGTCGGGTACCCGGGTCGGGTCCCCTGGACAGGTCGGCACCCCGGCCCCGGGTCACGGGGTCATGTCGGGTCGCTGTCCCGGGTACCAGTGTCAGGTGACCACCCCGGCCCCGGGAGACGGAGTCATACCGGGTCCCCGGCCCGGGTCCCCGGCCCGGGTCCCCGGGTTGCATCGGGACAAAAGCACCGGATCACTGGATCACGTGGGGGCCCGGGCCCGGGTCCCCGGGTTGCATCGGGACACCAGCGAAGGACCACCGGGTCCTGTCGGGTCCCCGGCCCGGGTCCCCTGGACAGGTCGTTAACCCGGCCCCAAGTCACCGGGTCATGTCGCGCACCCGGCCTGGTTCCCACGTTCAGGTGACCACCCCGGCACCAGGACCCCGGGTCACGTGGGGACCCCGGCCCCAGGTCAGCGGTTTCACATGGGGACACCGGCCCCAGGTCACCGCGTCAGGTCGGGACCCCGAACACAGGTCCACGAGTCCGTCGACACCACAGCCCCGGGTCACCGGGTCGTGTCGGGTAACCGGCCTGGTTCCCAGGTTCCGATGACCACCCCGGCACCAGGACCCCGGGTCACGTGGGGACACCGGCCCCAGGTGACCGGGTCACGTGGGGACACCGGCCCCAGGTCATCGGGTAACGTGGGGACACCGGCCCCAGGTGACCTGGTCACGTGGGGTCACCGGCCCCAGGTGACCGGGTCACGTGGGGTCACCGGCCCCAGGTGACCTGGTCACGTGGGGTCACCGGCCCCAGGTGACCGGGTCACGTGGGGTCACCGGCCCCAGGTGACCGGGTCACGTGAGGTCACCGGCCCCAGGTGACCGGGTCACGTGGGGTCACCGGCCCCAGGTGACCGGGTCACGTGGGGACACCGGCCCCAGGTGACCGGGTCACGTGGGGTCACCGGCCCCAGGTGACCGGGTCACGTGGGGTCACCGGCCACAGGTGACCGGGTCACGTGGGGACACCGGCCCCAGGTGACCGGGTCACGTGGGGTCACCGGCCCCAGGTGACCGGGTCACGTGGGGACACCGGCCCCAGGTGACCGGGTCACGTGGGGACACCGGCCCCAGGTCAGCGGGTCACGTGGGGACACTGGCCCCAGGTGACCGGGTCACGTGGGGACACCGGCCCCAGGTCACAGGGTCACATGGGGACCCCGGCCCCAGGTGACCGGGTCACGTGGGGACACCGGCCCCAGGTGACCGGGTCACGTGGGGACACCGGCCCCAGGTCAGCGGGTCACGTGGGGACACCGGCCCCAGGTAACCAAGGCAGGTCGGGACCCAGCCCGGGTCCCCGGGACGGGGTTTTACCCCAGCCGCAGATCACCGGGTCCTGTCGGGTCCCCGGCCCGGGTCCCCTGGACAGGTCGATAACCTGGCCCCAGGTCACCCGGTCATCTCGCGCACCCGGCCTGGTTCCCAGGTTCCGATGACCACCCCGGCACCAGGACCCCGGGTCACGTGGGGACACCGGCCCCAGGTGACCGGGTCACGTGGGGTCACCGGCCCCAGGTCAGCGGGTCACGTGGGGACCCCGGCCCCAGGTCACCGGGTCACGTGGGGTCACCGGCCCCAGGTCAGAGGGTCACGTGGGGACCCCGGACCCAGGTCACCGGGTCATGTCGGGACCCAGCCTGGGTCCCCGGGACGGGTTTTTACCCCAGCCGCAGATCACCGGGTCCTGTCGGGTACCCGGGTCGGGTCCCCTGGACAGGTCGGCACCCCGGCCCCGGGTCACGGGGTCATGTCGGGTCGCTGTCCCGGGTACCAGTGTCAGGTGACCACCCCGGCCCCGGGAGACGGAGTCATACCGGGTCCCCGGCCCGGGTCCCCGGGTTGCATCGGGACACCAGCGAAGGACCACCGGGTCCTGTCGGGTCCCCGGCCCGGGTCCCCTGGACAGGTCGTTAACCCGGCCCCAGGTCACCGGGTCATGTCGCGCACCCGGCCTGGTTCCCAGGTTCCGGTGACCACCCCGGCACCAGGACCCCGGGTCACGTGGGGACCCCGGCCCCAGGTCAGCGGGTCACGTGGGGACACCGGCCCTGGTGACCGGGTCACGTGGGGTCACCGGCCCCAGGTGACCCGGTCACGTGGGGTCACCAGCCCCAAGTGACCGGGTCACGTGGGGACACCGGCCCCAGGTGACCGGGTCACGTGGGGACACCGGCCCCAGGTGACCGGGTCACGTGGGGTCACCGGCCCCAGGTCAGCGGGTCACGTGGGGTCACCGGCCCCAGGTGACCGGGTCACGTGGGGTCACCGGCCCCAGGTGACCGGGTCAAGTGGGGACACCGGCCCCAGGTGACCGGGTCACGTGGGGTCACCGGCCCCAGGTCAGCGGGTCACGTGGGGTCACCGGCCCCAGGTGACCGGGTCACGTGGGGTCACCGGCCCCAGGTCAGCGGGTCACGTGGGGTCACCGGCCACAGGTGACCGGGTCACGTGGTGTCACCGGCCCCAGGTGACCGGGTCACGTGGGGTCACCGGCCCCAGGTCAGCGGGTCACGTGGGGACCCCCGACCCAGGTCAGCGGGTCACGTGATGACACCGGCCCCAGGTGACCGGGTCACGTGGGGACACCGGCCTCAGGTCAGCGGGTCACGTGGGGACACCGGCCCCAGGTCAGCGGGTCACGTGGGGACCCCGGACCCAGGTCAGCGGGTCACGTGGGGACACCGGCCCCAGGTAACCGGGTCATACCGAGTCCCCGGACCCAGGTCACCGGGTCAGTTCGGGACCCCGGACCCAGGTCGGGTCATGTCACGTCCCATGCCCGGGTCCCCGGGTTGGATTTTTACCCAGGCCCCGGGTCACAGGGTCATGTCGGGTCAACGGCCTGGGTACAAGGGTCTGGTGACCACCCCGACCCCAGGTCCCCGGGTCATGACGGGACACCGGACCAGGTCCCCGAGTCCGGTCGACACCACAGCCCCAGGTCAACGGGTCACGTCGGCACCCCGGAACCAGGTCACCGGGTCATGTCGGGACCCAGCCCGGGTCCCCGGGACGGGTTTTTACCCCAGCCGCAGATCACCGGGTCCTGTCGGGTACCCGGGTCGGGTCCCCTGGACAGGTCGGCACCCCGGCCCCGGGTCACGGGGTCATGTCGGGTCGCTGTCCCGGGTACCAGTGTCAGGTGACCACCCCGGCCCCGGGAGACGGAGTCATACCGGGTCCCCGGCCCGGGTCCCCGGGTTGCATCGGGACAAAAGCACCGGATCACTGGATCACGTGGGGGCCCGGGCCCGGGTCCCCGGGTTGCATCGGGACACCAGCGAAGGACCACCGGGTCCTGTCGGGTCCCCGGCCCGGGTCCCCTGGACAGGTCGTTAACCCGGCCCCAAGTCAACGGGTCATGTCGCGCACCCGGCCTGGTTCCCACGTTCAGGTGACCACCCCGGCACCAGGACCCCGGGTCACGTGGGGACCCCGGCCCCAGGTCAGCGGTTTCACGTGGGGACACCGGCCCCAGGTCACCGCGTCAGGTCGGGACCCCGAACACAGGTCCACGAGTCCGTCGACACCACAGCCCCGGGTCACCGGGTCGTGTCGGGTAACCGGCCTGGTTCCCAGGTTCCGATGACCACCCCGGAACCAGGACCCCGGGTCACGTGGGGACACCGGCCCCAGGTGACCGGGTCACGTGGGGACACCAGCCCCAGGTCATCGGGTAACGTGGGGACACCGGCCCCAGGTGACCGGGTCACGTGGGGTCACCGGCCCCAGGTGACCGGGTCACGTGGGGTCACCGGCCCCAGGTGACCGGGTCACGTGAGGTCACCGGCCCCAGGTCAGCGGGTCACGTGGGGTCACCGGCCCCAGGTCAGAGGGTCACGTGGGGACACCGGCCCCAGGTGACCGGGTCACGTGGGGTCACCGGTCCCAGGTGACCGGGTCACGTGGGGTCACTGGCCCCAGGTGACCGGGTCACGTGGTGTCACCGGCCACAGGTGACCGGGTCACGTGGGGACACCGGCCCCAGGTGACCGGGTCACGTGGGGTCACCGGCCCCAGGTCAGCGGGTCAGGTGGGGACACCGGCCCCAGGTGACCGGGTCACGTGGGGTCACCGGCCGCAGGTGACCGGGTCACGTGGGGTCAAAGGCCCCAGGTGACCGGGTCACGTGGGGTCACCGGCCCCAGGTCAGAGGGTCACGTGGGGTCACCGGCCCCAGGTGACCGGGTCACTTGGGGTCACCGGCCCCAGGTCAGCGGGTCACGTGGGGACACCGGCCCCAGGTGACCGGGTCACGTGGGGTCACCGGCCCCAGGTGACCGGGTCACGTGGGGTCACCGGCCCCAGGTGACCGGGTCACGTGGGGTCACCGGCCCCAGGTGACCGGGTCACGTGGGGACACCGGCCCCAGGTGACCGGGTCACGTGGGGTCACCGGCCCCAGGTGACCCGGTCACGTGGGGTCACCGGCCCCAGGTGACCGGGTCACGTGGGGACACCGGCCCCAGGTGACCGGGTCACGTGGGGTCACCGGCCCCAGGTGACCGGGTCACGTGGGGTCACCGGCCCCAGGTCAGCGGGTCACGTGGGGACACCGGCCCCAGGTGACCGGGTCACGTGGGGTCACCGGCCCCAGGTGACCCGGTCACGTGGGGTCACCGGCCCCAGGTGACCGGGTCACGTGGGGACACCGGCCCCAGGTGACCGGGTCACGTCGGGACACCGGCCCCAGGTGACCGGGTCACGTGGGGTCACCGGCCCCAGGTCAGCGGGTCACGTGGGGACCCCGGACCCAGGTCAGCGGGTCACGTGGGGACACCGGCCCCAGGTAACCGGGTCATACCGAGTCCCCGGACCCAGGTCACCGGGTCAGTTCGGGACCCCGGACCCAGGTCGGGTCATGTCACGTCCCATGCCCGCGTCCCCGGGTTGGATTTTTACCCAGGCCCCGGGTCACAGGGTCATGTCGGGTCAACGGCCTGGGTACAAGGGTCTGGTGACCACCCCGACCCCAGGTCCCCGGGTCATGACGGGACACCGGACCAGGTCCCCGAGTCCGGTCGACACCACAGCCCCAGGTCACGGGGTCATGTCGGGACCCAGCCCGGGTCCCCGGGACGGGTTTTTACCCCAGCCGCAGATCACCGGGTCCTGTCGGGTACCCGGGTCGGGTCCCCTGGACAGGTCGGCACCCCGGCCCCGGGTCACGGGGTCATGTCGGGTCGCTGTCCCGGGTACCAGTGTCAGGTGACCACCCCGGCCCCGGGAGACGGAGTCATACCGGGTCCCCGGCCCGGGTCCCCGGGTTGCATCGGGACAAAAGCACCGGATCACTGGATCACGTGGGGGCCCGGGCCCGGGTCCCCGGGTTGCATCGGGACACCAGCGAAGGACCACCGGGTCCTGTCGGGTCCCCGGCCCGGGTCCCCTGGACAGGTCGTTAACCCGGCCCCAAGTCAACGGGTCATGTCGCACACCCGGCCTGGTTCCCACGTTCAGGTGACCACCCCGGCACCAGGACCCCGGGTCACGTGGGGACCCCGGCCCCAGGTCAGCGGTTTCACGTGGGGACACCGGCCCCAGGTCACCGCGTCAGGTCGGGACCCCGAACACAGGTCCACGAGTCCGTCGACACCACAGCCCCGGGTCACCGGGTCGTGTCGGGTAAGCGGCCTGGTTCCAAGGTTCCGATGACCACCCCGGCACCAGGACCCCGGGTCACGTGGGGACACCGGCCCCAGGTGACCGGGTCACGTGGGGACACCGGCCCCAGGTCAACGGGTAACGTGGGGACACCGGCCCCAGGTGACCGGGTCACGTGGGGTCACCGGCCCCAGGTGACCGGGTCACGTGGGGTCACCGGCCCCAGGTGACCTGGTCACGTGGGGTCACCGGCCCCAGGTGACCGGGTCACGTGGGGTCACCGGCCCCAGGTGACCGGGTCACGTGGGGACACCGGCCCCAGGTCAGCGGGTCACGTGGGGTCACCGGCCCCAGGTGACCGGGTCACGTGGGGTCACCGGCCCCAGGTGACCGGGTCACGTGGTGTCACCGGCCACAGGTGACCGGGTCACGTGGGGACACCGGCCCCAGGTGACCGGGTCACGTGGGGTCACCGGCCCCAGGTCAGCGGGTCACGTGGGGACACCGGCCCCAGGTGACCGGGTCACGTGGGGACACCGGCCCCAGGTGACCGGGTCACGTGGGGACACCGGCCCCAGGTCAGCATGTCACGTGGGAACACCGGACCCAGGTAACGAAGGCAGGTCGGGACCCAGCCCGGGTCCCCGGGACGGGTTTTTACCCCAGCCGCAGATCACCGGGTCCTGTCGGGTCCCCGGCCCGGGTCCCCTGGACAGGTCGATAACTTAGCCCCAGGTCACCCGGTCATCTCGCGCACCCGGCCTGGTTCCCAGGTTCCGATGACCACCCCGGCACCAGGACCCCGGGTCACGTGGGGACACCGGCCCCAGGTCAGAGGGTCACGTGGGGACCCCGGACCCAGGTCACCGGGTCATGTCGGGACCCAGCCTGGGTCCCCGGGACAGGTTTTTACCCCAGCCGCAGATCACCGGGTCCTGTCGGGTCCCCGGCCCGGGTCCCCTGGACAGGTCGTTAACCCGGCCCAAGGTCACCGGGTCATGTCGCGCACCCGGCCTGGTTCCCAGGTTCCGGTGACCACCCCGGCACCAGGACCCCGGGTCACGTGGGGACCCCGGCCCCAGGTCAGCGGGTCACGTGGGGACACCGGCCCCAGGTCACCGGGTCATGTGGGGTCACCGGCCCCAGGTGACCCGGTCACGTGGGGTCACCGGCCCCAGGTGACCGGGTCACGTGAGGTCACCGGCCCCAGGTGACCGGGTCACGTGGGGTCACCGGCCCCAGGTCAGCGGGTCACGTGGGGACACCGGCCCCAGGTGACCGGGTCACGTGGGGTCACCGTCCCCAGGTCAGCGGGTCACGTGGGGACCCCGGCCCCAGGTGACCGGATCACGTGGGGTCACCGGCCCCAGGTCAGCGGGTCACGTGGGGACACCGGCCCCAGGTGACCGGGTCACGTGGGGACACCGGCCTCAGGTCAGCGGGTCACGTGGGGACACCGGCCCCAGGTCAGCGGGCCACGTGGGGACCCCGGACCCAGGTCAGCGGGTCACGTGGGGACACCGGCCCCAGGTAACCGGGTCATACCGAGTCCCCGGACCCAGGTCACCGGGTCAGTTCGGGACCCCGGACCCAGGTCGGGTCATGTCACGTCCCATGCCCGGGTCCCCGGGTTGGATTTTTACCCAGGCCCCGGGTCACAGGGTCATGTCGGGTCAACGGCCTGGGTACAAGGGTCTGGTGACCACCCCGACCCCAGGTCCCCGGGTCATGACGGGACACCGGACCAGGTCCCCGAGTCCGGTCGACACCACAGCCCCAGGTCACCGGGTCACGTCGGCACCCCGGAACCAGGTCACCGGGTCATGTCGGGACCCAGCCCGGGTCCCCGGGACGGGTTTTTACCCCAGCCGCAGATCACCGGGTCCTGTCGGGTACCCGGGTCGGGTCCCCTGGACAGGTCGGCACCCCGGCCCCGGGTCACGGGGTCATGTCGGGTCGCTGTCCCGGGTACCAGTGTCAGGTGACCACCCCGGCCCCGGGAGACGGAGTCATACCGGGTCCCCGGCCCGGGTCCCCGGGTTGCATCGGGACAAAAGCACCGGATCACTGGATCACGTGGGGGCCCGGGCCCGGGTCCCCGGGTTGCATCGGGACACCAGCGAAGGACCACCGGGTCCTGTCGGGTCCCCGGCCCGGGTCCCCTGGACTGGTCGTTAACCCGGCCCCAAGTCAACGGGTCATGTCGCGCACCCGGCCTGGTTCCCACGTTCAGGTGACCACCCCGGCACCAGGACCCCGGGTCACGTGGGGACCCCGGCCCCAGGTCAGCGGGTCACGTGGGGACACCGGCCCCAGGTCACCGCGTCAGGTCGGGACCCCGAACACAGCTCCACGAGTCCGTCGACACCACAGCCCCGGGTCACGGGGTCGTGTCGGGTAAGCGGCCTGGTTCCAAGGTTCCGATGACCACCCCGGCACCAGGACCCCGGGTCACGTGGGGACACCGGCCCCAGGTGACCGGGTCACGTGGGGTCACCGGCCCCAGGTGACCTGGTCACGTGGGGTCACCGGCCCCAGGTGACCTGGTCACGTGGGGTCACCGGCCCCAGGTGACCGGGTCACGTGGGGTCACCGGCCCCAGGTGACCGGGTCACGTGAGGTCACCGGCCCCAGGTGACCGGGTCACGTGGGGTCACCGGCCCCAGGTGACCGGGTCACGTGGGGTCACCGGCCCCAGGTGACCGGGTCACGTGGGTTCACCGGCCCCAGGTGACCGGGTCACGTGGTGTCACCGGCCACAGGTGACAGGGTCACGTGGGGACACCGGCCCCAGGTGACCGGGTCACGTGGGGTCACCGGCCCCAGGTCAGCGGGTCACGTGGGGACACCGGCCCCAGGTGACCGGGTCACGTGGGGTCACCGGCCGCAGGTGACCGGGTCACGTGGGGTCAAAGGCCCCAGGTGACCGGCTCACGTGGGGTCACCGGCCCCAGGTGACCGGGTCACGTGGGGTCACCGGCCCCAGGTCAGCGGGTCACGTGGGGACACCGGCCCCAGGTGACCGGGTCACGTGGGGTCACCGGCCCCAGGTGACCGGGTCACGTGGGGACACCGGCCCCAGGTGACCGGGTCACGTGGGGACACCGGCCCCAGGTCAGCGGGTCACGTGGGGACACCGGCCCCAGGTAACCAAGGCATGTCGGGACCCAGCCCGGGTCCCCGGGACGGGTTTTTACCCCAGCCGCAGATCACCGGGTCCTGTCGGGTCCCCGGCCCGTGTCCCCTGGACAGGTCGATAACCCGGCCCCAGGTCACCCGGTCATATCGCGCACCCAGCCTGGTTCCCAGGTTCCGATGACCACCCCGGCACCAGGACCCCGGGTCACGTGGGGACACCGGCCCCAGGTGACCGGGTCACGTGGGGTCACCGGCCCCAGGTGACCGGGTCACGTGGGGACACCGGCCCCAGGTAACCGGGTCATACCGAGTCCCCGGACCCAGGTCACCGGGTCAGTTCGGGACCCCGGACCCAGGTCGGGTCATGTCACGTCCCATGCCCGGGTCCCCGGGTTGGATTTTTACCCAGGCCCCGGGTCACAGGGTCATGTCGGGTCAACGGCCTGGGTACAAGGGTCTGGTGACCTCCCCGACCCCAGGTCCCCGGGTCATGACGGGACACCGGACCAGGTCCCCGAGTCCGGTCGACACCACAGCCCCAGGTCACGGGGTCATGTCGGGACCCAGCCCGGGTCCCCGGGACGGGTTTTTACCCCAGCCGCAGATCACCGGGTCCTGTCGGGTACCCGGGTCGGGTCCCCTGGACAGGTCGGCACCCCGGCCCCGGGTCACGGGGTCATGTCGGGTCGCTGTCCCGGATACCAGTGTCAGGTGACCACCCCGGCCCCGGGAGAAGGAGTCATACCGGGTCCCCGGCCCGGGTCCCCGGGTTGCATCGGGACAAAAGCACCGGATCACTGGATCACGTGGGGGCCCGGGCCCGGGTCCCCGGGTTGCATCGGGACACCAGCGAAGGACCACCGGGTCCTGTCGGGTCCCCGGCCCGGGTCCCCTGGACAGGTCGTTAACCCGGCCCCAGGTCACCGGGTCATGTCGCGCACCCGGCCTGGTTCCCACGTTCAGGTGACCACCCCGGCACCAGGACCCAGGGTCACGTGGGGACCCCGGCCCCAGGTGACCGGGTCACGTGGGGTCACCGGCCCCAGGTCAGCGGGTCACGTGGGGACACTGGCCCCAGGTGACCGGGTCACGTGGGGACACCGGCCCCAGGTCAGCGGGTCACGTGGGGACACTGGCCCCAGGTGACCGGGTCACGTGGGGACACCGGCCCCAGGTCACCGGGTCACATGGGGACCCCGGCCCCAGGTGACCGGGTCACGTGGGGACACCGGCCCCAGGTCAGCGGGTCACGTGGGGACACCGGCCCCAGGTAACCAAGGCAGGTCGGGACCCAGCCCGGGTCCCCGGGACGGGTTTTTACCCCAGCCGCAGATCACCGGGTCCTGTCGGGTACCCGGGTCGGGTCCCCTGGACAGGTCGGCACCCCGGCCCCGGGTCACGGGGTCATGTCGGGTCGCTGTCCCGGGTACCAGTGTCAGGTGACCACCCCGGCCCCGGGAGACGGAGTCATACCGGGTCCCCGGCCCGGGTCCCCGGGTTGCATCAGGACACCAGCGAAGGACCACCGGGTCCTGTCGGGTCCCCGGCCCGGGTCCCCTGGACAGGTCGTTAACCCGGCCCCAGGTCACCGGGTCATGTCGCGCACCCGGCCTGGTTCCCAGGTTCCGGTGACCACCCCGGCACCAGGACCCCGGGTCACGTGGGGACCCCAGCCCCAGGTCAGCGGGTCACGTGGGGACACCGGTCCAAGGTGACCGGGTCACATGGGGTCACCGGCCCCAGGTGACCCGGTCACGTGGGGTCACCGGCCCCAGGTGACCGGGTCATGTCGGGACACCGGCCCCAGGTGACCGGGTCACGTGGGGACCCCGGCCCCAGGTGACCGGGTCACGTGGGGTCACCGGCCCCAGGTGACCGGGTCACGTGAGGTCACCGGCCCCAGGTGACCGGGTCACGTGGGGTCACCGGCCCCAGGTCAGAGGGTCACGTGGGGACACCGGCCCCAGGTGACCGGGTCACGTGGGGTCACCGGCCCCAGGTGACCGGGTCACGTGGGGTCACCGGCCCCAGGTGACCGGGTCACGTGGGGACACCGGCCCCAGGTGACCGGGTCACGTGGGGTCACCGGCCCCAGGTCAGCGGGTCACGTGGGGACACCGGCCCCAGGTGACCGGGTCACGTGGGGTCACCGGCCCCAGGTGACCGGGTCACGTGGGGTCACCGGCCCCAGGTGACCGGGTCACGTGGGGACACCTGCCCCAGGTGACCGGGTCACGTGGGGTCACCGGCCCCAGGTGACCGGGTCACGTGGGGTCACCGGCCCCAGGTCAGCGGGTCACGTGGGGACACCGGCCCCAGGTGACCGGGTCACGTGGTGTCACCGGCCCCAGGTGACCGGGTCACGTGGGGTCACCGGCCCCAGGTCAGCGGGTCACGTGGGGACCCCGGCCCCAGGTCAGCGGGTCACGTGGGGACCCCGGACCCAGGTCAGCGGGTCACGTGGGGACACCGGCCCCAGGTAACCGGGTCATACCGAGTCCCCGGACCCAGGTCACCGGGTCAGTTCGGGACCCCGGACCCAGGTCGGGTCATGTCACGTCCCATGCCCGGGTCCCCGGGTTGGATTTTTACCCAGGCCCCGGGTCACAGGGTCATGTCGGGTCAACGGCCTGGGTACAAGGGTCTGGTGACCACCCCGACCCCAGGTCCCCGGGTCATGACGGGACACCGGACCAGGTCCCCGAGTCCGGTCGACACCACAGCCCCAGGTCACCGGGTCACGTCGGCACCCCGGAACCAGGTCACCGGGTCATGTCGGGACCCAGCCCGGGTCCCCGGGACGGGTTTTTACCCCAGCCGCAGATCACCGGGTCCTGTCGGGTACCCGGGTCGGGTCCCCTGGACAGGTCGGCACCCCGGCCCCGGGTCACGGGGTCATGTCGGGTCGCTGTCCCGGGTACCAGTGTCAGGTGACCACCCCGGCCCCGGGAGACGGAGTCATACCGGGTCCCCGGCCCGGGTCCCCGGGTTGCATCGGGACACCAGCGAAGGACCACCGGGTCCTGTCGGGTCCCCGGCCCGGGTCCCCTGGACAGGTCGTTAACCCGGCCCCAGGTCACCGGGTCATGTCGCGCACCCGGCCTGGTTCCCAGGTTCCGGTGACCACCCCGGCACCAGGACCCCGGGTCACGTGGGGACCCCGGCCCCAGGTCAGCGGGTCACGTGGGGACACCGGCCCAAGGTGACCGGGTCACGTGGGGTCACCGGCCCCAGGTGACCGGGTCACGTGGTGTCACCGGCCCCAGGTGACCGGGTCACGTGGGGACACCGGCCCCAGGTGACCGGGTCACGTGGGGACCCCGGCCCCAGGTGACCGGGTCACGTGGGGTCACCGGCCCCAGGTGACCGGGTCACGTGAGGTCACCGGCCCCAGGTGACCGGGTCACGTGGGGTCACCGGCCCCAGGTCAGAGGGTCACGTGGGGACACCGGCCCCAGGTGACCGGGTCACGTGGGGTCACCGGCCCCAGGTGACCGGGTCACGTGGGGTCACCGGCCCCAGGTGACCGGGTCACGTGGGGAAACCGGCCCCAGGTGACCGGGTCACGTGGGGTCACCGGCCCCAGGTCAGCGGGTCACGTGGGGACACCGGCCCCAGGTGACCGGGTCACGTGGGGTCACCGGCCCCAGGTGACCGGGTCACGTGGGGTCACCGGCCCCAGGTGACCGGGTCACGTGGGGTCACCGGCCCCAGGTGACCGGGTCACGTGGGGTCACCGGCCCCAGGTCAGCGGGTCACGTGGGGACACCGGCCCCAGGTGACCGGGTCACGTGGTGTCACCGGCCCCAGGTGACCGGGTCACGTGGGGTCACCGGCCCCAGGTCAGCGGGTCACGTGGGGACCCCGGCCCCAGGTCAGCGGGTCACGTGATGACACCGGCCCCAGGTGACCGGGTCACGTGGGGACACCGGCCTCAGGTCAGCGGGTCACGTGGGGACACCGGCCCCAGGTCAGCGGGTCACGTGGGGACCCCGGACCCAGGTCAGCGGGTCACGTGGGGACACCGGCCCCAGGTAACCGGGTCATACCGAGTCCCCGGACCCAGGTCACCGGGTCAGTTCGGGACCCCGGACCCAGGTCGGGTCATGTCACGTCCCATGCCCGGGTCCCCGGGTTGGATTTTTACCCAGGCCCCGGGTCACAGGGTCATGTCGGGTCAACGGCCTGGGTACAAGGGTCTGGTGACCACCCCGACCCCAGGTCCCCGGGTCATGACGGGACACCGGACCAGGTCCCCGAGTCCGGACGACACCACAGCCCCAGGTCACCGGGTCACGTCGGCACCCCGGAACCAGGTCACCGGGTCATGTCGGGACCCAGCCCGGGTCCCCGGGACGGGTTTTTACCCCAGCCGCAGATCACCGGGTCCTGTCGGGTACCCGGGTCGGGTCCCCTGGACAGGTCGGCACTCCGGCCCCGGGTCACGGGGTCATGTCGGGTCGCTGTCCCGGGTACCAGTGTCAGGTGACCACCCCGGCCCCGGGAGAAGGAGTCATACCGGGTCCCCGGCCCGGGTCCCCGGGTTGCATCGGGACAAAAGCACCGGATCACTGGATCACGTGGGGGCCCGGGCCCGGGTCCCCGGGTTGCATCGGGACACCAGCGAAGGACCACCGGGTCCTGTCGGGTCCCCGGCCCGGGTCCCCTGGACAGGTCGTTAACCCGGCATCAAGTCAACGGGTCATGTCGCGCACCCGGCCTGGTTCCCACGTTCAGGAGACCACCCCGGCACCAGGACCCCGGGTCACGTGGGGACCCCGGCCCCAGGTCAGCCGGTCACGTGGGGACACCGGCCCCAGGTCACCGCATCAGGTCGGGACCCCGAACACAGGTCCACGAGTCCGTCGACACCACAGCCCCGGGTCACCGGGTCGTGTCGGGTAAGCGGCCTGGTTCCAAGGTTCCGATGACCACCCCGGCACCAGGACCCCGGGTCACGTGGGGACACCGGCCCCAGGTCAGCGGGTCACGTGGGGACACTGGCCCCAGGTGACCGGGTCACGTGGGGACACCGGCCCCAGGTCACCGGGTCACATGGGGACCCCGGCCCCAGGTGACCGGGTCACGTGGGGACACCGGCCCCAGGTCAGCGGGTCACGTGGGGACACCGGCCCCAGGTAACCAAGACAGGTCGGGACCCAGCCCGGGTCCCCGGGACGGGTTTTTACCCCAGCCGCAGATCACCGGGTCCTGTCGGGTCCCCGGCCCGGGTCCCCTGGACAGGTCGATAACCTGGCCCCAGGTCACCCGGTCATCTCGCGCACCCGGCCTGGTTCCCAGGTTCCGATGACCACCCCGGCACCAGGACCCCGGGTCACGTGGGGACACCGGCCCCAGGTGACCGGGTCACGTGGGGTCACCGGCCCCAGGTCAGCGGGTCACGTGAGGACCCCGGCCCCAGGTCACCGGGTCACGTGGGGTCACCGGCCCCAGGTCAGAGGGTCACGTGGGGACCTCGGACCCAGGTCACCGGGTCATGTCGGGACCCAGCCTGGGTCCCCGGGACGGGTTTTTACCCCAGCCGCAGATCACCGGGTCCTGTCGGGTACCCGGGTCGGGTCCCCTGGACAGGTCGGCACCCCGGCCCCGGGTCACGGGGTCATGTCGGGTCGCTGTCCCGGGTACCAGTGTCAGGTGACCACCCCGGCCCCGGGAGACGGAGTCATACCGGGTCCCCGGCCCGGGTCCCCGGGTTGCATCGGGACACCAGCGAAGGACCACCGGGTCCTGTTGGGTCCCCGGCCCGGGTCCCCTGGACAGGTCGTTAACCCGGCCCCAGGTCACCGGGTCATGTCGCGCACCCGGCCTGGTTCCCAGGTTCCGGTGACCACCCCGGCACCAGGACCCCGGGTCACGTGGGGACCCCGGCCCCAGGTGACCGGGTCACGTGGTGTCACCGGCCACAGGTGACCGGGTCACGTGGGGACACCGGCCCCAGGTGACCGGGTCACGTGGGGTCACCAGCCCCAGGTCAGCGGGTCACGTGGGGACACCGGCCCCAGGTGACCGGGTCACGTGGGGTCACCGGCCCCAGGTGACCGGGTCACGTGGGGTCACCGGCCCCAGGTGACCGGGTCACGTGGGGTCACCGGCCCCAGGTCAGCGGGTCACGTGGGGACACCGGCCACAGGTGACCGGGTCACGTGGGGTCACCGGCCCCAGGTGACCGGGTCACGTGGGGTCACCTGCCCCAGGTGACCGGGTCACGTGGGGTCACCGGCCCCAGGTGACCGGGTCACGTGGGGTCACCGGCCCCAGGTGACCGGGTCACGTGGGGTCACCGGCCCCAGGTCAGCGGGTCACGTGGGGACACCGGCCACAGGTGACCGGGTCACGTGGGGTCACCGGCCCCAGGTGACCGGGTCACGTGGGGTCACCTGCCCCAGGTGACCGGGTCACGTGGGGTCACCGGCCCCAGGTGACCGGGTCACGTGGGGTCACCGGCCCCAGGTGACCGGGTCACGTGGGGACACCGGCCCCAGGTGACCGGGTCACGTGGGGTCACCGGCCCCAGGTGACCGGGTCACGTGGGGTCACCGGCCCCAGGTGACCGGGTCACGTGGGGTCACCGGCCCCAGGTGACCGGGTCACGTGGGGACACCGGCCCCAGGTGACCGGGTCACGTGGGGTCACCGGCCCCAGGTCAGCGGGTCCCGTGGGGACACCGGCCCCAGGTAACCAAGGCATGTCGGGACCCAGCCCGGGTCCCCGGGACGGGTTTTTACCCCAGCCGCAGATCACAGGGTCCTGTCGGGTCCCCGGCCCGGGTCCCCTGGACAGGTCGATAACCCGGCCCCGGGTCACCCGGTCATCTCGCGCACCCGGCCTGGTTCCCAGGTTCCGATGACCACCCCGGCACCAGGACCCCGGGTCACGTGGGGACACCGGCCCCAGGTGACCGGGTCACGTGGGGTAACCGGCCCCAGGTCAGCGGGTCACGTGGGGACCCCGGCCCCAGGTCACCGGGTCACGTGGGGTCACCGGCCCCAGGTCAGAGGGTCACGTGGGGACCCCGGCCCCAGGTCAGCGGGTCACGTGGGGACACCGGCCCCAGGTGACCGGGTCACGTGGGGACACCGGCCTCAGGTCAGCGGGTCACGTGGGGACACCGGCCCCAGGTCAGCGGGTCACGTGGGGACCCCGGACCCAGGTCAGCGGGTCACGTGGGGACACCGGCCCCAGGTAACCGGGTCATACCGAGTCCCCGGACCCAGGTCACCGGGTCAGTTCGGGACCCCGGACCCAGGTCGGGTCATGTCACGTCCCATGCCCGCGTCCCCGGGTTGGATTTTTACCCAGGCCCCGGGTCACAGGGTCATGTCGGGTCAACGGCCTGGGTACAAGGGTCTGGTGACCACCCCGACCCCAGGTCCCCGGGTCATGACGGGACACCGGACCAGGTCCCCGAGTCCGGTCGACACCACAGCCCCAGGTCACGGGGTCATGTCGGGACCCAGCCCGGGTCCCCGGGACGGGTTTTTACCCCAGCCGCAGATCACCGGGTCCTGTCGGGTACCCGGGTCGGGTCCCCTGGACAGGTCGGCACCCCGGCCCCGGGTCACGGGGTCATGTCGGGTCGCTGTCCCGGGTACCAGTGTCAGGTGACCACCCTGGCCCCGGGAGACGGAGTCATACCGGGTCCCCGGCCCGGGTCCCCGGGTTGCATCGGGACAAAAGCACCGGATCACTGGATCACGTGGGGGCCCGGGCCCGGGTCCCCGGGTTGCATCGGGACACCAGCGAAGGACCACCGGGTCCTGTCGGGTCCCCGGCCCGGGTCCCCTGGACAGGTCGTTAACCCGGCCCCAGGTCACCGGGTCATGTCGTGCACCCGGCCTGGTTCCCACGTTACGGTGACCACCCCGGCACCAGGACCCCGGGTCCCGTGGGGACCCCGGCCCCAGGTGACCGGGTCACGTGGGGTCACCGGCCCCAGGTCAGCGGGTCACGTGGGGACACCGGCCCCAGGTCACCGCGTCAGGTCGGGACCCCGAACCCAGGTCCACGAGTCCGTCGACACCACAGCCCCGGGTCACCGGGTCGTGTCGGGTAACCGGCCTGGTTCCCAGGTTCCGATGACCACCCCGGCACCAGGACTCCGGGTCACGTGGGGACACCGGCCCCAGGTGACCGGGTCACGTGGGGTCACCGTCCCCAGGTCAGCGGGTCACGTGGGGACCCAGGCCCCAGGTCAGCGGGTCACGTGGGGACACTGGCCCCAGGTGACCGGGTCACGTGGGGACACCGGCCCCAGGTCACCGGGTCACATGGGGACCCCGGCCCCAGGTGACCGGGTCACGTGGGGACACCGGCCCCAGGTGACCGGGTCACGTGGGGACACCGGCCCCAGGTAACCAAGGCAGGTCGGGACCCAGCCCGGGTCCCCGGGACGGGTTTTTACCCCAGCCGCAGATCACCGGGTCCTGTCGGGTCCCCGGCCCGGGTCCCCTGGACAGGTCGATAACCTGGCCCCAGGTCACCCGGTCATCTCGCGCACCCGGCCTGGTTCCCAGGTTCCGATGACCACCCCGGCACCAGGACCCCGGGTTACGTGGGGACACCGGCCCCAGGTGACCGGGTCACGTGGGGTCACCGGCCCCAGGTCAGCGGGTCACGTGGGGACCCCGGCCCCAGGTCACCGGGTCACGTGGGGTCACCGGCCCCAGGTCAGAGGGTCACGTGGGGACCCCGGACCCAGGTCACCGGGTCATGTCGGGACCCAGCCTGGGTCCCCGGGACGGGTTTTTACCCCAGCCGCAGATCACCGGGTCCTGTCGGGTACCCGGGTCGGGTCCCCTGGACAGGTCGGCACCCCGGCCCCGGGTCACGGGGTCATGTCGGGTCGCTGTCCCGGGTACCAGTGTCAGGTGACCACCCCGGCCCCGGGAGACGGAGTCATACCGGGTCCCCGGCCCGGGTCCCCGGGTTGCATCGGGACACCAGCGAAGGACCACCGGGTCCTGTCGGGTCCCCGGCCCGGGTCCCCTGGACAGGTCGTTAACCCGGCCCCAGGTCACCGGGTCATGTCGCGCACCCGGCCTGGTTCCCAGGTTCCTGTGACCACCCCGGCACCAGGACCCCGGGTCACGTGGGGACCCCGGCCCCAGGTGACCGGGTCACGTGGTGTCACCGGCCACAGGTGACCGGGTCACGTGGGGACACCGGCCCCAGGTGACCGGGTCACGTGGGGTCACCGGCCCCAGGTGACCGGGTCACGTGGGGACACCGGCCCCAGGTGACCGGGTCACGTGGGGTCACCGGCCCCAGGTGACCGGGTCACGTGGGGTCACCGGCCCCAGGTGACCGGGTCACGTGGGGTCACCGGCCCCAGGTCAGCGGGTCACGTGGGGACACCGGCCACAGGTGACCGGGTCACGTGGGGTCACCGGCCCCAGGTGACCGGGTCACGTGGGGTCACCTGCCCCAGGTGACCGGGTCACGTGGGGTCACCGGCCCCAGGTGACCGGGTCACGTGGGGTCACCGGCCCCAGGTGACCGGGTCACGTGGGGACACCGGCCCCAGGTGACCGGGTCACGTGGGGTCACCGGCCCCAGGTGACCGGGTCACGTGGGGTCACCGGCCCCAGGTGACCGGGTCACGTGGGGTCACCGGCCCCAGGTGACCGGGTCACGTGGGGACACCGGCCCCAGGTGACCGGGTCACGTGGGGTCACCGGCCCCAGGTCAGCGGGTCCCGTGGGGACACCGGCCCCAGGTAACCAAGGCATGTCGGGACCCAGCCCGGGTCCCCGGGACGGGTTTTTACCCCAGCCGCAGATCACCGGGTCCTGTCGGGTCCCCGGCCCGGGTCCCCTGGACAGGTCGATAACCCGGCCCCGGGTCACCCGGTCATCTCGCGCACCCGGCCTGGTTCCCAGGTTCCGATGACCACCCCGGCACCAGGACCCCGGGTCACGTGGGGACACCGGCCCCAGGTGACCGGGTCACGTGGGGTCACCGGCCCCAGGTCAGCGGGTCACGTGGGGACCCCGGCCCCAGGTCACCGGGTCACGTGGGGTCACCGGCCCCAGGTCAGAGGGTCACGTGGGGACCCCGGCCCCAGGTCAGCGGGTCACGTGGGGACACCGGCCCCAGGTGACCGGGTCACGTGGGGACACCGGCCTCAGGTCAGCGGGTCACGTGGGGACACCGGCCCCAGGTCAGCGGGTCACGTGGGGACCCCGGACCCAGGTCAGCGGGTCACGTGGGGACACCGGCCCCAGGTAACCGGGTCATACCGAGTCCCCGGACCCAGGTCACCGGGTCAGTTCGGGACCCCGGACCCAGGTCGGGTCATGTCACGTCCCATGCCCGCGTCCCCGGGTTGGATTTTTACCCAGGCCCCGGGTCACAGGGTCATGTCGGGTCAACGGCCTGGGTACAAGGGTCTGGTGACCACCCCGACCCCAGGTCCCCGGGTCATGACGGGACACCGGACCAGGTCCCCGAGTCCGGTCGACACCACAGCCCCAGGTCACGGGGTCATGTCGGGACCCAGCCCGGGTCCCCGGGACGGGTTTTTACCCCAGCCGCAGATCACCGGGTCCTGTCGGGTACCCGGGTCGGGTCCCCTGGACAGGTCGGCACCCCGGCCCCGGGTCACGGGGTCATGTCGGGTCGCTGTCCCGGGTACCAGTGTCAGGTGACCACCCCGGCCCCGGGAGACGGAGTCATACCGGGTCCCCGGCCCGGGTCCCCGGGTTGCATCGGGACAAAAGCACCGGATCACTGGATCACGTGGGGGCCCGGGCCCGGGTCCCCGGGTTGCATCGGGACACCAGCGAAGGACCACCGGGTCCTGTCGGGTCCCCGGCCCGGGTCCCCTGGACAGGTCGTTAACCCGGCCCCAGGTCACCGGGTCATGTCGCGCACCCGGCCTGGTTCCCAGGTTCCGGTGACCACCCCGGCACCAGGACCCCGGGTCCCGTGGGGACCCCGGCCCCAGGTGACCGGGTCACGTGGGGTCACCGGCCCCAGGTCAGCGGGTCACGTGGGGACACCGGCCCCAGGTCAGCGGGTCACGTGGGGACACCGGCCCCAGGTCACCGCGTCAGGTCGGGACCCCGAACCCAGGTCCACGAGTCCGTCGACACCACAGCCCCGGGTCACCGGGTCGTGTCGGGTAACCGGCCTGGTTCCCAGGTTCCGATGACCACCCCGGCACCAGGACTCCGGGTCACGTGGGGACACCGGCCCCAGGTGACCGTGTCACGTGGGGTCACCGTCCCCAGGTCAGCGGGTCACGTGGGGACCCAGGCCCCAGGTCACCGGATCACGTGGGGTCACCGGCCCCAGGTCAGCGGGTCACGTGGGGACCCCGGACCCAGGTCACCTGGTCATGTGTGGTACCCAGCCTGGTTCCCAGGTTCCGATGACCTCCCCGGCACCAGGACCCTGGGTCACGTGGGGACACCGGCCCCAGGTGACCGGGTCACGTGGGGTCACCGGCCCCAGGTCAGCGGGTCACGTGGGGACACCGGCCCCAGGTCAGCGGGTCACGTGGGGAACCCGGCCCCAGGTCAGCGGGTCACGTGATGACACCGGCCCCAGGTGACCGGGTCACGTGGGGACACCGGCCTCAGGTCAGCGGGTCACGTGGGGACACCGGCCCCAGGTCAGCGGGTCACGTGGGGACCCCGGACCCAGGTCAGCGGGTCACGTGGGGACACCGGCCCCAGGTAACCGGGTCATACCGAGTCCCCGGACCCAGGTCACCGGGTCAGTTCGGGACCCCGGACCCAGGTCGGGTCATGTCACGTCCCATGCCCGGGTCCCCGGGTTGGATTTTTACCCAGGCCCCGGGTCACAGGGTCATGTCGGGTCAACGGCCTGGGTACAAGGGTCTGGTGACCACCCCGACCCCAGGTCCCCGGGTCATGACGGGACACCGGACCAGGTCCCCGAGTCCGGTCGACACCACAGCCCCAGGTCACCGGGTCACGTCGGCACCCCGGAACCAGGTCACCGGGTCATGTCGGGACCCAGCCCGGGTCCCCGGGACGGGTTTTTACCCCAGCCGCAGATCACCGGGTCCTGTCGGGTACCCGGGTCGGGTCCCCTGGACAGGTCGGCACCCCGGCCCCGGGTCACGGGGTCATGTCGGGTCCCCGGCCCGGGTCCCCGGGTTGCATCGGGACAAAAGCACCGGATCACTGGATCACGTGGGGGCCCGGGCCCGGGTCCCCGGGTTGCATCGGGACACCAGCGAAGGACCACCGGGTCCTGTCGGGTCCCCGGCCCGGGTCCCCTGGACAGGTCGTTAACCCGGCCCCAAGTCAACGGGTCATGTCGCGCACCCGGCCTGGTTCCCACGTTCAGGTGACCACCCCGGCACCAGGACCCGGGGTCACGTGGGGACCCCGGCCCCAGGTCAGCGGTTTCACGTGGGGACACCGGCCCCAGGTCACCGCGTCAGGTCGGGACCCCGAACACAGGTCCACGAGTCCGTCGACACCACAGCCCCGGGTCACCGGGTCGTGTCGGGTAAGCGGCCTGGTTCCAAGGTTCCGATGACCACCCCGGCACCAGGACCCCGGGTCACGTGGGGACACCGGCCCCAGGTGACCGGGTCACTTGGGGACACCGGCCCCAGGTCATCGGGTAACGTGGGGACACCGGCCCCAGGTGACCGGGTCACGTGGGGTCACCGGCCCCAGGTGACCGGGTCACGTGGGGTCACCGGCCCCAGGTGACCTGGTCACGTGGGGTCACCGGTCCCAGGTGACCGGGTCACGTGGGGTCACCGGCCCCAGGTGACCGGGTCACGTGGGGTCACCGGCCCCAGGTCAGCGGGTCACGTGGGGTCACCGGCCCCAGGTGACCGGGTCACGTGGGGACACCGGCCCCAGGTGACCGGGTCACGTGGGGTCACCGGCCCCAGGTGACCGGGTCACGTGGTGTCACCAGCCACAGGTGACCGGGTCACGTGGGGACACCGGCCCCAGGTGACCGGGTCACGTGGGGTCACCGGCCCCAGGTCAGCGGGTCACGTGGGGTCACCGGCCCCAGGTGACCGGGTCACGTGGGGTCACCGGCCGCAGGTGACCGGGTCACGTGGGTTCAAAGGCCCCAGGTGACCGGGTCACGTGGGGTCACCGGCCCCAGGTCAGCGGGTCACGTGTGGACACCGGCCCCAGGTCACCGCGTCAGGTCGGGACCCCGAACCCAGGTTCACGAGACCGTTGACACCACAGCCCCGGGTCACCGGGTCGTTTCGAGTAACCGGCCTGGTTCCCAGGTTCCGATGACCACCCCGGCACCAGGACTCCGGGTCACGTGGGGACACCGGCCCCAGGTGACCGGGTCACGTGGGGACACCGGCCCCAGGTCAGCGGGTCACGTGGGGACCCCGGCCCCAGGTCACCGGATCACGTGGGGTCACCGGCCCCAGGTCAGCGGGTCACGTGGGGACCCCGGACCCAGGTCACTGTGTCAGTTCGGGACCCCGGACCCAGGTCGGGTCATGTCACGTCCCATGCCCGAGTCCCCGGGTTGGATTTTTACCCAGGCCCCGGGTCACAGGGTCATGTCGGGTCAACGGCCTGGGTACAAGGGTCTGGTGACCACCCCGACCCCAGGTCCCCGGGTCATGACGGGACACCGGACCAGGTCCCCGAGTCCGGTCGACACCACAGCCCCAGGTCACCGGGTCATGTCGGGACCCAGCCCGGGTCCCCGGGACGGGTTTTTACCCCAGCCGCAGATCACCGGGTCCTGTCGGGTACCCGGGTCGGGTCCCCTGGACAGGTCGGCACCCCGGCCCCGGGTCACGGGGTCATGTCGGGTCGCTGTCCCGGGTACCAGTGTCAGGTGACCACCCCGGCCCCGGGAGAAGGAGTCATACCGGGTCCCCGGCCCGGGTCCCCGGGTTGCATCGGGACAAAAGCACCGGATCACTGGATCACGTGGGGGCCCGGGCCCGGGTCCCCGGGTTGCATCGGGACACCAGCGAAGGACCACCGGGTCCTGTCGGGTCCCCGGCCCGGGTCCCCTGGACAGGTCGTTAATCCGGACCCAAGTCACCGGGTCATGTCGCGCACCCGGCCTGGTTCCCACGTTCAGGTGACCACCCCGGCACCAGGACCCCGGGTCACGTGGGGACACCGGCCCCAGGTGACCGGGTCACGTGGGGTCACCGGCCCCAGGTCAGCGGGTCACGTGGGGACACCGGCCCCAGGTGACCGGGTCACGTGGGGACACCGGCCCCAAGTCAGCGGGTCACGTGGGGACACCGGCCCCAGGTGACCGGGTCACGTGGGGACACCGGCCCCAGGTCACCGGGTCACATGGGGACCCCGGCCCCAGGTGACCGGGTCACGTGGGGACACCGGCCCCAGGTGACCGGGTCACGTGGGGACACCGGCCCCAGGTCAGCGGGTCACGTGGGGACACCGGCCCCAGGTAACCAAGGCAGGTCGGGACCCAGCCCGGGTCCCTGGGACGGGTTTTTACCCCAGCCGCAGATCACCGGGTCCTGTCGGGTCCCCGGCCCGGGTCCCCTGGACAGGTCGATAACCTCGCCCCAGGTCACCCGGTCATCTCGCGCACCCGGCCTGGTTCCCAAGTTCCGATGACCACACCAGCACCAGGACCCCGGGTCACGTGGGGACACCGGCCCCAGGTGACCGGGTCACGTAGGGTCACCGGCCCCAGGTCAGTGGGTCACGTGGGGACCCCGGCCCCAGGTCACCGGGTCACGTGGGGTCACCGGCCCCAGGTCAGAGGGTCACGTGGGGACACCGGACCCAGGTCACCGGGTCATGTCGGGACCCAGCCTGGGTCCCCGGGACGGGTTTTTACCCCAACCGCAGATCACCGGGTCCTGTCGGGTCCCCGGCCCGGGTCCCCTGGACAGGTCGTTAACCCGGCCCCAGGTCACCGGGTCATGTCGCGCACCCGGCCTGGTTCCCAGGTTCCGGTGACCACCCCGGCACCAGGACCCCGGGTCACGTGGGGACCCCGGCCCCAGGTCAGCGGGTCACGTGGGGACACCGGCCCCAGGTGACCGGGTCACGTGGGGTCACCGGCCCCAGGTGACCGGGTCACGTGAGGTCACCGGCCCCAGGTGACCGGGTCACGTGGGGTCACCGGCCCCAGGTCAGAGGGTCACGTGGGGACACCGGCCCCAGGTGACCGGGTCACGTGGGGTCACCGGCCCCAGGTGACCGGGTCACGTGGGGTCACCGGCCCCAGGTGACCGGGTCACGTGGGGACACCGGCCCCAGGTGACCGGGTCACGTGGGGTCACCGGCCCCAGGTCAGCGGGTCACGTGGGGACACCGGCCCCAGGTGACCGGGTCACGTGGGGTCACCGGCCCCAGGTGACCGGGTCACGTGGGGTCACCGGCCCCAGGTGACCGGGTCACGTGGGGACACCGGCCCCAGGTGACCGGGTCACGTGGGGTCACCGGCCCCAGGTGACCGGGTCACGTGGGGTCACCGGCCCCAGGTGACCGGGTCACGTGGTGTCACCGGCCCCAGGTGACCGGGTCACGTGGGGTCACGGGCCCCAGGTCAGCGGGTCACGTGGGGACACCGGCCCCAGGTGACCGGGTCACGTGGGGACACCGGCCCCAGGTCAGCGGGTCACGTGATGACACCGGCCCCAGGTGACCGGGTCACGTGGGGACACCGGCCCCAGGTGACCGGGTCACGTGGGGACACCGGCCCCAGGTGACCGGGTCACGTGGGGTCACCGGCCCCAGGTGACCGGGTCACGTGGGGACACCGGACCCAGGTCAGCGGGACGGGTTTTTACCCCAGCCGCAGATCACCGGGTCCTGTCGGGTCCCCGGCCCGGGTCCCCTGGACAGGTCAATAACCTGGCCCCAGGTCACCCGGTCATCTCGCGCACCCGGCCTGGTTCCCAGGTTCCGATGACCTCCCCGGCACCAGGACCCCGGGTCACGTGGGGACACCGGCCCCAGGTGACCGGGTCACGTGGGGTCACTGGCCCCAGGTCAGTGGGTCACGTGGGGACCCTGGCCCCAGGTGACCGGGTCACGTGGGGTCACCGGCCCCAGGTCAGAGGGTCACGTGGGGACCCCGGACCCAGGTCACCGGGTCATGTCGGGACCCAGCCTGGGTCCCCGGGACGGGTTTTTACCCCAGCCGCAGATCACCGGGTCCTGTCGGGTCCCCGGCCCGGGTCCCCTGGACAGGTCGTTAACCCGGCCCCAGGTCACCGGGTCATGTCGCGCACCCGGCCTGGTTCCCAGGTTCCGGTGACCACCCCGGCACCAGGACCCCGGGTCACGTGGGGACCCCGGCCCCAGGTCAGCGGGTCACGTGGGGACACCGGCCCCAGGTGACCGGGTCACGTGGGGTCACCGGCCCCAGGTGACCGGGTCACGTGAGGTCACCGGCCCCAGGTGACCGGGTCACGTGGGGTCACCGGCCCCAGGTCAGAGGGTCACGTGGGGACACCGGCCCCAGGTGACCGGGTCACGTGGGGTCACCGGCCCCAGGTGACCGGGTCACGTGGGGTCACCGGCCCCAGGTGACCGGGTCACGTGGGGACACCGGCCCCAGGTGACCGGGTCACGTGGGGTCACCGGCCCCAGGTCAGCGGGTCACGTGGGGACACCGGCCCCAGGTGACCGGGTCACGTGGGGTCACCGGCCCCAGGTGACCGGGTCACGTGGGGTCACCGGCCCCAGGTGACCGGGTCACGTGGGGACACCGGCCCCAGGTGACCGGGTCACGTGGGGTCACCGGCCCCAGGTGACCGGGTCACGTGGGGTCACCGGCCCCAGGTGACCGGGTCACGTGGTGTCACCGGCCCCAGGTGACCGGGTCACGTGGGGTCACGGGCCCCAGGTCAGCGGGTCACGTGGGGACACCGGCCCCAGGTGACCGGGTCACGTGGGGACACCGGCCCCAGGTCAGCGGGTCACGTGATGACACCGGCCCCAGGTGACCGGGTCACGTGGGGACACCGGCCCCAGGTGACCGGGTCACGTGGGGACACCGGCCCCAGGTGACCGGGTCACGTGGGGTCACCGGCCCCAGGTGACCGGGTCACGTGGGGACACCGGACCCAGGTCAGCGGGACGGGTTTTTACCCCAGCCGCAGATCACCGGGTCCTGTCGGGTCCCCGGCCCGGGTCCCCTGGACAGGTCGATAACCTGGCCCCAGGTCACCCGGTCATCTCGCGCACCCGGCCTGGTTCCCAGGTTCCGATGACCACCCCGGCACCAGGACCCCGGGTCACGTGGGGACACTGGCCCCAGGTGACCGGGTCACGTGGGGTCACCGGCCCCAGGTCACCGGATCACGTGGGGTCACCGGCACCAGGTCAGCGGGTCACGTGGGGACCCCGGACCCAGTTCACCTGGTCATGTGTGGTACCCAGCCTGGTTCCCAGGTTCCGATGACCTCCCCGGCACCAGGACCCTGGGTCACGTGGGGACACCGGCCCCAGGTGACCGGGTCACGTGGGGTCACCGGCCCCAGGTGACCGGGTCACGTGGGGTCACCGGCCGCAGGTGACCGGGTCACGTGGGGTCAAAGGCCCCAGGTGACCGGGTCACGTGGGGTCACCGGCCCCAGGTGACCGGGTCACGTGGGGTCACCGGCCCCAGGTCAGTGGGTCACGTGGGGACACCGGCCCCAGGTCAGCGGGTCACGTGGGGTCACTGGCCCCAGGTGACCGGGTCACGTGGGGTCACCGGCCCCAGGTGACCGGGTCACGTGGGGTCACCGGCCTCAGGTCAGCGGGTCACGTGGGGACACCGGCCCCAGGTCAGCGGGTCACGTGGGGACACCGGCCTCAGGTCAGCGGGTCACGTGGGGACACCGGCCCCAGGTGACCGGGTCACGTGGGGACCCCGGACCCAGGTCAGCGGGTCACGTGGGGACACCGGCCCCAGGTAACCGGGTCATACCGAGTCCCCGGACCCAGGTCACCGGGTCAGTTCGGGACCCCGGACCCAGGTCGGGTCATGTCACGTCCCATGCCCGGGTCCCCGGGTTGGATTTTTACCCAGGCCCCGGGTCACAGGGTCATGTCGGGTCAACGGCCTGGGTACAAGGGTCTGGTGACCACCCCGACCCCAGGTCCCCGGGTCATGACGGGACACCGGACCAGGTCCCCGAGTCCGGTCGACACCACAGCCCCAGGTCACCGGGTCAGGTCGGCACCCCGGAACCAGGTCACCGGGTCATGTCGGGACCCAGCCCGGGTCCCCGGGACGGGTTTTTACCCCAGCCGCAGATCACCGGGTCCTGTCGGGTACCCGGGTCGGGTCCCCTGGACAGGTCGGCACCCCGGCCCCGGGTCACGGGGTCATGTCGGGTCGCTGTCCCGGGTACCAGTGTCAGGTGACCACCCCGGCCCCGGGAGACGGAGTCATACCGGGTCCCCGGCCCGGGTCCCCGGGTTGCATCGGGACACCAGCGAAGGACCACCGGGTCCTGTCGGGTCCCCGGCCCGGGTCCCCTGGACAGGTCGTTAACCCGGCCCCAGGTCACCGGGTCATGTCGCGCACCCGGCCTGGTTCCCACGTTCAGGTGACCACCCCGGCACCAGGACCCCGGGTCACGTGGGGACACCGGCCCCAGGTGACCGGGTCACGTGGGGACACCGGCCCCAGGTCATCGGGTCACGTGGGGACACCGGCCCCAGGTGACCGGGTCACGTGGGGTCAGCGGCCCCAGGTGACCCGGTCACGTGGGGTCACCGGCCCCAGGTGACCGGGTCACGTGGGGACACCGGCCCCAGGTGACCGGGTCACGTGGGGTCACCGGCCCCCGGTGACCGGGTCACGTGGGGTCACCGGCCCCAGGTGACCTGGTCACGTGGGGTCACCGGCCCCAGGTCACCGGGTCACGTGGGGTCACCGGCCCCAGGTGACCGGGTCACGTGAGGTCACCGGCCCCAGGTGACCGGGTCACGTGGGGTCACCGGCCCCAGGTCACAGGGTCACGTGGGGACACCGGCCCCAGGTGACCGGGTCACGTGGGGTCACCGGCCCCAGGTGACCGGGTCACGTGGGGTCACCGGCCCCAGGTGACCGGGTCACGTGGGGACACCGGCCCCAGGTGACCGGGTCACGTGGGGTCACCGGCCCCAGGTCAGCTGGTCACGTGGGGACACCGGCCCCAGGTGACCGGGTCACGTGGGGTCACCGGCCCCAGGTGACCGGGTCACGTGGGGTCAACGGCCCCAGGTGACCGGGTCACGTGGGGTCACCGGCCCCAGGTCAGCGGGTCACGTGGGGACACCGGCCCCAGGTCAGCGGGTCACGTGGGGACCCCGGCCCCAGGTCAGCGGGTCACGTGATGACACCGGCCCCAGGTGACCGGGTCACGTGGGGACACCGGCCTCAGGTCAGCGGGTCACGTGGGGACACCGGCCCCAGGTCAGCGGGTCACGTGGGGACCCCGGCCCCAGGTCAGCGGGTCACGTGGGGACACCGGCCCCAGGTGACCGGGTCACGTGGGGACACCGGCCCCAGGTCACCGCGTCAGGTCGGGACCCCGAACCCAGGTCCACGAGTCCGTCGAAACCACAGCCCCGGGTCACCGGGTCGTGTCGGGTAACTGGCCTGGTTCCCAGGTTCCGATGACCACCCCGGCACCAGGACCCCGGGTCACGTGGGGACACCGGCCCCAGGTGACCGGGTCACGTCGGGACACCGGCCCCAGGTCAGCGGGTCACGTGGGGACACCGGCCCCAGGTGACCGGGTCACATGGGGACACCGGCCCCAGGTGACCGGGTCACGTGGGGTCACCGGCCCCAGGTGACCGGGTCACGTGGGGTCACCGGCCCCAGGTGACCTGGTCACGTGGGGTCACCGGCCCCAGGTGACCGGGTCACGTGGGGTCACCGGCCCCAGGTGACCGGGTCACGTGAGGTCACTGGCCCCAGGTGACCGGGTCACCTGGGGTCACCGGCCCCAGGTCAGCGGGTCACGTGGGGACACCGGCCCCAGGTAACCAAGGCATGTCGGGACCCAGCCCGGGTCCCCGGGACGGGTTTTTACCCCAGCCGCAGATCACCGGGTCCTGTCGGGTTCCCGGCCCGGGTCCCCTGGACAGGTCGATAACCCGGCCCCAGGTCACCCGGTCATCTCGCGCACCCGGCCTGGTTCCCAGGTTCCGATGACCACCCCGGCACCAGGACCCCGGGTCACGTGGGGACACCGGCCCCAGGTGACCGGGTCACGTGGGGTCACCGGCCCCAGGTCAGCGGGTCACGTGGGGACCCCGGACCCAGGTCAGCGGGTCACGTGGGGACACCGACCCCAGGTAACCGGGTCATACCGAGTCCCCGGACCCAGGTCACCGTGTCAGTTCGGGACCCCGGACCCAGGTCGGGTCATGTCACGTCCCATGCCCAGGTCCCCGGGTTGGATTTTTACCCAGGCCCCGGGTCACAGGGTCATGTCGGGTCAACGGCCTGGGTACAAGGGTCTGGTGACCACCCCGACCCCAGGTCCCCGGGTCATGACTGGACACCGGACCAGGTCCCCGAGTCCGGTCGACACCACAGCCCCAGGTCACCGGGTCATGTCGGGACCCAGCCCGGGTCCCCGGGACGGGTTTTTACCCCAGCCGCAGATCACCGGGTCCTGTCGGGTACCCGGGTCGGGTCCCCTGGACAGGTCGGCACCCCGGCCCCGGGTCACGGGGTCATGTCGGGTCGCTGTCCCGGGTACCAGTGTCAGGTGACCACCCCGGCCCCGGGAGACGGAGTCATACCGGGTCCCCGGCCCGGGTCCCCGGGTTGCATCGGGACAAAAGCACCGGATCACTGGATCACGTGGGGGCCCGGGCCCGGGTCCCCGGGTTGCATCGGGACACCAGCGAAGGACCACCGGGTCCTGTCGGGTCCCCGGCCCGGGTCCCCTGGACAGGTCGTTAACCCGGCCCCAGGTCACCGGGTCATGTCGCGCACCCGGCCTGGTTCCCACGTTCCGGTGACCACCCCGGCACCAGGACCCCGGGTCCCGTGGGGACCCCGGCCCCAGGTGACCGGGTCACGAGGGGTCACCGGCCCCAGGTCAGTGGGTCACGTGGGGTCACCGGCCCCAGGTCAGCGGGTCACGTGGGGACACCGGCCCCAGGTCAGCGGGTCACGTGGGGACACCGGCCCCAGGTCACCGCGTCAGGTCGGGACCCCGAACCCAGGTCCACGAGTCCGTCGACACCACAGCCCCGGGTCACCGGGTCGTGTCGGGTAACCGGCCTGGTTCCCAGGTTCCGATGACCACCCCGGCACCAGGACCCCGGGTCACGTGGGGACACCGGCCCCAGGTGACCGGGTCACGTGGGGTCACCGGCCCCAGGTCAGCGGGTCACGTGGGGACCCCGGCCCCAGGTGACCGGGTCACGTGGGGACACCGGCCCCAGGTCAGCGGGTCACGTGGGGACACCGGCCACAGGTGACCGGGTCACGTGGGGTCACCGGCCCCAGGTGACCGGGTCACGTGGGGTCACCTGCCCCAGGTGACCGGGTCACGTGGGGTCACCGGCCCCAGGTGACCGGGTCACGTGGGGTCACCGGCCCCAGGTGACCGGGTCACGTGGGGACACCGGCCCCAGGTGACCGGGTCACGTGGGGTCACCGGCCCCAGGTGACCGGGTCACGTGGGGTCACCGGCCCCAGGTGACCGGGTCACGTGGGGTCACCGGCCCCAGGTGACCGGGTCACGTGGGGACACCGGCCCCAGGTGACCGGGTCACGTGGGGTCACCGGCCCCAGGTCAGCGGGTCCCGTGGGGACACCGGCCCCAGGTAACCAAGGCATGTCGGGACCCAGCCCGGGTCCCCGGGACGGGTTTTTACCCCAGCCGCAGATCACCGGGTCCTGTCGGGTCCCCGGCCCGGGTCCCCTGGACAGGTCGATAACCCGGCCCCGGGTCACCCGGTCATCTCGCGCACCCGGCCTGGTTCCCAGGTTCCGATGACCACCCCGGCACCAGGACCCCGGGTCACGTGGGGACACCGGCCCCAGGTGACCGGGTCACGTGGGGTCACCGGCCCCAGGTCAGCGGGTCACGTGGGGACCCCGGCCCCAGGTCACCGGGTCACGTGGGGTCACCGGCCCCAGGTCAGAGGGTCACGTGGGGACCCCGGCCCCAGGTCAGCGGGTCACGTGGGGACACCGGCCCCAGGTGACCGGGTCACGTGGGGACACCGGCCTCAGGTCAGCGGGTCACGTGGGGACACCGGCCCCAGGTCAGCGGGTCACGTGGGGACCCCGGACCCAGGTCAGCGGGTCACGTGGGGACACCGGCCCCAGGTAACCGGGTCATACCGAGTCCCCGGACCCAGGTCACCGGGTCAGTTCGGGACCCCGGACCCAGGTCGGGTCATGTCACGTCCCATGCCCGCGTCCCCGGGTTGGATTTTTACCCAGGCCCCGGGTCACAGGGTCATGTCGGGTCAACGGCCTGGGTACAAGGGTCTGGTGACCACCCCGACCCCAGGTCCCCGGGTCATGACGGGACACCGGACCAGGTCCCCGAGTCCGGTCGACACCACAGCCCCAGGTCACGGGGTCATGTCGGGACCCAGCCCGGGTCCCCGGGACGGGTTTTTACCCCAGCCGCAGATCACCGGGTCCTGTCGGGTACCCGGGTCGGGTCCCCTGGACAGGTCGGCACCCCGGCCCCGGGTCACGGGGTCATGTCGGGTCGCTGTCCCGGGTACCAGTGTCAGGTGACCACCCCGGCCCCGGGAGACGGAGTCATACCGGGTCCCCGGCCCGGGTCCCCGGGTTGCATCGGGACAAAAGCACCGGATCACTGGATCACGTGGGGGCCCGGGCCCGGGTCCCCGGGTTGCATCGGGACACCAGCGAAGGACCACCGGGTCCTGTCGGGTCCCCGGCCCGGGTCCCCTGGACAGGTCGTTAACCCGGCCCCAGGTCACCGGGTCATGTCGCGCACCCGGCCTGGTTCCCAGGTTCCGGTGACCACCCCGGCACCAGGACCCCGGGTCCCGTGGGGACCCCGGCCCCAGGTGACCGGGTCACGTGGGGTCACCGGCCCCAGGTCAGCGGGTCACGTGGGGACACCGGCCCCAGGTCAGCGGGTCACGTGGGGACACCGGCCCCAGGTCACCGCGTCAGGTCGGGACCCCGAACCCAGGTCCACGAGTCCGTCGACACCACAGCCCCGGGTCACCGGGTCGTGTCGGGTAACCGGCCTGGTTCCCAGGTTCCGATGACCACCCCGGCACCAGGACTCCGGGTCACGTGGGGACACCGGCCCCAGGTGACCGTGTCACGTGGGGTCACCGTCCCCAGGTCAGCGGGTCACGTGGGGACCCAGGCCCCAGGTCACCGGATCACGTGGGGTCACCGGCCCCAGGTCAGCGGGTCACGTGGGGACCCCGGACCCAGGTCACCTGGTCATGTGTGGTACCCAGCCTGGTTCCCAGGTTCCGATGACCTCCCCGGCACCAGGACCCTGGGTCACGTGGGGACACCGGCCCCAGGTGACCGGGTCACGTGGGGTCACCGGCCCCAGGTCAGCGGGTCACGTGGGGACACCGGCCCCAGGTCAGCGGGTCACGTGGGGAACCCGGCCCCAGGTCAGCGGGTCACGTGATGACACCGGCCCCAGGTGACCGGGTCACGTGGGGACACCGGCCTCAGGTCAGCGGGTCACGTGGGGACACCGGCCCCAGGTCAGCGGGTCACGTGGGGACCCCGGACCCAGGTCAGCGGGTCACGTGGGGACACCGGCCCCAGGTAACCGGGTCATACCGAGTCCCCGGACCCAGGTCACCGGGTCAGTTCGGGACCCCGGACCCAGGTCGGGTCATGTCACGTCCCATGCCCGGGTCCCCGGGTTGGATTTTTACCCAGGCCCCGGGTCACAGGGTCATGTCGGGTCAACGGCCTGGGTACAAGGGTCTGGTGACCACCCCGACCCCAGGTCCCCGGGTCATGACGGGACACCGGACCAGGTCCCCGAGTCCGGTCGACACCACAGCCCCAGGTCACCGGGTCACGTCGGCACCCCGGAACCAGGTCACCGGGTCATGTCGGGACCCAGCCCGGGTCCCCGGGACGGGTTTTTACCCCAGCCGCAGATCACCGGGTCCTGTCGGGTACCCGGGTCGGGTCCCCTGGACAGGTCGGCACCCCGGCCCCGGGTCACGGGGTCATGTCGGGTCCCCGGCCCGGGTCCCCGGGTTGCATCGGGACAAAAGCACCGGATCACTGGATCACGTGGGGGCCCGGGCCCGGGTCCCCGGGTTGCATCGGGACACCAGCGAAGGACCACCGGGTCCTGTCGGGTCCCCGGCCCGGGTCCCCTGGACAGGTCGTTAACCCGGCCCCAAGTCAACGGGTCATGTCGCGCACCCGGCCTGGTTCCCACGTTCAGGTGACCACCCCGGCACCAGGACCCGGGGTCACGTGGGGACCCCGGCCCCAGGTCAGCGGTTTCACGTGGGGACACCGGCCCCAGGTCACCGCGTCAGGTCGGGACCCCGAACACAGGTCCACGAGTCCGTCGACACCACAGCCCCGGGTCACCGGGTCGTGTCGGGTAAGCGGCCTGGTTCCAAGGTTCCGATGACCACCCCGGCACCAGGACCCCGGGTCACGTGGGGACACCGGCCCCAGGTGACCGGGTCACTTGGGGACACCGGCCCCAGGTCATCGGGTAACGTGGGGACACCGGCCCCAGGTGACCGGGTCACGTGGGGTCACCGGCCCCAGGTGACCGGGTCACGTGGGGTCACCGGCCCCAGGTGACCTGGTCACGTGGGGTCACCGGTCCCAGGTGACCGGGTCACGTGGGGTCACCGGCCCCAGGTGACCGGGTCACGTGGGGTCACCGGCCCCAGGTCAGCGGGTCACGTGGGGTCACCGGCCCCAGGTGACCGGGTCACGTGGGGACACCGGCCCCAGGTGACCGGGTCACGTGGGGTCACCGGCCCCAGGTGACCGGGTCACGTGGTGTCACCAGCCACAGGTGACCGGGTCACGTGGGGACACCGGCCCCAGGTGACCGGGTCACGTGGGGTCACCGGCCCCAGGTCAGCGGGTCACGTGGGGTCACCGGCCCCAGGTGACCGGGTCACGTGGGGTCACCGGCCGCAGGTGACCGGGTCACGTGGGTTCAAAGGCCCCAGGTGACCGGGTCACGTGGGGTCACCGGCCCCAGGTCAGCGGGTCACGTGTGGACACCGGCCCCAGGTCACCGCGTCAGGTCGGGACCCCGAACCCAGGTTCACGAGACCGTTGACACCACAGCCCCGGGTCACCGGGTCGTTTCGAGTAACCGGCCTGGTTCCCAGGTTCCGATGACCACCCCGGCACCAGGACTCCGGGTCACGTGGGGACACCGGCCCCAGGTGACCGGGTCACGTGGGGACACCGGCCCCAGGTCAGCGGGTCACGTGGGGACCCCGGCCCCAGGTCACCGGATCACGTGGGGTCACCGGCCCCAGGTCAGCGGGTCACGTGGGGACCCCGGACCCAGGTCACTGTGTCAGTTCGGGACCCCGGACCCAGGTCGGGTCATGTCACGTCCCATGCCCGAGTCCCCGGGTTGGATTTTTACCCAGGCCCCGGGTCACAGGGTCATGTCGGGTCAACGGCCTGGGTACAAGGGTCTGGTGACCACCCCGACCCCAGGTCCCCGGGTCATGACGGGACACCGGACCAGGTCCCCGAGTCCGGTCGACACCACAGCCCCAGGTCACCGGGTCATGTCGGGACCCAGCCCGGGTCCCCGGGACGGGTTTTTACCCCAGCCGCAGATCACCGGGTCCTGTCGGGTACCCGGGTCGGGTCCCCTGGACAGGTCGGCACCCCGGCCCCGGGTCACGGGGTCATGTCGGGTCGCTGTCCCGGGTACCAGTGTCAGGTGACCACCCCGGCCCCGGGAGAAGGAGTCATACCGGGTCCCCGGCCCGGGTCCCCGGGTTGCATCGGGACAAAAGCACCGGATCACTGGATCACGTGGGGGCCCGGGCCCGGGTCCCCGGGTTGCATCGGGACACCAGCGAAGGACCACCGGGTCCTGTCGGGTCCCCGGCCCGGGTCCCCTGGACAGGTCGTTAATCCGGACCCAAGTCACCGGGTCATGTCGCGCACCCGGCCTGGTTCCCACGTTCAGGTGACCACCCCGGCACCAGGACCCCGGGTCACGTGGGGACACCGGCCCCAGGTGACCGGGTCACGTGGGGTCACCGGCCCCAGGTCAGCGGGTCACGTGGGGACACCGGCCCCAGGTGACCGGGTCACGTGGGGACACCGGCCCCAAGTCAGCGGGTCACGTGGGGACACCGGCCCCAGGTGACCGGGTCACGTGGGGACACCGGCCCCAGGTCACCGGGTCACATGGGGACCCCGGCCCCAGGTGACCGGGTCACGTGGGGACACCGGCCCCAGGTGACCGGGTCACGTGGGGACACCGGCCCCAGGTCAGCGGGTCACGTGGGGACACCGGCCCCAGGTAACCAAGGCAGGTCGGGACCCAGCCCGGGTCCCTGGGACGGGTTTTTACCCCAGCCGCAGATCACCGGGTCCTGTCGGGTCCCCGGCCCGGGTCCCCTGGACAGGTCGATAACCTCGCCCCAGGTCACCCGGTCATCTCGCGCACCCGGCCTGGTTCCCAAGTTCCGATGACCACACCAGCACCAGGACCCCGGGTCACGTGGGGACACCGGCCCCAGGTGACCGGGTCACGTAGGGTCACCGGCCCCAGGTCAGTGGGTCACGTGGGGACCCCGGCCCCAGGTCACCGGGTCACGTGGGGTCACCGGCCCCAGGTCAGAGGGTCACGTGGGGACACCGGACCCAGGTCACCGGGTCATGTCGGGACCCAGCCTGGGTCCCCGGGACGGGTTTTTACCCCAACCGCAGATCACCGGGTCCTGTCGGGTCCCCGGCCCGGGTCCCCTGGACAGGTCGTTAACCCGGCCCCAGGTCACCGGGTCATGTCGCGCACCCGGCCTGGTTCCCAGGTTCCGGTGACCACCCCGGCACCAGGACCCCGGGTCACGTGGGGACCCCGGCCCCAGGTCAGCGGGTCACGTGGGGACACCGGCCCCAGGTGACCGGGTCACGTGGGGTCACCGGCCCCAGGTGACCGGGTCACGTGAGGTCACCGGCCCCAGGTGACCGGGTCACGTGGGGTCACCGGCCCCAGGTCAGAGGGTCACGTGGGGACACCGGCCCCAGGTGACCGGGTCACGTGGGGTCACCGGCCCCAGGTGACCGGGTCACGTGGGGTCACCGGCCCCAGGTGACCGGGTCACGTGGGGACACCGGCCCCAGGTGACCGGGTCACGTGGGGTCACCGGCCCCAGGTCAGCGGGTCACGTGGGGACACCGGCCCCAGGTGACCGGGTCACGTGGGGTCACCGGCCCCAGGTGACCGGGTCACGTGGGGTCACCGGCCCCAGGTGACCGGGTCACGTGGGGACACCGGCCCCAGGTGACCGGGTCACGTGGGGTCACCGGCCCCAGGTGACCGGGTCACGTGGGGTCACCGGCCCCAGGTGACCGGGTCACGTGGTGTCACCGGCCCCAGGTGACCGGGTCACGTGGGGTCACGGGCCCCAGGTCAGCGGGTCACGTGGGGACACCGGCCCCAGGTGACCGGGTCACGTGGGGACACCGGCCCCAGGTCAGCGGGTCACGTGATGACACCGGCCCCAGGTGACCGGGTCACGTGGGGACACCGGCCCCAGGTGACCGGGTCACGTGGGGACACCGGCCCCAGGTGACCGGGTCACGTGGGGTCACCGGCCCCAGGTGACCGGGTCACGTGGGGACACCGGACCCAGGTCAGCGGGACGGGTTTTTACCCCAGCCGCAGATCACCGGGTCCTGTCGGGTCCCCGGCCCGGGTCCCCTGGACAGGTCAATAACCTGGCCCCAGGTCACCCGGTCATCTCGCGCACCCGGCCTGGTTCCCAGGTTCCGATGACCTCCCCGGCACCAGGACCCCGGGTCACGTGGGGACACCGGCCCCAGGTGACCGGGTCACGTGGGGTCACTGGCCCCAGGTCAGTGGGTCACGTGGGGACCCTGGCCCCAGGTGACCGGGTCACGTGGGGTCACCGGCCCCAGGTCAGAGGGTCACGTGGGGACCCCGGACCCAGGTCACCGGGTCATGTCGGGACCCAGCCTGGGTCCCCGGGACGGGTTTTTACCCCAGCCGCAGATCACCGGGTCCTGTCGGGTCCCCGGCCCGGGTCCCCTGGACAGGTCGTTAACCCGGCCCCAGGTCACCGGGTCATGTCGCGCACCCGGCCTGGTTCCCAGGTTCCGGTGACCACCCCGGCACCAGGACCCCGGGTCACGTGGGGACCCCGGCCCCAGGTCAGCGGGTCACGTGGGGACACCGGCCCCAGGTGACCGGGTCACGTGGGGTCACCGGCCCCAGGTGACCGGGTCACGTGAGGTCACCGGCCCCAGGTGACCGGGTCACGTGGGGTCACCGGCCCCAGGTCAGAGGGTCACGTGGGGACACCGGCCCCAGGTGACCGGGTCACGTGGGGTCACCGGCCCCAGGTGACCGGGTCACGTGGGGTCACCGGCCCCAGGTGACCGGGTCACGTGGGGACACCGGCCCCAGGTGACCGGGTCACGTGGGGTCACCGGCCCCAGGTCAGCGGGTCACGTGGGGACACCGGCCCCAGGTGACCGGGTCACGTGGGGTCACCGGCCCCAGGTGACCGGGTCACGTGGGGTCACCGGCCCCAGGTGACCGGGTCACGTGGGGACACCGGCCCCAGGTGACCGGGTCACGTGGGGTCACCGGCCCCAGGTGACCGGGTCACGTGGGGTCACCGGCCCCAGGTGACCGGGTCACGTGGTGTCACCGGCCCCAGGTGACCGGGTCACGTGGGGTCACGGGCCCCAGGTCAGCGGGTCACGTGGGGACACCGGCCCCAGGTGACCGGGTCACGTGGGGACACCGGCCCCAGGTCAGCGGGTCACGTGATGACACCGGCCCCAGGTGACCGGGTCACGTGGGGACACCGGCCCCAGGTGACCGGGTCACGTGGGGACACCGGCCCCAGGTGACCGGGTCACGTGGGGTCACCGGCCCCAGGTGACCGGGTCACGTGGGGACACCGGACCCAGGTCAGCGGGACGGGTTTTTACCCCAGCCGCAGATCACCGGGTCCTGTCGGGTCCCCGGCCCGGGTCCCCTGGACAGGTCGATAACCTGGCCCCAGGTCACCCGGTCATCTCGCGCACCCGGCCTGGTTCCCAGGTTCCGATGACCACCCCGGCACCAGGACCCCGGGTCACGTGGGGACACTGGCCCCAGGTGACCGGGTCACGTGGGGTCACCGGCCCCAGGTCACCGGATCACGTGGGGTCACCGGCACCAGGTCAGCGGGTCACGTGGGGACCCCGGACCCAGTTCACCTGGTCATGTGTGGTACCCAGCCTGGTTCCCAGGTTCCGATGACCTCCCCGGCACCAGGACCCTGGGTCACGTGGGGACACCGGCCCCAGGTGACCGGGTCACGTGGGGTCACCGGCCCCAGGTGACCGGGTCACGTGGGGTCACCGGCCGCAGGTGACCGGGTCACGTGGGGTCAAAGGCCCCAGGTGACCGGGTCACGTGGGGTCACCGGCCCCAGGTGACCGGGTCACGTGGGGTCACCGGCCCCAGGTCAGTGGGTCACGTGGGGACACCGGCCCCAGGTCAGCGGGTCACGTGGGGTCACTGGCCCCAGGTGACCGGGTCACGTGGGGTCACCGGCCCCAGGTGACCGGGTCACGTGGGGTCACCGGCCTCAGGTCAGCGGGTCACGTGGGGACACCGGCCCCAGGTCAGCGGGTCACGTGGGGACACCGGCCTCAGGTCAGCGGGTCACGTGGGGACACCGGCCCCAGGTGACCGGGTCACGTGGGGACCCCGGACCCAGGTCAGCGGGTCACGTGGGGACACCGGCCCCAGGTAACCGGGTCATACCGAGTCCCCGGACCCAGGTCACCGGGTCAGTTCGGGACCCCGGACCCAGGTCGGGTCATGTCACGTCCCATGCCCGGGTCCCCGGGTTGGATTTTTACCCAGGCCCCGGGTCACAGGGTCATGTCGGGTCAACGGCCTGGGTACAAGGGTCTGGTGACCACCCCGACCCCAGGTCCCCGGGTCATGACGGGACACCGGACCAGGTCCCCGAGTCCGGTCGACACCACAGCCCCAGGTCACCGGGTCAGGTCGGCACCCCGGAACCAGGTCACCGGGTCATGTCGGGACCCAGCCCGGGTCCCCGGGACGGGTTTTTACCCCAGCCGCAGATCACCGGGTCCTGTCGGGTACCCGGGTCGGGTCCCCTGGACAGGTCGGCACCCCGGCCCCGGGTCACGGGGTCATGTCGGGTCGCTGTCCCGGGTACCAGTGTCAGGTGACCACCCCGGCCCCGGGAGACGGAGTCATACCGGGTCCCCGGCCCGGGTCCCCGGGTTGCATCGGGACACCAGCGAAGGACCACCGGGTCCTGTCGGGTCCCCGGCCCGGGTCCCCTGGACAGGTCGTTAACCCGGCCCCAGGTCACCGGGTCATGTCGCGCACCCGGCCTGGTTCCCACGTTCAGGTGACCACCCCGGCACCAGGACCCCGGGTCACGTGGGGACACCGGCCCCAGGTGACCGGGTCACGTGGGGACACCGGCCCCAGGTCATCGGGTCACGTGGGGACACCGGCCCCAGGTGACCGGGTCACGTGGGGTCAGCGGCCCCAGGTGACCCGGTCACGTGGGGTCACCGGCCCCAGGTGACCGGGTCACGTGGGGACACCGGCCCCAGGTGACCGGGTCACGTGGGGTCACCGGCCCCCGGTGACCGGGTCACGTGGGGTCACCGGCCCCAGGTGACCTGGTCACGTGGGGTCACCGGCCCCAGGTCACCGGGTCACGTGGGGTCACCGGCCCCAGGTGACCGGGTCACGTGAGGTCACCGGCCCCAGGTGACCGGGTCACGTGGGGTCACCGGCCCCAGGTCACAGGGTCACGTGGGGACACCGGCCCCAGGTGACCGGGTCACGTGGGGTCACCGGCCCCAGGTGACCGGGTCACGTGGGGTCACCGGCCCCAGGTGACCGGGTCACGTGGGGACACCGGCCCCAGGTGACCGGGTCACGTGGGGTCACCGGCCCCAGGTCAGCTGGTCACGTGGGGACACCGGCCCCAGGTGACCGGGTCACGTGGGGTCACCGGCCCCAGGTGACCGGGTCACGTGGGGTCAACGGCCCCAGGTGACCGGGTCACGTGGGGTCACCGGCCCCAGGTCAGCGGGTCACGTGGGGACACCGGCCCCAGGTCAGCGGGTCACGTGGGGACCCCGGCCCCAGGTCAGCGGGTCACGTGATGACACCGGCCCCAGGTGACCGGGTCACGTGGGGACACCGGCCTCAGGTCAGCGGGTCACGTGGGGACACCGGCCCCAGGTCAGCGGGTCACGTGGGGACCCCGGCCCCAGGTCAGCGGGTCACGTGGGGACACCGGCCCCAGGTGACCGGGTCACGTGGGGACACCGGCCCCAGGTCACCGCGTCAGGTCGGGACCCCGAACCCAGGTCCACGAGTCCGTCGAAACCACAGCCCCGGGTCACCGGGTCGTGTCGGGTAACTGGCCTGGTTCCCAGGTTCCGATGACCACCCCGGCACCAGGACCCCGGGTCACGTGGGGACACCGGCCCCCAGGTGACCGGGTCACGTCGGGACACCGGCCCCAGGTCAGCGGGTCACGTGGGGACACCGGCCCCAGGTGACCGGGTCACATGGGGACACCGGCCCCAGGTGACCGGGTCACGTGGGGTCACCGGCCCCAGGTGACCGGGTCACGTGGGGTCACCGGCCCCAGGTGACCTGGTCACGTGGGGTCACCGGCCCCAGGTGACCGGGTCACGTGGGGTCACCGGCCCCAGGTGACCGGGTCACGTGAGGTCACTGGCCCCAGGTGACCGGGTCACCTGGGGTCACCGGCCCCAGGTCAGCGGGTCACGTGGGGACACCGGCCCCAGGTAACCAAGGCATGTCGGGACCCAGCCCGGGTCCCCGGGACGGGTTTTTACCCCAGCCGCAGATCACCGGGTCCTGTCGGGTTCCCGGCCCGGGTCCCCTGGACAGGTCGATAACCCGGCCCCAGGTCACCCGGTCATCTCGCGCACCCGGCCTGGTTCCCAGGTTCCGATGACCACCCCGGCACCAGGACCCCGGGTCACGTGGGGACACCGGCCCCAGGTGACCGGGTCACGTGGGGTCACCGGCCCCAGGTCAGCGGGTCACGTGGGGACCCCGGACCCAGGTCAGCGGGTCACGTGGGGACACCGACCCCAGGTAACCGGGTCATACCGAGTCCCCGGACCCAGGTCACCGTGTCAGTTCGGGACCCCGGACCCAGGTCGGGTCATGTCACGTCCCATGCCCAGGTCCCCGGGTTGGATTTTTACCCAGGCCCCGGGTCACAGGGTCATGTCGGGTCAACGGCCTGGGTACAAGGGTCTGGTGACCACCCCGACCCCAGGTCCCCGGGTCATGACTGGACACCGGACCAGGTCCCCGAGTCCGGTCGACACCACAGCCCCAGGTCACCGGGTCATGTCGGGACCCAGCCCGGGTCCCCGGGACGGGTTTTTACCCCAGCCGCAGATCACCGGGTCCTGTCGGGTACCCGGGTCGGGTCCCCTGGACAGGTCGGCACCCCGGCCCCGGGTCACGGGGTCATGTCGGGTCGCTGTCCCGGGTACCAGTGTCAGGTGACCACCCCGGCCCCGGGAGACGGAGTCATACCGGGTCCCCGGCCCGGGTCCCCGGGTTGCATCGGGACAAAAGCACCGGATCACTGGATCACGTGGGGGCCCGGGCCCGGGTCCCCGGGTTGCATCGGGACACCAGCGAAGGACCACCGGGTCCTGTCGGGTCCCCGGCCCGGGTCCCCTGGACAGGTCGTTAACCCGGCCCCAGGTCACCGGGTCATGTCGCGCACCCGGCCTGGTTCCCACGTTCCGGTGACCACCCCGGCACCAGGACCCCGGGTCCCGTGGGGACCCCGGCCCCAGGTGACCGGGTCACGAGGGGTCACCGGCCCCAGGTCAGTGGGTCACGTGGGGTCACCGGCCCCAGGTCAGCGGGTCACGTGGGGACACCGGCCCCAGGTCAGCGGGTCACGTGGGGACACCGGCCCCAGGTCACCGCGTCAGGTCGGGACCCCGAACCCAGGTCCACGAGTCCGTCGACACCACAGCCCCGGGTCACCGGGTCGTGTCGGGTAACCGGCCTGGTTCCCAGGTTCCGATGACCACCCCGGCACCAGGACCCCGGGTCACGTGGGGACACCGGCCCCAGGTGACCGGGTCACGTGGGGTCACCGGCCCCAGGTCAGCGGGTCACGTGGGGACCCCGGCCCCAGGTGACCGGGTCACGTGGGGACACCGGCCCCAGGTCAGCGGGTCACGTGGGGACACCGGCCCCAGGTGACCGGGTCACGTGGGGACACCGGCCCCAGGTCACCGGGTCACATGGGGACCCCGGCCCCAGGTGACCGGGTCACGTGGGGACACCGGCCCCAGGTGACCGGGTCACGTGGGGACACCGGCCCCAGGTAACCAAGGCAGGTCGGGACCCATCCCGGGTCCCCGGGACGGGTTTTTACCCCAGCCGCATATCACCGGGTCCTGTCGGGTCCCCGGCCCGGGTCCCCTGGACAGGTCGATAACCTGGCCCCAGGTCACCCGGTCATCTCGCGCACCCGGCCTGGTTCCCAGGTTCCGATGACCACCCCGGCACCAGGACCCCGGGTCACGTGGGGACACCGGCCCCAGGTGACCGGGTCACGTGGGGTCACCGGCCCCAGGTCAGCGGGTCACATGGGGACCCCGGCCCCAGGTCAGCGGGTCACGTGGGGTCACCGGCCCCAGGTCAGAGGGTCACGTGGGGACCCCGGACCCAGGTCACCGGGTCATGTCGGGACCCAGCCTGGGTCCCCGGGACGGGATTTTACCCCAGCCGCAGATCACCGGGTCCTGTCGGGTACCCGGGTCGGGTCCCCTGGACAGGTCGGCACCCCGGCCCCGGGTCACGGGGTCATGTCGGGTCGCTGTCCCGGGTACCAGTGTCAGGTGACCACCCCGGCCCCGGGAGACGGAGTCATACCGGGTCCCCGGCCCGGGTCCCCGGGTTGCATCGGGACACCAGCGAAGGACCACCGGGTCCTGTCGGGTCCCCGGCCCGGGTCCCCTGGACAGGTCGTTAACCCGGCCCCAGGTCACCGGGTCATGTCGCGCACCCGGCCTGGTTCCCAGGTTCCGGTGACAACCCCGGCACCAGGACCCCGGGTCACGTGGGGACCCCGGCCCCAGGTCAGCGGGTCACGTGGGGACACCGGCCCCAGGTCACCGCGTCAGGTCGGGACCCCGAACACAGGTCCACGAGTCCGTCGACACCACAGCCCCGGGTCACCGGGTCGTGTCGGGTAACCGGCCTGGTTCCAAGGTTCCGATGACCAGCCCGGCACCAGGACCCCGGGTCACGTGGGGACCCCGGCCCCAGGTGACCGGGTCACGTGGGGACACCGGCCCCAGGTCATCGAGTCACGTGGGGACACCGGCCCCAGGTGACCGGGTCACGTGGGGTCACCGGCCCCAGGTGACCGGGTCACGTGGGGTCACCGGCCCCAGGTCAGCGGGTCACGTGGGGTCACCGGCCCCAGGTCAGCGGGTCACGTGGGGACACCGGCCCCAGGTCAGCGGGTCACGTGGGGACCCCGGCCCCAGGTCAGCGGGTCACGTGATGACACCGGCCCCAGGTCAGCGGGTCACGTGGGGACACCGGCCCCAGGTCAGCGGGTCACGTGGGGACCCCGGACCCAGGTCAGCGGGTCACGTGGGGACACCGGCCCCAGGTAACCGGGTCATACCGAGTCCCCGGACCCAGGTCACCGTGTCAGTTCGGGACCCCCGGACCCAGGTCGGGTCATGTCACGTCCCATGCCCGGGTCCCCGGGTTGGATTTTTACCCAGGCCCCGGGTCACAGGGTCATGTCGGGTCAACGGCCTGGGTACAAGGGTCTGGTGACCACCCCGACCCCAGGTCCCCGGGTCATGACGGGACACCGGACCAGGTCCCCGAGTCCGGTCGACACCACAGCCCCAGGTCACCGGGTCACGTCGGCACCCCGGAACCAGGTCACCGGGTCATGTCGGGACCCAGCCCGGGTCCCCGGGACGGGTTTTTTACCCCAGCCGCAGATCACCGGGTCCTGTCGGGTACCCGGGTCGGGTCCCCTGGACAGGTCGGCACCCCGGCCCCGGGTCACGGGGTCATGTCGGGTCGCTGTCCCGGGTACCAGTGTCAGGTGACCACCCCGGCCCCGGGAGACGGAGTCATACCGGGTCCCCGGCCCGGGTCCCCGGGTTGCATTGGGACAAAAGCACCGGATCACTGGATCACGTGGGGGCCCGGGCCCGGGTCCCCGGGTTGCATCGGGACACCAGCGAAGGACCACCGGGTCCTGTCGGGTCCCCGGCCCGGGTCCCCTGGACAGGTCGTTAACCCGGCCCCAAGTCACCGGGTCATGTCGCGCACCCGGCCTGGTTCCCAGGTTCCGGTGACCACCCCGGCACCAGGACCCCGGGTCCCGTGGAGACCCCGGCCCCAGGTGACCGGGTCACGTGGGGTCACCGGCCCCAGGTCAGCGGGTCACGTGGGGTCACCGGCCCCAGGTCAGCGGGTCACGTGGGGACACCGGCCCCAGGTGACCGGGTCACGTGGGGACACCGGCCCCAGGTCACCGCGTCAGGTCGGGACCCCGAACACAGGTCCACGAGTCCGTCGACACCACAGCCCCGGGTCACCGGGTCGTGTCGGGTAACCGGCCTGGTTCCAAGGTTCCGATGACCACCCCGGCACCAGGACCCCGGGTCACGTGGGGACACCGGCCCCAGGTGACCGGGTCACGTGGGGACCCCGGCCCCAGGTCAGCGGGTCACGTGGGGACACCGGCCCCAGGTCAGCGGATCACGTGGGGACACCGGCCCCAGGTGACCGGGTCACGTGGGGACACCGGCCCCAGGTCACCGGGTCACGTGGGGTCACCGGCTCCAGGTGACCGGGTCACGTGGGGACACCGGCCCCAGGTAACCAAGGCAGGTCGGGACCCAGCCTGGGTCCCCGGGACGGGTTTTTACCCCAGCCGCAGATCACCGGGTCCTGTCGGGTCCCCGGCCCGGGTCCCCTGGACAGGTCGATAACCTGGCCCCAGGTCACCCGGTCATCTCGCGCACCCGGCCTGGTTCCCAGGTTCCGATGACCACCCCGGCACCAGGACCCCGGGTCACGTGGGGACACCGGCCCCAGGTGACCGGGTCACGTGGGGTCACCGGCCCCAGGTCAGCGGGTCACGTGGGGACCCCGGCCCCAGGTCACCGGGTCACGTGGGGTCACCGGCCCCAGGTCAGAGGGTCACGTGGGGACCCCGGACCCAGGTCACCGGGTCATGTCGGGACCCAGCCTGGGTCCCCGGGACGGGTTTTTACCCCAGCCGCAGATCACCGGGTCCTGTCGGGTACCCGGGTCGGGTCCCCTGGACAGGTCGGCACCCCGGCCCCGGGTTACGGGGTCATGTCGGGTCGCTGTCCCGGGTACCAGTGTCAGGTGATCACCCCGGCCCCGGGAGACGGAGTCATACTGGGTCCTCGGCCCGGGTCCCCGGGTTGCATCGGGACACCAGCGAAGGACCACCGGGTCCTGTCGGGTCCCCGGCCCGGGTCCCCTGGACAGGTCGTTAACCCGGCCCCAGGTCACCGGGTCATGTCGCAAACACGGCCTGGTTCCCAGGTTCCGGTGACCACCCCGGCACCAGGACCCCGGGTCACGTGGGGACCCCGGCCCCAGGTCAGCGGGTCACGTGGGGACACCGGCCCCAGGTCACCGCGTCAGGTCTGGACCCCGAACACAGGTCCACGAGTCCGTCGACACCACAGCCCCGGGTCACCGGGTCGTGTCGGGTAAGCGGCCTGGTTCCAAGGTTCCGATGACCACCCCGGCACCAGGACCCCGGGTCACGTGGGGACACCGGCCCCAGGTGACCGGGTCACGTGGGGACACCGGCCCCAGGTCATCGGGTCACGTGGGGACACCGGCCCCAGGTGACCGGGTCACGTGGGGTCACCGGCCCCAGGTGACCGGGTCACGTGGGGACACCGGCCCCAGGTGACCGGGTCACGTGGGGTCACCGGCCCCAGGTGACCGGGTCACGTGGGGTCACCGGCCCCAGGTGACCGGGTCACGTGAGGTCACCGGCCCCAGGTGACCGGGTCACGTGGGGTCATCGGCCCCAGGTCAGAGGGTCACGTGGGGACACCGGCCCCAGGTGACCGGGTCACGTGGGGTCACCGGCCCCAGGTGACCGGGTCACGTGGGGACACCGGCCCCAGGTGACCGGGTCACGTGGGGACACCGGCCCCAGGTGACCGGGTCACGTGGGGTCACCGGCCCCAGGTCAGCGGGTCACGTGGGGACACCGGCCCCAGGTGACCGGGTCACGTGGGGTCACCGGCCCCAGGTGACCGGGTCACGTGGGGTCACCGGCCCCAGGTGACCGGGTCACGTGGGGTCACCGGCCCCAGGTCAGCGGGTCACGTGGGGACACCGGCCCCAGGTCAGCGGGTCACGTGGGGACCCTGGCCCCAGGTGACCGGGTCACGTGATGACACCGGCCCCAGGTGACCGGGTCACGTGGGGACACCGGCCTCAGGTCAGCGGGTCACGTGGGGACACCGGCCCCAGGTCAGCGGGTCACGTGGGGACCCCGGACCCAGGTCAGCGGGTCACGTGGGGACACCGGCCCCAGGTAACCGGGTCATACCGAGTCCCCGGACCCAGGTCACCGGGTCAGTTCGGGACCCCGGACCCAGGTCGGGTCATGTCACGTCCCATGCCCGGGTCCCCGGGTTGGATTTTTACCCAGGCCCCGGGTCACAGGGTCATGTCGGGTCAACGGCCTGGGTACAAGGGTCTGGTGACCACCCCGACCCCAGGTCCCCGGGTCATGACGGGACACCGGACCAGGTCCCCGAGTCCGGTCGACACCACAGCCCCAGGTCACCGGGTCACGTCGGCACCCCGGAACCAGGTCACCGGGTCATGTCGGGACCCAGCCCGGGTCCCCGGGACGGGTTTTTACCCCAGCCGCAGATCACCGGGTCCTGTCGGGTACCCGGGTCGGGTCCCCTGGACAGGTCGGCACCCCGGCCCCGGGTCACGGGGTCATGTCGGGTCGCTGTCCCGGGTACCAGTGTCAGGTGACCACCCCGGCCCCGGGAGACGGAGTCATACCGGGTCCCCGGCCCGGGTCCCCGGGTTGCATTGGGACAAAAGCACCGGATCACTGGATCACGTGGGGGCCCGGGCCCGGGTCCCCGGGTTGCATCGGGACACCAGCGAAGGACCACCGGGTCCTGTCGGGTCCCCGGCCCGGGTCCCCTGGACAGGTCGTTAACCCGGCCCCAAGTCACCGGGTCATGTCGCGCACCCGGCCTGGTTCCCAGGTTCCGGTGACCACCCCGGCACCAGGACCCCGGGTCCCGTGGAGACCCCGGCCCCAGGTGACCGGGTCACGTGGGGTCACCGGCCCCAGGTCAGCGGGTCACGTGGGGTCACCGGCCCCAGGTCAGCGGGTCACGTGGGGACACCGGCCCCAGGTGACCGGGTCACGTGGGGACACCGGCCCCAGGTCACCGCGTCAGGTCGGGACCCCGAACACAGGTCCACGAGTCCGTCGACACCACAGCCCCGGGTCACCGGGTCGTGTCGGGTAACCGGCCTGGTTCCAAGGTTCCGATGACCACCCCGGCACCAGGACCCCGGGTCACGTGGGGACACCGGCCCCAGGTGACCGGGTCACGTGGGGACCCCGGCCCCAGGTCAGCGGGTCACGTGGGGACACCGGCCCCAGGTCAGCGGATCACGTGGGGACACCGGCCCCAGGTGACCGGGTCACGTGGGGACACCGGCCCCAGGTCACCGGGTCACGTGGGGTCACCGGCTCCAGGTGACCGGGTCACGTGGGGACACCGGCCCCAGGTAACCAAGGCAGGTCGGGACCCAGCCTGGGTCCCCGGGACGGGTTTTTACCCCAGCCGCAGATCACCGGGTCCTGTCGGGTCCCCGGCCCGGGTCCCCTGGACAGGTCGATAACCTGGCCCCAGGTCACCCGGTCATCTCGCGCACCCGGCCTGGTTCCCAGGTTCCGATGACCACCCCGGCACCAGGACCCCGGGTCACGTGGGGACACCGGCCCCAGGTGACCGGGTCACGTGGGGTCACCGGCCCCAGGTCAGCGGGTCACGTGGGGACCCCGGCCCCAGGTCACCGGGTCACGTGGGGTCACCGGCCCCAGGTCAGAGGGTCACGTGGGGACCCCGGACCCAGGTCACCGGGTCATGTCGGGACCCAGCCTGGGTCCCCGGGACGGGTTTTTACCCCAGCCGCAGATCACCGGGTCCTGTCGGGTACCCGGGTCGGGTCCCCTGGACAGGTCGGCACCCCGGCCCCGGGTTACGGGGTCATGTCGGGTCGCTGTCCCGGGTACCAGTGTCAGGTGATCACCCCGGCCCCGGGAGACGGAGTCATACTGGGTCCTCGGCCCGGGTCCCCGGGTTGCATCGGGACACCAGCGAAGGACCACCGGGTCCTGTCGGGTCCCCGGCCCGGGTCCCCTGGACAGGTCGTTAACCCGGCCCCAGGTCACCGGGTCATGTCGCAAACACGGCCTGGTTCCCAGGTTCCGGTGACCACCCCGGCACCAGGACCCCGGGTCACGTGGGGACCCCGGCCCCAGGTCAGCGGGTCACGTGGGGACACCGGCCCCAGGTCACCGCGTCAGGTCTGGACCCCGAACACAGGTCCACGAGTCCGTCGACACCACAGCCCCGGGTCACCGGGTCGTGTCGGGTAAGCGGCCTGGTTCCAAGGTTCCGATGACCACCCCGGCACCAGGACCCCGGGTCACGTGGGGACACCGGCCCCAGGTGACCGGGTCACGTGGGGACACCGGCCCCAGGTCATCGGGTCACGTGGGGACACCGGCCCCAGGTGACCGGGTCACGTGGGGTCACCGGCCCCAGGTGACCGGGTCACGTGGGGACACCGGCCCCAGGTGACCGGGTCACGTGGGGTCACCGGCCCCAGGTGACCGGGTCACGTGAGGTCACCGGCCCCAGGTGACCGGGTCACGTGGGGTCATCGGCCCCAGGTCAGAGGGTCACGTGGGGACACCGGCCCCAGGTGACCGGGTCACGTGGGGTCACCGGCCCCAGGTGACCGGGTCACGTGGGGACACCGGCCCCAGGTGACCGGGTCACGTGGGGACACCGGCCCCAGGTGACCGGGTCACGTGGGGTCACCGGCCCCAGGTCAGCGGGTCACGTGGGGACACCGGCCCCAGGTGACCGGGTCACGTGGGGTCACCGGCCCCAGGTGACCGGGTCACGTGGGGTCACCGGCCCCAGGTGACCGGGTCACGTGGGGTCACCGGCCCCAGGTCAGCGGGTCACGTGGGGACACCGGCCCCAGGTCAGCGGGTCACGTGGGGACCCTGGCCCCAGGTGACCGGGTCACGTGATGACACCGGCCCCAGGTGACCGGGTCACGTGGGGACACCGGCCTCAGGTCAGCGGGTCACGTGGGGACACCGGCCCCAGGTCAGCGGGTCACGTGGGGACCCCGGACCCAGGTCAGCGGGTCACGTGGGGACACCGGCCCCAGGTAACCGGGTCATACCGAGTCCCCGGACCCAGGTCACCGGGTCAGTTCGGGACCCCGGACCCAGGTCGGGTCATGTCACGTCCCATGCCCGGGTCCCCGGGTTGGATTTTTACCCAGGCCCCGGGTCACAGGGTCATGTCGGGTCAACGGCCTGGGTACAAGGGTCTGGTGACCACCCCGACCCCAGGTCCCCGGGTCATGACGGGACACCGGACCAGGTCCCCGAGTCCGGTCGACACCACAGCCCCAGGTCACCGGGTCACGTCGGCACCCCGGAACCAGGTCACCGGGTCATGTCGGGACCCAGCCCGGGTCCCCGGGATGGGTTTTTACCCCAGCCGCAGATCACCGGGTCCTGTCGGGTACCCGGGTCGGGTCCCCTGGACAGGTCGGCACCCCGGCCCCGGGTCACGGGGTCATGTCGGGTCGCTGTCCCGGGTACCAGTGTCAGGTGACCACCCCGGCCCCGGGAGACGGAGTCATACCGGGTCCCCGGCCCGGGTCCCCGGGTTGCATTGGGACAAAAGCACCGGATCACTGGATCACGTGGGGGCCCGGGCCCGGGTCCCCGGGTTGCATCGGGACACCAGCGAAGGACCACCGGGTCCTGTCGGGTCCCCGGCCCGGGTCCCCTGGACAGGTCGTTAACCCGGCCCCAAGTCACCGGGTCATGTCGCGCACCCGGCCTGGTTCCCACGTTCAGGTGACCACCCCGGCACCAGGACCCCGGGTCCCGTGGAGACCCCGGCCCCAGGTGACCGGGTCACGTGGGGTCACCGGTCCCAGGTCAGCGGGTCACGTGGGGTCACCGGCCCCAGGTCAGCGGGTCACGTGGGGACACCGGCCCCAGGTGACCGGGTCACGTGGGGACACCGGCCCCAGGTCACCGCGTCAGGTCGGGACCCCGAACCCAGGTCCACGAGTCCGTCGACACCACAGCCCCGGGTCACCGGGTCGTGTCGGGTAACTGGCCTGGTTCCCAGGTTCCGATGACCACCCCGGCACCAGGACCCCGGGTCACGTGGGGACACCGGCCCCAGGTGACCGGGTCACGTGGGGTCACCGGCCCCAGGTCAGCGGGTCATGTCGGGACCCAGCCTGGGTCCCCGGGACGGGATTTTACCCCAGCCGCAGATCACCGGGTCCTGTCGGGTACCCGGGTCGGGTCCCCTGGACAGGTCGGCACCCCGGCCCCGGGTCACGGGGTCATGTCGGGTCGCTGTCCCGGGTACCAGTGTCAGGTGACCACCCCGGCCCCGGGAGACGGAGTCATACCGGGTCCCCGGCCCGGGTCCCCGGGTTGCATCGGGACACCAGCGAAGGACCACCGGGTCCTGTCGGGTCCCTGGCCCGGGTCCCCTGGACAGGTCGTTAACCCGGCCCCAGGTCACCGGGTCATGTCGCGCACCCGGCCTGGTTCCCAGGTTCCGGTGACCACCCCAGCACCAGGACCCCGGGTCACGTGGGGACACCGGCCCCAGGTCACCGCGTCAGGTCGGGACCCCGAACCCAGGTCCACGAGTCCGTCGACACCACAGCCCCGGGTCACCGGGTCGTGTCGGGTAACCGGCCTGGTTCCAAGGTTCCGATGACCACCCCGGCACCAGGACCCCGGGTCACGTGGGGACACCGGCCCCAGGTGACCGGGTCACGTGGGGACACCGGCCCCAGGTCAGCGGGTCACGTGGGGACACCGGCCCCAGGTGACCGGGTCACGTGGGGACACCGGCCCCAGGTGACCGGGTCAAGTGGGGTCACCGGCCCCAGGTGACCGGGTCACGTGGGGTCACCGGCCCCAGGTGACCGGGTCACGTGAGGTCACCGGCCCCAGGTGACCGGGTCACGTGGGGTCACCGGCCCCAGGTGACCGGGTCACGTGGGGACACCGGCCCCAGGTGACCGGGTCACGTGGGGTCACCGGCCCCAGGTGACCGGGTCACGTGAGGACCCCGGACCCAGGTCAGCGGGACGGGTTTTTACCCCAGCCGCAGATCACCGGGTCCTGTCGGGTCCCCGGCCCGGGTCCCCTGGACAGGTCGATAACCTGGCCCCAGGTCACCCGGTCATCTCGCGCACCCGGCCTGGTTCCCAGGTTCCGGTGACCACCCCGGCACCAGGACCCCGGGTCACGTGGGGACCCCGGCCCCAGGTCAGCGGGTCACGTGGGGACACCGGCCCCAGGTCACCGCGTCAGGTCGGGACCCCGAACACAGGTCCACGAGTCCGTCGACACCACAGCCCCGGGTCACCGGGTCTTGTCGGGTAACCGGCCTGGTTCCCAGGTTCCGATGACCACCCCGGCACCAGGACCCCGGGTCACGTGGGGACACCGGCCCCAGGTGACCGGGTCACGTGGGGTCACCGGCCCCAGGTCAGCGGGTCACGTGGGGACCCCGGCCCCAGGTCACCGGGTCACGTGGGGTCACCGGCCCCAGGTCAGAGGGTCACGTGGGGACCCCGGCCCCAGGTCACCGGGTCATGTCGGGACCCAGCCTGGGTCCCCGGGACGGGTTTTTACCCCAGCCGCAGATCACCGGGTCCTGTCGGGTACCCGGGTCGGGTCCCCTGGACAGGTCGGCACCCCGGCCCCGGGTCACGGGGTCATGTCGGGTCGCTGTCCCGGGTACCAGTGTCAGGTGACCACCCCGGCCCCGGGAGACGGAGTCATACCGGCTCCCCGGCCCGGGTCCCTGGGTTGCATCGGGACACCAGCGAAGGACCACCGGGTCCTGTCGGGTCCCCGGCCCGGGTCCCCTGGACAGGTCGTTAACCCGGCCCCAGGTCACCGGGTCATGTCGCGCACCCGGCCTGGTTCCCAGGTTCCGGTGACCACCCCGGCACCAGGACCCCGGGTCACGTGGGGACCCCGGACCCAGGTCAGCGGGTCACGTGGGGACACCGGCCCCAGGTCACCGCGTCAGGTCTGGACCCCGAACACAGGTCCACGAGTCCGTCGACACCACAGCCCCGGGTCACCGGGTCGTGTCGGGTAACCGGCCTGGTTCCAAGGTTCCGATGACCACCCCGGCACCAGGACCCCGGGTCACGTGGGGACACCGGCCCCAGGTGACCGGGTCACGTGGGGTCACCGGCCCCAGGTGACCGGGTCACGTGGGGACACCGGCCCCAGGTGACCGGGTCACGTGGGGTCACTGGCCCCAGGTGACCGGGTCACGTGGGGTCACCGGCCCCAGGTGACCGGGTCACGTTAGGTCACCGGCCCCAGGTGACCGGGTCACGTGGGGTCACCGGCCCCAGGTGACCGGGTCACGTGGGGACACCGGCCCCAGGTGACCGGGTCACGTGGGGTCACCGGCCCCAGGTGACCGGGTCACGTGGGGACCCCGGACCCAGGTCAGCGGGACGGGTTTTTACCCCAGCCGCAGATCACCGGGTCCTGTCGGGTCCCCGGCCCGGGTCCCCTGGACATGTCGATAACCTGGCCCCAGGTCACCCGGTCATCACGCGCACCCGGCCTGGTTCCCAGGTTCCGGTGACCACCCCGGCACCAGGACCCCGGGTCACGTGGTGTCACCGGCCCCAGGTGACCGGGTCACGTGGGGACACCGGCCCCAGGTGACCGGGTCACGTGGGGTCACCGGCCCCAGGTCAGCGGGTCACGTGGGGACACCGGCCCCAGGTGACCGGGTCACGTGGGGTCACCTGCCCCAGGTGACCGGGTCACGTGGGGTCACCGGCCCCAGGTGACCGGGTCACGTGGGGACACCGGCCCCAGGTGACCGGGTCACGTGGGGTCACCGGCCCCAGGTCAGCGGGTCACGTGGGGACACCGGCCCCAGGTGACCGGGTCACGTGGGGTCACCTGCCCCAGGTGACCGGGTCACGTGGGGTCACCGGCCCCAGGTGACCGGGTCACGTGGGGTCACCGGCACCAGGTGACCGGGTCACGTGATGTCACCGGCCCCAGGTGACCGGGTCACGTGGGGACACCGGCCCCAGGTGACCGGGTCACGTGGGGACACCGGCCCCAGGTGACCGGGTCACGTGGGGTCACCGGCCCCAGGTGACCGGGTCACGTGGGGTCACCGGCCCCAGGTGACCGGGTCACGTGAGGTCACCGGCCCCAGGTGACCGGGTCACGTGGGGTCACCGGCCCCAGGTGACCGGGTCACGTGGGGACACCGGCCCCAGGTGACCGGGTCACGTGGGGTCACCGGCCCCAGGTGACCGGGTCACGTGGGGTCACCGGCCCAAGTGACCGGGTCACGTAGGGACACCGGCCCCAGGTGACCGGGTCACGTGGGGTCACCTGCCCCAGGTCAGCGGGTCACGTGGGGACACCGGCCCCAGGTGACAGGGTCACGTGGGGTCACCGGCCCCAGGTGACCGGGTCACGTGGGGTCACCGGCCCCAGGTGACCGGGTCACGTGGGGTCACCGGCACCAAGTGACCGGGTCACGTGGGGTCACCGGCACCAGGTGACCGGGTCACGTGGGGACACCGGCCCCAGGTGACCGGGTCACGTGGGGTCACCGGCCCCAGGTGACCGGGTCACGTGTGGTCACCGGCCCCAGGTGACCCGGTCACGTGGGGTCACCGGCCCCAGGTGACCGGGTCACGTGGGGTCACCGGCCCCAGGTGACCGGGTCACGTGGGGTCACCGGCCCCAGGTGACCGGGTCACGTGGGGACACCGGCCCCAGGTGACCCGGTCACGTGGGGTCACCGGCCCCAGGTGACCGGGTCACGTGGGGACACCGGCCCCAGGTAACCAAGGCATGTCGGGACCCAGCCCGGGTCCCCGGGACGGGTTTTTACCCCAGCCGCAGATCACCGGGTCCTGTCGGGTCCCCGGCCCGGGTCCCCTGGACAGGTCGATAACCCGGCCCCAGGTCACCCGGTCATCTCGCGCACCCGGCCTGGTTCCCAGGTTCCGATGACCACCCCGGCACCAGGACCCCGGGTCACGTGGGGACACCGGCCCCAGGTGACCGGGTCACGTGGGGTCACCGGCCCCAGGTCAGCGGGTCACGTGGGGACCCCGGCCCCAGGTGACCGGGTCACGTGGGGACACCGGCCCCAGGTAACCGGGTCATACCGAGTCCCCGGACCCAGGTCACCGGGTCAGTTCGGGACCCCGGACCCAGGTCGGGTCATGTCACGTCCCATGCCCGGGTCCCCGGGTTGGATTTTTACCCAGGCCCCGGGTCACAGGGTCATGTCGGGTCAACGGCCTGGGTACAAGGGTCTGGTGACCACCCCGACCCCAGGTCCCCGGGTCATGACGGGACACCGGACCAGGTCCTCGAGTCCGGTCGACACCACAGCCCCAGGTCACCGGGTCACGTCGGGACCCAGCCTTGGTCCCCGGGACGGGTTTTTACCCCAGCCGCAGATCACCGGGTCCTGTCGGGTACCCGGGTCGGGTCCCCTGGACAGGTCGGCACCCCTGCCCCGGGTCACGGGGTCATGTCGGGTCGCTGTCCCGGGTACCAGTATCAGGTGACCACCCCGGCCCCGGGAGACGGAGTCATACCGGGTCCCCGGCCCGGGTCCCCGGGTTGCATCGGGACACCAGCGAAGGACCACCGGGTCCTGTCGGGTCCCCGGCCCGGGTCCCCTGGACAGGTCGTTAACCCGGCCCCAGGTCACCGGGTCATGTCGCGCACCCGGCCTGGTTCCCAGGTTCCGGTAACCACCCCGGCACCAGGACCCCGGGTCACGTGGGGACACCGGCCCCAGGTCAGCGGGTCACGTGGGGACACCGGCCCCAGGTCACCGCGTCAGGTCTGGACCCCGAACACAGGTCCACGAGTCCGTCGACACCACAGCCCCGGGTCACCGGGTCGTGTCGGGTAACCGGCCTGGTTCCAAGGTTCCGATGACCACCCCGGCACCAGGACCCCGGGTCACGTGGGGACACCAGCCACAGGTGACCGGGTCACGTGGGGACACAGGCCCCAGGTCATCGGGTCACGTGGGGACACCGGCCCCAGGTGACCGGGTCACGTGGGGTCACCGGCCCCAGGTGACCCGGTCACGTGGGGTCACCGGCCCCAGGTGACCGGGTCACGTGGGGTCACCTGCCCCAGGTGACCGGGTCACGTGGGGTCACCGGCCCCAAGTGACCTGGTCACGGGGGGTCACCGGCCCCAGGTGACCGGGTCACGTGGGGTCACCGGCCCCAGGTGACCGGGTCACGTGGGGTCACCGGCACCAGGTGACCGGGTCACGTGAGGTCACCGGCCCCAGGTGACCGGGTCACGTGGGGTCACCGGCCCCAGGTGACCGGGTCACGTGGGGTCACCGGCCCCAGGTGACCGGGTCATGTGGGGTCACCGGCCCCAGGTGACCGGGTCACGTGGGGACACCGGCCCCAGGTGACCAGGTCACGTGGGGTCACCGGCCCCAGGTCAGCGGGTCACGTGGGGACACCGGCCCCAGGTAACCAAGGCATGTTGGGACCCAGCCCGGGTCCCCGGGACGGGTTTTTACCCCAGCCGCAGATCACCGGGTCCTGTCGGGTCCCTGGCCCGGGTCCCCTGGACAGGTCGATAACCCGGCCCCAGGTCACCCGGTCATGTCGCGCACCCGGCCTGGTTCCCACGTTCCGGTGACCACCCCGGCACCAGGACCCCGGGTCCCGTGGGGACCCCGGCCCCAGGTGACCGCGTCAGGTCTGGACCCCGAACACAGGTCCACGAGTCCGTCGACACCACAGCCCCGGGTCACCGGGTCTTGTCGGGTAACCGGCCTGGTTCCCAGGTTCCGATGACCACCCCGGCACCAGGACCCCGGGTCACGTGGGGACACCGGCCCCAGGTGACCGGGTCACGTGGGGACACCGGCCCCAGGTCACCGGGTCACATGGGGACCCCGGCCCCAGGTGACCCGGTCACGTGGGGACACCGGCCCCAGGTGACCGGGTCACGTGGGGACCCCGGACCCAGGTCAGCGGGACGGGTTTTTACCCCAGCCGCAGATCACCGGGTCCTGTCGGGTCCCCGGCCCGGGTCCCCTGGACAGGTCGATAACCTGGCCCCAGGTCACCCGGCCTGGTTCCCAGGTTCCGATGACCACCCCGGCACCAGGACCCCGGGTCACGTGGGGACACCGGCCCCAGGTGACCGGGTCACGTGGGGTTACCGGCCCCAGGTCAGCGGGTCACGTGGGGACCCCGGCCCCAGGTCACCGGGTCACGTGGGGTCACCGGCCCCAGGTCAGAGGGTCACGTGGGGACCCCGGACCCAGGTCACCGGGTCATGTCGGGACCCAGCCTTGGTCCCCGGGACGGGTTTTTACCCCAGCCGCAGATCACCGGGTCCTGTCGGGTACCCGGGTCGGGTCCCCTGGACAGGTCGGCACCCCTGCCCCGGGTCACGGGGTCATGTCGGGTCGCTGTCCCGGGTACCAGTATCAGGTGACCACCCCGGCCCCGGGAGACGGAGTCATACCGGGTCCCCGGCCATGGTCCCCGGGTTGCATCGGGACACCAGCGAAGGACCACCGGGTCCTGTCGGGTCCCCGGCCCGGGTCCCCTGGACAGGTCGTTAACCCGGCCCCAGGTCACCGGGTCATGTCGCGCACCCGGCCTGGTTCCCAGGTTCCGGTAACCACCCCGGCACCAGGACCCCGGGTCACGTGGGGACACCGGCCCCAGGTCAGCGGGTCACGTGGGGACACCGGCCCCAGGTCACCGCGTCAGGTCTGGACCCCGAACACAGGTCCACGAGTCCGTCGACACCACAGCCCCGGGTCACCGGGTCGTGTCGGGTAACCGGCCTGGTTCCAAGGTTCCGATGACCACCCCGGCACCAGGACCCCGGGTCACGTGGGGACACCAGCCACAGGTGACCGGGTCACGTGGGGACACCGGCCCCAGGTCATCGGGTCACGTGGGGACACCGGCCCCAGGTGACCGGGTCACGTGGGGTCACCGGCCCCAGGTGACCCGGTCACGTGGGGTCACCGGCCCCAGGTGACCGGGTCACGTGGGGTCACCTGCCCCAGGTGACCGGGTCACGTGGGGTCACCGGCCCCAAGTGACCTGGTCACGGGGGGTCACCGGCCCCAGGTGACCGGGTCACGTGGGGTCACCGGCCCCAGGTGACCGGGTCACGTGGGGTCACCGGCCCCAGGTCAGAGGGTCACGTGGGGACACCGGCCCCAGGTGACCGGGTCACGTGGGGTCACCGGCCCCAGGTGACCGGGTCACGTGGGGTCACCGGCCCCAGGTGACCGGGTCACGTGGGGACACCGGCCCCAGGTGACCGGGTCACGTGGGGTCACCGGCCCCAGGTCAGCGGGTCACGTGCGGACACCGGCCCCAGGTGACCGGGTCACGTGGGGTCACCGGCCCCAGTTCAGCGGGTCACGTGGGGACACCGGCCCCAGGTCAGCGGGTCACGTGGGGACCCCGGCCCCAGGTCAGCGGGTCACGTGATGACACCGGCCCCAGGTGACCGGGTCACGTGGGGACACCGGCCTCAGGTCAGCGGGTCACGTGGGGACACCGGCCCCAGGTCAGCGGGTCACGTGGGGACCCCGGACCCAGGTCAGCGGGTCACGTGGGGACACCGGCCCCAGGTAACCGGGTCATACCGAGTCCCCGGACCCAGGTCACCGGGTCAGTTCGGGACCCCGGACCCAGGTCGGGTCATGTCACGTCCCATGCCCGGGTCCCCGGGTTGGATTTTTACCCAGGCCCCGGGTCACAGGGTCATGTCGGGTCAACGGCCTGGGTACAAGGGTCTGGTGACCACCCCGACCCCAGGTCCCCGGGTCATGACGGGACACCGGACCAGGTCCCCGAGTCCGGTCGACACCACAGCCCCAGGTCACCGGCTCACGTCGGCACCCCGGAACCAGGTCACCGGGTCATGTCGGGACCCAGCCCGGGTCCCCGGGACGGGTTTTTACCCCAGCCGCAGATCACCGGGTCCTGTCGGGTACCCGGGTCGGGTCCCCTGGACAGGTCGGCACCCCGGCCCCGGGTCACGGGGTCATGTCGGGTCGCTGTCCCGGGTACCAGTGTCAGGTGACCACCCCGGCCCCGGGAGACGGAGTCATACCGGGTCCCCGGCCCGGGTCCCCGGGTTGCATCGGGACACCAGCGAAGGACCACCGGGTCCTGTCGGGTCCCCGGCCCGGGTCCCCTGGACAGGTCGTTAACCCGGCCCCAGGTCACCGGGTCATGTCGCGCACCCGGCCTGGTTCCCAGGTTCCGGTGACCACCCCGGCACCAGGACCCCGGGTCACGTGAGGTCACCGGACCCAGGTGACCGGGTCACGTGGGGTCACCGGCCCCAGGTGACCGGGTCACGTGGGGACACCGGCCCCAGGTGACCGGGTCACGTGGGGTCACCGGCCCCAGGTGACCGGGTCACGTGGGGACCCCGGACCCAGGTCAGCGGGACGGGTTTTTACCCCAGCCGCAGATCACCGGGTCCTGTCGGGTCCCCGGCCCGGGTCCCCTGGACAGGTCGATAACCTGGCCCCAGGTCACCCGGTCATCTCGCACACCCGGCCTGGTTCCCAGGTTCCGGTGACCACCCCGGCACCAGGACCCCGGGTCACGTGGGGACCCCGGCCCCAGGTCAGCGGGTCACGTGGGGACACCGGCCCCAGGTCACCGCGTCAGGTCGGGACCCCGAACACAGCTCCACGAGTCCGTCGACACCACAGCCCCGGGTCACCGGGTCGTGTCGGGTAACCGGCCTGGTTCCAAGGTTCCGATGACCACCCCGGCACCAGGACCCCGGGTCACGTGGGGACACCGGCCCCAGGTGACCGGGTCACGTGGGGACACCGGCCCCAGGTCATCGGGTCACGTGGGGACACCGGCTCCAGGTGACCGGGTCACGTGGGGTCACCGGCCCCAGGTGACCCGGTCACGTGGGGTCACCGGCCCCAGGTGACCGGGTCACGTGGGGACACCGGCCCCAGGTGACCGGGTCACGTGGGGTCACCGGCCCCAGGTGACCGGGTCACGTGGGGACACCGGCCCCAGGTGACCGGGTCACGTGGGGTCACCGGCCCCAGGTCAGCGGGTCACGTGGGGACACCGGCCCCAGGTGACCGGGTAACGTGGTGTCACCGGCCCCAGGTGACCGGGTCACGTGGGGTCACCGGCCCCAGGTGACCGGGTCACGTGGGGACACCGGCCCCAGGTGACCGGGTCACGTGGGGTCACCGGCCCCAGGTGACCGGGTCACGTGGGGTCACCGGCCCCAGGTGACCCGGTCACGTGGGGTCACCGGCCCCAGGTGACCGGGTCACGTGGGGTCACCGGCCCCAGGTGACCGGGTCACGTGGGGACCCCGGACCCAGGTCAGCGGGTCACGTGGGGACACCGGCCCCAGGTAACCAAGGCATGTCGGGACCCAGCCCGGGTCCCCTGGACAGGTCGATAACCCGGCCCCAGGTCACCCGGTCATCTCGCGCACCCGGCCTGGTTCCCAGGTTCCGATGACCACCCCGGCACCAGGACCCCGGGTCACGTGGGGACACCGGCCCCAGGTGACCGGGTCACGTGGGGTCACCGGCCCCAGGTCAGCGGGTCACGTGGGGACCCCGGACCCAGGTCAGCGGGTCACGTGGGGACACCGGCCCCAGGTAACCGGGTCATACCGAGTCCCCGGACCCAGGTCACCGGGTCAGTTCGGGACCCCGGACCCAGGTCGGGTCATGTCACGTCCCATGCCCGGGTCCCCGGGTTGGATTTTTACCCAGGCCCCGGGTCACAGGGTCATGTCGGGTCAACGGCCTGGGTACAAGGGTCTGGTGACCACCCCGACCCCAGGTCCCCGGGTCATGACGGGACACCGGACCAGGTCCCCGAGTCCGGTCGACACCACAGCCCCAGGTCACCGGGTCATGTCGGGACCCAGCCCAGGTCCCCGGGACGGGTTTTTACCCCAGCCGCAGATCACCGGGTCCTGTCGGGTACCCGGGTCGGGTCCCCTGGACAGGTCGGCACCCCGGCCCCGGGTCACGGGGTCATGTCGGGTCGCTGTCCCGGGTACCAGTGTCAGGTGACCACCCCGGCCCCGGGAGACGGAGTCATACCGGGTCCCCGGCCCGGGTCCCCGGGTTGCATCGGGACAAAAGCACCGGATCACTGGATCACGTGGGGGCCCGGGCCCGGGTCCCCAGGTTGCATCGGGACACCAGCGAAGGACCACCGTGTCCTGTCGGGTCCCCGGCCCGGGTCCCCTGGACAGGTCGTTAACCCGGCCCCAGGTCACCGGGTCATGTCGCGCACCCGGCCTGGTTCCCAGGTTCCGGTGACCACCCCGGCACCAGGACCCCGGGTCACGTGGGGACACCGGCCCCAGGTCACCGCGTCAGGTCGGGACCCCGAACCCAGGTCCACGAGTCCGTCGACACCACAGCCCCGGGTCACCGGGTCGTGTCGGGTAACCGGCCTGGTTCCCAGGTTCCGATGACCACCCCGGCACCAGGACCCCGGGTCACGTGGGGACACCGGCCCCAGGTGACCGGGTCACGTGGGGTCACCAGCCCCAGGTCAGCGGGTCACGTGGGGACACCGGCCCCAGGTGACCGGGTCACGTGGGGACACCGGCCCCAGGTCAGCGGGTCACGTGGGGACACCGGCCCCAGGTGACCGGGTCACGTGGGGACACCGGCCCCAGGTCACCGGGTCACATGGGGACCCCGGCCCCAGGTCACCGGGTCACGTGGGGACACCGGCCCCAGGTCAGTGGGTCACGTGGTGACACCGGCCCCAGGTAACCAAGGCAGGTCGGGATCCAGCCCGGGTCCCCGGGATGGGTTTTTACCCCAGCCGCAGATCACCGGGTCCTGTCGGGTCCCCGGCCCGGGTCCCCTGGACAGGTCGATAACCTGGCCCCAGGTCACCCGGGCATCTCGCGCACCCGGCCTGGTTCCCAGGTTCCGATGACCACCCCGGCACCAGGACCCCGGGTCACGTGGGGACACCGGCCCCAGGTGACCGGGTCACGTGGGGTCACCGGCCCCAGGTCAGCGGGTCACGTGGGGACCCCGGCCCCAGGTCAGCGGGTCACGTGGGGTCACCGGCCCCAGGTCAGAGGGTCACGTGGGGACCCCGGACCCAGGTCACCGGGTCATGTCGGGACCCAGCCTGGGTCCCCGGGACGGGTTTTTACCCCAGCCGCAGATCACCGGGTCCTGTCGGGTACCCGGGTCGGGTCCCCTGGACAGGTCGGCACCCCGGCCCCGGGTCACGGGGTCATGTCGGGTCGCTGTCCCGGGTACCAGTGTCAGGTGACCACCCCGGCCCCGGGAGACGGAGTCATACCGGGTCCCTGGCCCGGGTCCCCGGGTTGCATCGGGACACCAGCGAAGGACCACCGGGTCCTGTCGGGTCCCCGGCCCGGGTCCCCTGGACAGGTCGTTAACCCGGCCCCAGGTCACCGGGTCATGTCGTGCACCCGGCCTGGTTCCCAGGTTCCGGTGACCACCCCGGCACCAGGACCCCGGGTCACGTGGGGACCCCGGCCCCAGGTCAGCGGGTCACGTGGGGACACCGGCCCCAGGTCACCGCGTCAGGTCTGGACCCCGAACACAGGTCCACGAGACCGTCGACACCACAGCCCCGGGTCACCGGGTCGTGTCGGGTAACCGGCCTGGTTCCAAGGTTCCGATGACCACCCCGGCACCAGGACCCCGGGTCACGTGGGGACACCGGCCCCAGGTGACCGGGTCACGTGGGGACACCGGCCCCAGGTCATCGGGTCACGTGGGGACACCGGCCCCAGGTGACCGGGTCACGTGGGGTCACCGGCCCCAGGTGACCCGGTCACGTGGGGTCACCGGCCCCAGGTGACCGGGTCACGTGGGGACACCAGCCCCAGGTCACCGGGTCACGTGGGGTCACCGGCCCCAGGTGACCGGGTCACGTGGGGTCACCGGCCCCAGGTGACCTGGTCACGTGGGGTCACCGGCCCCAGGTGACCGGGTCACGTGGGGTCACCGGCCCCAGGTGACCGGGTCACGTGAGGTCACCAGCCCCAAGTGACCGGGTCACGTGGGGTCACCGGCCCCAGGTCAGAGGGTCACGTGGGGACACCGGCCCCAGGTGACCGGGTCACGTGGGGTCACCTGCCCCAGGTGACCGGGTCACGTGGGGTCACCGGCCCCAGGTGACCGGGTCACGTGGGGTCACCGGCCCCAGGTGACCGGGTCACGTGGGGACACCGGCCCCAGGTGACCGGGTCACGTGGGGTCACCTGCCCCATGTCAGCGGGTCACGTGGGGTCACCGGCCCCAGGTGACCGGGTCACGTGGGGTCACCGGCCCCAGGTGACCGGGTCACGTGGCGTCACCGGCCCCAGGTCAGCGGGTCACGTGGGGACACCGGCCCCAGGTCAGCGGGTCACGTGGGGACCCCCGCCCCAGGTCAGCGGGTCACGTGATGACACCGGCCCCAGGTGACCGGGTCACGTGGGGACACCGGCCTCAGGTCAGCGGGTCACGTGGGGACACCGGCCCCAGGTCAGCGGGTCACGTGGGGACCCCGGACCCAGGTCAGCGGGTCACGTGGGGACACCGGCCCCAGGTAACCGGGTCATACCGAGTCCCCGGACCCAGGTCACCGGGTCAGTTCGGGACCCCGGACCCAGGTCGGGTCATGTCACGTCCCATGCCCGGGTCCCCGGGTTGGATTTTTACCCAGGCCCCGGGTCACAGGGTCATGTCGGGTCAACGGCCTGGGTACAAGGGTCTGGTGACCACCCCGACCCCAGGTCCCCGGGTCATGACGGGACACCGGACCAGGTCCCCGAGTCCGGTCGACACCACAGCCCCAGGTCCCCGGGTCACGTCGGCACCCCGGAACCAGGTCACCGGGTCATGTCGGGACCCAGCCCGGGTCCCTGGGACGGGTTTTTACCCCAGCTGCAGATCACCGGGTCCTGTCGGGTACCCGGGTCGGGTCCCCTGGACAGGTCGGCACCCCGGCCCCGGGTCACGGGGTCATGTCGGGTCGCTGTCCCGGGTACCAGTGTCAGGTGACCACCCCGGCCCCGGGAGACGGAGTCATACCGGGTCCCCGGCCCGGGTCCCCGGGTTGCATCGGGACAAAAGCACCGGATCACTGGATCACGTGGGGGCCCGGGCCCGGGTCCCCGGGTTGCATCGGGACACCAGCGAAGGACCACCGGGTCCTGTCGGGTCCCCGGCCCGGGTCCCCTGGACAGGTCGTTAACCCGGACCCAAGTCACCGGGTCATGTCGCGCACCCGGCCTGGTTCCCACGTTCAGGTGACCACCCCGGCACCAGGACCCCGGGTCCCGTGGAGACCCCGGCCCCAGGTGACCGGGTCACGTGGGGCCACCGGCCCCAGGTCAGCGGGTCACGTGGGGTCACCGGCCCCAGGTCAGCGGGTCACGTGGGGACACCGGCCCCAGGTGACCGGGTCACGTGGGGACACCGGCCCCAGGTCACCGCGTCAGGTCGGGACCCCGAACCCAGGTCCACGAGTCCGTCGACACCACAGCCCCGGGTCACCGGGTCGTGTCGGGTAACTGGCCTGGTTCCCAGGTTCCGATGACCACCCCGGCACCAGGACCCCGGGTCACGTGGGGACACCGGCCCCAGGTGACCGGGTCACGTGGGGTCACCGGCCCCAGGTCAGCGGGTCACGTGGGGTCACCGGCCCCAGGTGACCGGGTCACGTGGGGTCACCGGCCCCAGGTGACCGGGTCACGTGGGGACACCAGCCCCAGGTGACCGGGTCACGTGGGGTCACCGGCCCCAGGTCAGCGGGTCACGTGGGGTCACCGGCCCCAGGTGACCGGGTCACGTGGGGTCACCGGCCCCAGGTGACCTGGTCACGTGGGGTCACCTGCCCCAGGTGACCGGGTCACGTGGGGACCCCGGACCCAGGTCAGCGGGACGGGTTTTTACCCCAGCCGCAGATCACCGGGTCCTGTCGGGTCCCCGGCCCGGGTCCCCTGGACAGGTCGATAACCTGGCCCCAGGTCACCCGGTCATCTCGCGCACCCGGCCTGGTTCCCAGGTTCCGATGACCTCCCCGGCACCAGGACCCCGGGTCACGTGGGGACACCGGCCCCAGGTGACCGGGTCACGTGGGGTCACCGGCCCCAGGTCAGCGGGTCACGTGGGGACCCCGGCCCCAGGTCAGCGGGTCACGTGGGGTCACCGGCCCCAGGTCAGAGGGTCACGTGGGGACCCCGGACCCAGGTCACCGGGTCATGTCGGGACCCAGCCCGGGTCCCCGGGACGGGTTTTTACCCCAGCCGCAGATCACCGGGTCCTGTCGGGTACCCGGGTCGGGTCCCCTGGACAGGTCGGCACCCCGGCCCCGGGTCACGGGGTCATGTCGGGTCGCTGTCCCGGGTACCAGTGTCAGGTGACCACCCCGGCCCCGGGAGACGGAGTCATACTGGGTCCCCGGCCCGGGTCCCCGGGTTGCATCGGGACACCAGCGAAGGACCACCGGGTCCTGTCGGGTCCCCGGCCCGGGTCCCCTGGACAGGTCGTTAACCCGGCCCCAGGTCACCGGGTCATGTCGCGCACCCGGCCTGGTTCCCAGGTTCCGGTGACCACCCCGGCACCAGGACCCCGGGTCACGTGGGGACCCCGGCCCCAGGTCAGCGGGTCACGTGGGGACACCGGCCCCAGGTCACCGCGTCAGGTCGGGACCCCGAACACAGGTCCACGAGTCCGTCGACACCACAGCCCCAGGTCACCGGGTCGTGTCGGGTAACCGGCCTGGTTCCAAGGTTCCGATGACCACCCCGGCACCAGGACCCCGGGTCACGTGGGGACACCGGCCCACGGTGACCGGATCACGTGGGGACACCGGCCCCAGGTCATCGGGTCATGTGGGGACACCGGCCCCAGGTGACCGGGTCACGTGGGGTCACCGGCCCCAGGTGACCCGGTCACGTGGGGTCACCGGCCCCAGGTGACCGGGTCACGTGGGGTCACTGGCCCCAGGTGACCTGGTCACGTGGGGTCACCTGCCCCAGGTGACCGGGTCACGTGGGGTCACCGGCCCCAGGAGACCGGGTCACGTGAGGTCACCGGCCCCAGGTGACCGGGTCACGTGGGGTCACCGGCCCCAGGTCAGAGGGTCACGTGGGGACACCGGCCCCAGGTGACCGGGTCACGTGTGGTCACCGGCCCCAGGTGACCGGGTCACGTGGGGTCACCGGCCCCAGGTGACCGGGTCCCGTAGGGACCCCGGCCCCAGGTGACCGGGTCACGTGGGGTCACCGGCCCCAGGTCAGCGGGTCACGTGGGGACACCGGCCCCAGGTGACCGGGTCACGTGGGGTCACCGGCCCCAGGTGACCGGGTCAGGTGGGGTCACCGGCCCCAGGTGACCGGGTCACGTGGGGACACCGGCCCCAGGTGACCGGGTCACGTGGGGTCACCGGCCCCAGGTGACCGGGTCACGTGGGGTCACCGGCCCCAGGTCAGCGGGTCACGTGGGGACACCGGCCCCAGGTCAGCGGGTCACGTGGGGACCCCGGCCCCAGGTCAGCGGGTCACGTGATGACACCGGCCCCAGGTGACCGGGTCACGTGGGGACACCGGCCTCAGGTCAGCGGGTCACGTGGGGACACCGGCCCCAGGTCAGCGGGTCACGTGGGGACCCCGGACCCAGGTCAGCGGGTCACGTGGGGACACCGGCCCCAGGTAACCGGGTCATACCGAGTCCCCGGACCCAGGTCACCGGGTCAGTTCGGGACCCCGGACCCAGGTCGGGTCATGTCACATCCCATGCCCGGGTCCCCGGGTTGGATTTTTACCCAGGCCCCGGGTCACAGGGTCATGTCGGGTCAACGGCCTGGGTACAAGGGTCTGGTGACCACCCCGACCCCAGGTCCCCGGGTCATGACGGGACACCGGACCAGGTCCCCGAGTCCGGTCGACACCACAGCCCCAGGTCACCGGGTCACGTCGGCACCCCGGAACCAGGTCACCGGGTCATGTCGGGACCCAGCCTGGGTCCCCGGGACGGGTTTTTACCCCAGCCGCAGATCACCGGGTCCTGTCGGGTACCCGGGTCGGGTCCCCTGGACAGGTCGGCACCCCGGCCCCGGGTCACGGGGTCATGTCGGGTCGCTGTCCCGGGTACCAGTGTCAGGTGACCACCCCGGCCCCGGGAGACGGAGTCATACCGGGTCCCCGGCCCGGGTCCCCGGCTTGCATCGGGACAAAAGCACCGGATCACTGGATCACGTGGGGGCCCGGGCCCGGGTCCCCGGGTTGCATCGGGACACCAGCGAAGGACCACCGTGTCCTGTCGGGTCCCCGGCCCGGGTCCCCTGGACAGGTCGTTAACCCGGCCCCAAGTCACCGGGTCATGTCGCGCACCCGGCCTGGTTCCCACGTTCAGGTGACCACCCCGGCACCAGGACCCCGGGTCCCGTGGAGACCCCGGCCCCAGGTGACCGGGTCACGTGGGGTCACCGGCCCCAGGTCAGCGGGTCACGTGGGGTCACCGGCCCCAGGTCAGCGGGTCACGTGGGGACACCGGCCCCAGGTGACCGGGTCACGTGGGGACACCGGCCCCAGGTCACCGCGTCAGGTCGGGACCCCCGAACCCAGGTCCACGAGTCCGTCGACACCACAGCCCCGGGTCACCGGGTCGTGTCGGGTAACTGGCCTGGTTCCCAGGTTCCGATGACCACCCCGGCACCAGGACCCCGGGTCACGTGGGGTCACCGGCCCAAGGTCAGAGGGTCACGTGGGGACCCCGGACCCAGGTCACCGGGTCATGTCGGGACCCAGCCTGGGTCCCCGGGACGGGTTTTTACCCCAGCCGCAGATCACCGGGTCCTGTCAGGTACCCGGGTCGGGTCCCCTGGACAGGTCGGCACCCCGGCCCCGGGTCACGGGGTCATGTCGGGTCGCTGTCCCGGGTACCAGTGTCAGGTGACCACCCCGGCCCCGGGAGACGGAGTCATACCGGGTCCCCGGCCCGGGTCCCCGGGTTGCATCGGGACACCAGCGAAGGACCACCGGGTCCTGTCGGGTCCCCGGCCCGGGTCCCCTGGACAGGTCGTTAACCCGGCCCCAGGTCACCGGGTCGTGTCGGGTATCCGGCCTGGTTCCCAGGTTCCGGTGACCACCCCGGCACCAGGACCCCGGGTCACGTGGGGACCCCGGCCCCAGATCAGCGGGTCACGTGGGGACACCGGCCCCAGGTCACCGCGTCAGGTCGGGACCCCGAACACAGGTCCACGAGTCCATCGACACCACAGCCCCGGGTCACCGGGTCATGTCGGGTAACCGGCCTGGTTCCAAGGTTCCGATGACCACCCCGGCACCAGGACCCCGGGTCACGTGGGGACACCGGCCCCAGGTGACCGGGTCACGTGGAGTCACCGGCCCCAGGTCAGCGGGTCATGTGGGGACACCGGCCCCAGGTCAGCGGGTCACGTGGGGACACCGGCCCCAGGTGACCGGGTCACGTGGGGACACCGGCCCCAGGTGACCGGGTCACGTGGGGTCACCGGCCCCAGGTGACCGGGTCGCGTGGGGTCACCGGCCCCAGGTGACCGGGTCACGTGAGGTCACCGGCCCCAGGTGACCGGGTCACGTGGGATCACCGGCCCCAGGTGACCGGGTCACGTGGGGACACCGGCCCCAGGTGACCGGGTCACGTGGGGTCACCGGCCCCAGGTGACCGGGTCACGTGGGGACCCCGGACCCAGGTCAGCGGGACGGGTTTTTACCCCAGCCGCAGATCACCGGGTCCTGTCGGGTCCCCGGCCCGGGTCCCCTGGACAGGTCGATAACCTGGCCCCAGGTCACCCGGTCATCTCGCGCACCCGGCCTGGTTCCCAGGTTCCGGTGACCACCCCGGCCCCAGGTCAGCGGGTCACGTGGGGTCACCGGCCCCAGGTCAGCGGGTCACGTGGGGTCACCGGCCCCAGGTGACCGGGTCACGTGGGGACACCGGCCCCAGGTGACCGGGTCACGTGGGGTCACCGGCCCCAGGTAACCAAGGCATGTCGGGACCCAGTCCGGGTCCCCGGGACGGGTTTTTACCCCAGCCGCAGATCACCGGGTCCTGTCGGGTCCCCGGCCCGGGTCCCCTGGACAGGTCGATAACCCGGCCCCAGGTCACCCGGTCATCTCGTGCACCCGGCCTGGTTCCCAGGTTACGATGACCACCCCGGCACCAGGACCCCGGGTCACGTGGGGACACCGGCCCTAGGTCACCGGGTCACGTGGGGTCACCAGCCCCAGGTCAGAGGGTCACGTGGGGACCCCGGACCCAGGTCACCTGGTCACGTGTGGTACCCAGCCTGGTTCCCAGGTTCCGATGACCACCCCGGCCCCAGGTCACCGGGTCACGTGGGGACACCGGCCCCAGGTCAGCGGGTCACGTGGGGACACCGGCCTCAGGTCAGCGGGTCACGTGGGGACACCGGCCCCAGGTCAGCGGGTCACGTGGGGACCCCGGACCCAGGTCAGCGGGTCACTTGGGGACACCGGCCCCAGGTAACCGGGTCATACCGAGTCCCCGGACCCAGGTCACCGGGTCAGTTCGGGACCCCGGACCCAGGTCGGGTCATGTCACGTCCCATGCCCGGGTCCCCGGGTTGGATTTTTACCCAGGCCCCGGGTCACAGGGTCATGTCGGGTCAACGGCCTGGGTACAAGGGTCTGGTGACCACCCCGACCCCAGGTCCCCGGGTCATGACGGGACACCGGACCAGGTCCCCGAGTCCGGTCGACACCACAGCCCCAGGTCACCGGGTCACGTCGGCACCCCGGAACCAGGTCACCGGGTCATGTCGGGACCCAGCCCGGGTCCCCGGGACGGGTTTTTACCCCAGCCGCAGATCACCGGGTCCTGTCGGGTACCCGGGTCGGGTCCCCTGGACAGGTCGGCACCCCGGCCCCGGGTCACAGGGTCATGTCGGGTCGCTGTCCCGGGTACCAGTGTCAGGTGACCACCCCGGCCCCGGGAGACGGAGTCATACCGGGTCCCCGGCCCGGGTCCCCGGGTTGCATCGGGACAAAAGCACCGGATCACTGGATCACGTGGGGGCCCGGGCCCGGGTCCCCGGGTTGCATCGGGACACCAGCGAAGGACCACCGGGTCCTGTCGGGTCCCCGGCCCGGGTCCCCTGGACAGGTCGTTAACCCGGCCCCAGGTCACCGGGTCATGTCGCGCACCCGGCCTGGTTCCCAGGTTCCGGTGACCACCCCGGCACCAGGACCCCGGGTCACGTGGGGACCCCGGCCCCAGGTCAGCGGGTCACGTGGGGACACCGGCCCCAGGTCACCGCGTCAGGTCGGGACCCCGAACACAGGTCCACGAGTCCGTCGACACCACAGCCCCAGGTCACCGGGTCGTGTCGGGTAACCGGCCTGGTTCCAAGGTTCCGATGACCACCCCGGCACCAGGACCCCGGGTCACGTGGGGACACCGGCCCACGGTGACCGGATCACGTGGGGACACCGGCCCCAGGTCATCGGGTCATGTGGGGACACCGGCCCCAGGTGACCGGGTCACGTGGGGTCACCGGCCCCAGGTGACCCGGTCACGTGGGGTCACCGGCCCCAGGTGACCGGGTCACGTGGGGTCACTGGCCCCAGGTGACCTGGTCACGTGGGGTCACCGGCCCCAGGTGACCGGGTCACGTGGGGTCACCGGCCCCAGGAGACCGGGTCACGTGAGGTCACCGGCCCCAGGTGACCGGGTCACGTGGGGTCACCGGCCCCAGGTCAGAGGGTCACGTGGGGACACCGGCCCCAGGTGACCGGGTCACGTGTGGTCACCGGCCCCAGGTGACCGGGTCACGTGGGGTCACCGGCCCCAGGTGACCGGGTCCCGTAGGGACCCCGGCCCCAGGTGACCGGGTCACGTGGGGTCACCGGCCCCAGGTCAGCGGGTCACGTGGGGACACCGGCCCCAGGTGACCGGGTCACGTGGGGTCACCGGCCCCAGGTGACCGGGTCAGGTGGGGTCACCGGCCCCAGGTGACCGGGTCACGTGGGGACACCGGCCCCAGGTGACCGGGTCACGTGGGGTCACCGGCCCCAGGTCAGCGGGTCACGTGGGGACACCGGCCCCAGGTCAGCGGGTCACGTGGGGACCCCGGCCCCAGGTCAGCGGGTCACGTGATGACACCGGCCCCAGGTGACCGGGTCACGTGGGGACACCGGCCTCAGGTCAGCGGGTCACGTGGGGACACCGGCCCCAGGTCAGCGGGTCACGTGGGGACCCCGGACCCAGGTCAGCGGGTCACGTGGGGACACCGGCCCCAGGTAACCGGGTCATACCGAGTCCCCGGACCCAGGTCACCGGGTCAGTTCGGGACCCCGGACCCAGGTCGGGTCATGTCACATCCCATGCCCGGGTCCCCGGGTTGGATTTTTACCCAGGCCCCGGGTCACAGGGTCATGTCGGGTCAACGGCCTGGGTACAAGGGTCTGGTGACCACCCCGACCCCAGGTCCCCGGGTCATGACGGGACACCGGACCAGGTCCCCGAGTCCGGTCGACACCACAGCCCCAGGTCACCGGGTCACGTCGGCACCCCGGAACCAGGTCACCGGGTCATGTCGGGACCCAGCCTGGGTCCCCGGGACGGGTTTTTACCCCAGCCGCAGATCACCGGGTCCTGTCGGGTACCCGGGTCGGGTCCCCTGGACAGGTCGGCACCCCGGCCCCGGGTCACGGGGTCATGTCGGGTCGCTGTCCCGGGTACCAGTGTCAGGTGACCACCCCGGCCCCGGGAGACGGAGTCATACCGGGTCCCCGGCCCGGGTCCCCGGCTTGCATCGGGACAAAAGCACCGGATCACTGGATCACGTGGGGGCCCGGGCCCGGGTCCCCGGGTTGCATCGGGACACCAGCGAAGGACCACCGTGTCCTGTCGGGTCCCCGGCCCGGGTCCCCTGGACAGGTCGTTAACCCGGCCCCAAGTCACCGGGTCATGTCGCGCACCCGGCCTGGTTCCCACGTTCAGGTGACCACCCCGGCACCAGGACCCCGGGTCCCGTGGAGACCCCGGCCCCAGGTGACCGGGTCACGTGGGGTCACCGGCCCCAGGTCAGCGGGTCACGTGGGGTCACCGGCCCCAGGTCAGCGGGTCACGTGGGGACACCGGCCCCAGGTGACCGGGTCACGTGGGGACACCGGCCCCAGGTCACCGCGTCAGGTCGGGACCCCGAACCCAGGTCCACGAGTCCGTCGACACCACAGCCCCGGGTCACCGGGTCGTGTCGGGTAACTGGCCTGGTTCCCAGGTTCCGATGACCACCCCGGCACCAGGACCCCGGGTCACGTGGGGTCACCGGCCCAAGGTCAGAGGGTCACGTGGGGACCCCGGACCCAGGTCACCGGGTCATGTCGGGACCCAGCCTGGGTCCCCGGGACGGGTTTTTACCCCAGCCGCAGATCACCGGGTCCTGTCAGGTACCCGGGTCGGGTCCCCTGGACAGGTCGGCACCCCGGCCCCGGGTCACGGGGTCATGTCGGGTCGCTGTCCCGGGTACCAGTGTCAGGTGACCACCCCGGCCCCGGGAGACGGAGTCATACCGGGTCCCCGGCCCGGGTCCCCGGGTTGCATCGGGACACCAGCGAAGGACCACCGGGTCCTGTCGGGTCCCCGGCCCGGGTCCCCTGGACAGGTCGTTAACCCGGCCCCAGGTCACCGGGTCATGTCGCGCACCCGGCCTGGTTCCCAGGTTCCGGTGACCACCCCGGCACCAGGACCCCGGGTCACGTGGGGACCCCGGCCCCAGATCAGCGGGTCACGTGGGGACACCGGCCCCAGGTCACCGCGTCAGGTCGGGACCCCCGAACACAGGTCCACGAGTCCATCGACACCACAGCCCCGGGTCACCGGGTCATGTCGGGTAACCGGCCTGGTTCCAAGGTTCCGATGACCACCCCGGCACCAGGACCCCGGGTCACGTGGGGACACCGGCCCCAGGTGACCGGGTCACGTGGAGTCACCGGCCCCAGGTCAGCGGGTCATGTGGGGACACCGGCCCCAGGTCAGCGGGTCACGTGGGGACACCGGCCCCAGGTGACCGGGTCACGTGGGGACACCGGCCCCAGGTGACCGGGTCACGTGGGGTCACCGGCCCCAGGTGACCGGGTCACGTGGGGTCACCGGCCCCAGGTGACCGGGTCACGTGAGGTCACCGGCCCCAGGTGACCGGGTCACGTGGGATCACCGGCCCCAGGTGACCGGGTCACGTGGGGACACCGGCCCCAGGTGACCGGGTCACGTGGGGTCACCGGCCCCAGGTGACCGGGTCACGTGGGGACCCCGGACCCAGGTCAGCGGGACGGGTTTTTACCCCAGCCGCAGATCACCGGGTCCTGTCGGGTCCCCGGCCCGGGTCCCCTGGACAGGTCGATAACCTGGCCCCAGGTCACCCGGTCATCTCGCGAACCCGGCCTGGTTCCCAGGTTCCGGTGACCACCCCGGCCCCAGGTCAGCGGGTCACGTGGGGTCACCGGCCCCAGGTCAGCGGGTCACGTGGGGTCACCGGCCCCAGGTGACCGGGTCACGTGGGGACACCGGCCCCAGGTCAGCGGGTCACGTGGGGACACCGGCCCCAGGTAACCAAGGCATGTCGGGACCCAGTCCGGGTCCCCGGGACGGGTTTTTACCCCAGCCGCAGATCACCGGGTCCTGTCGGGTCCCCGGCCCGGGTCCCCTGGACAGGTCGATAACCCGGCCCCAGGTCACCCGGTCATCTCGTGCACCCGGCCTGGTTCCCAGGTTACGATGACCACCCCGGCACCAGGACCCCGGGTCACGTGGGGACACCGGCCCTAGGTCACCGGGTCACGTGGGGTCACCAGCCCCAGGTCAGAGGGTCACGTGGGGACCCCGGACCCAGGTCACCTGGTCACGTGTGGTACCCAGCCTGGTTCCCAGGTTCCGATGACCACCCCGGCCCCAGGTCACCGGGTCACGTGGGGACACCGGCCCCAGGTCAGCGGGTCACGTGGGGACACCGGCCTCAGGTCAGCGGGTCACGTGGGGACACCGGCCCCAGGTCAGCGGGTCACGTGGGGACCCCGGACCCAGGTCAGCGGGTCACTTGGGGACACCGGCCCCAGGTAACCGGGTCATACCGAGTCCCCGGACCCAGGTCACCGGGTCAGTTCGGGACCCCGGACCCAGGTCGGGTCATGTCACGTCCCATGCCCGGGTCCCCGGGTTGGATTTTTACCCAGGCCCCGGGTCACAGGGTCATGTCGGGTCAACGGCCTGGGTACAAGGGTCTGGTGACCACCCCGACCCCAGGTCCCCGGGTCATGACGGGACACCGGACCAGGTCCCCGAGTCCGGTCGACACCACAGCCCCAGGTCACCGGGTCACGTCGGCACCCCCGGAACCAGGTCACCGGGTCATGTCGGGACCCAGCCCGGGTCCCCGGGACGGGTTTTTACCCCAGCCGCAGATCACCGGGTCCTGTCGGGTACCCGGGTCGGGTCCCCTGGACAGGTCGGCACCCCGGCCCCGGGTCACAGGGTCATGTCGGGTCGCTGTCCCGGGTACCAGTGTCAGGTGACCACCCCGGCCCCGGGAGACGGAGTCATACCGGGTCCCCGGCCCGGGTCCCCGGGTTGCATCGGGACAAAAGCACCGGATCACTGGATCACGTGGGGGCCCGGGCCCGGGTCCCCGGGTTGCATCGGGACACCAGCGAAGGACCACCGGGTCCTGTCGGGTCCCCGGCCCGGGTCCCCTGGACAGGTCGTTAACCCGGCCCCAAGTCACCGGGTCATGTCGCGCACCCGGCCTGGTTCCCACGTTCAGGTGACCACCCCGGCACCAGGACCCCGGGTCCCGTGGAGACCCCGGCCCCAGGTGACTGGGTCACGTGGGGTCACCGGCCCCAGGTCAGCGGGTCACGTGGGGTCACTGGCCCCAGGTCAGCGGGTCACGTGGGGACACCGGCCCCAGGTGACCGGGTCACGTGGGGACACCGGCCCCAGGTCACCGCGTCAGGTCGGGACCCCGAACACAGGTCCACGAGTCCGTCGACACCACAGCCCCGGGTCACCGGGTCGTGTCAGGTAACTGGCCTGGTTCCCAGGTTCCGATGACCACCCCGGCACCAGGACCCCGGGTCACGTGGGGACACCGGCCCCAGGTGACCGGGTCACGTGGGGACACCGGCCCCAGGTGACCGGGTCACGTGGGGTCACCGGCCCCAGGTGACCGGGTCACGTGGGGACCCCGGACCCAGGTCAGCGGGACGGGTTTTTACCCCAGCCGCAGATCACCGGGTCCTGTCGGGTCCCCGGCCCGGGTCCCCTGGACAGGTCGATAACCTGGCCCCAGGTCACCCGGTCATCTCGCGCACCCGGCCTGGTTCCCAGGTTCCGATGACCACCCCGGCACCAGGACCCCGGGTCACGTGGGGACCCCCGGCCCCAGGTCAGCGGGTCACGTGGGACACCGGCCCCAGGTCACCACGTCAGGTCTGGACCCCGAACACAGGTCCACGAGTCCGTCGACACCACAGCCCCGGGTCACCGGGTCGTGTCGGGTAACCGGCCAGGTTCCAAGGTTCCGATGACCACCCCGGCACCAGGACCCCGGGTCACGTGGGGACACCGGCCCCAGGTGACCGGGTCACGTGGGGACACCGGCCCCAAGTCATCGGGTCACGTGGGGACACCGGCCCCAGGTGACCGGGTCACGTGGGGTCACCGGCCCCAGGTGACCCGGTCACGTGGGGTCACCGGCCCCAGGTGACCGGGTCAGGTGGGGTCACCGGCCCCAGGTGACCGGGTCACGTGGGGACACCGGCCCCAGGTGACCGGGTCACGTGGGGTCACCGGCCCCAGGTCAGCGGGTCACGTGGGGACACCGGCCCCAGGTCAGCGGGTCACGTGGGGACCCCGGCCCCAGGTCAGCGGGTCACGTGATGACACCGGCCCCAGGTGACCGGGTCACGTGGGGACACCGGCCTCAGGTCAGCGGGTCACGTGGGGACACCGGCCCCAGGTCAGCGGGTCACGTGGGGACCCCGGACCCAGGTCAGCGGGTCACGTGGGGACACCGGCCCCAGGTAACCGGGTCATACCGAGTCCCCGGACCCAGGTCACCGGGTCAGTTCGGGACCCCGGACCCAGGTCGGGTCATGTCACATCCCATGCCCGGGTCCCCGGGTTGGATTTTTACCCAGGCCCCGGGTCACAGGGTCATGTCGGGTCAACGGCCTGGGTACAAGGGTCTGGTGACCACCCCGACCCCAGGTCCCCGGGTCATGACGGGACACCGGACCAGGTCCCCGAGTCCGGTCGACACCACAGCCCCAGGTCACCGGGTCACGTCGGCACCCCGGAACCAGGTCACCGGGTCATGTCGGGACCCAGCCTGGGTCCCCGGGACGGGTTTTTACCCCAGCCGCAGATCACCGGGTCCTGTCGGGTACCCGGGTCGGGTCCCCTGGACAGGTCGGCACCCCGGCCCCGGGTCACGGGGTCATGTCGGGTCGCTGTCCCGGGTACCAGTGTCAGGTGACCACCCCGGCCCCGGGAGACGGAGTCATACCGGGTCCCCGGCCCGGGTCCCCGGCTTGCATCGGGACAAAAGCACCGGATCACTGGATCACGTGGGGGCCCGGGCCCGGGTCCCCGGGTTGCATCGGGACACCAGCGAAGGACCACCGTGTCCTGTCGGGTCCCCGGCCCGGGTCCCCTGGACAGGTCGTTAACCCGGCCCCAAGTCACCGGGTCATGTCGCGCACCCGGCCTGGTTCCCACGTTCAGGTGACCACCCCGGCACCAGGACCCCGGGTCCCGTGGAGACCCCGGCCCCAGGTGACCGGGTCACGTGGGGTCACCGGCCCCAGGTCAGCGGGTGACGTGGGGTCACCGGCCCCAGGTCAGCGGGTCACGTGGGGACACCGGCCCCAGGTCACCGCGTCAGGTCGGGACCCCGAACCCAGGTCCACGAGTCCGTCGACACCACAGCCCCGGGTCACCGGGTCGTGTCGGGTAACTGGCCTGGTTCCCAGGTTCCGATGACCACCCCGGCACCAGGACCCCGGGTCACGTGGGGACACCGGCCCCAGGTGACCGGGTCATGTGGGGTCACCGGCCCCAGGTGACCGGGTCACGTGGGGACACCGGCCCCAGGTGACCGGGTCACGTGGGGTCACCGGCCCCAGGTGACCGGGTCACGTGGGGTCACCGGCCCCAGGTCAGAGGGTCACGTGGGGTCACCGGCCCCAGGTGACCGGGTCACGTGGGGTCACCGGCCCCAGGTGACCGGGTCACGTGGGGTCACCGGCCCCAGGTGACCGGGTCACGTGGGGACACCGGCCCCAGGTCAGCGGGTCACGTGGGGTCACCGGCCCCAGGTGACCGGGTCACGTGGGGACCCCGGACCCAGGTCAGCGGGACGGGTTTTTACCCCAGCCGCAGATCACCGGGTCCTGTCGGGTCCCCGGCCCGGGTCCCCTGGACAGGTCGATAACCTGGCCCCAGGTCACCCGGTCATCTCGCGCACCCGGCCTGGTTCCCAGGTTCCGATGACCACCCCGGCACCAGGACCCCGGGTCACGTGGGGACACCGGCCCCAGGTGACCGGGTCACGTGGGGTCACCGGCCCCAGGTCAGCGGGTCACGTGGGGACCCCGGCCCCAGGTCACCGGGTCACGTGGGGTCACCGGCCCAAGGTCAGAGGGTCACGTGGGGACCCCGGACCCAGGTCACCGGGTCATGTCGGGACCCAGCCTGGGTCCCCGGGACGGGTTTTTACCCCAGCCGCAGATCACCGGGTCCTGTCAGGTACCCGGGTCGGGTCCCCTGGACAGGTCGGCACCCCGGCCCCGGGTCACGGGGTCATGTCGGGTCGCTGTCCCGGGTACCAGTGTCAGGTGACCACCCCGGCCCCGGGAGACGGAGTCATACCGGGTCCCCGGCCCGGGTCCCCGGGTTGCATCGGGACACCAGCGAAGGACCACCGGGTCCTGTCGGGTCCCCGGCCCGGGTCCCCTGGACAGGTCGTTAACCCGGCCCCAGGTCACCGGGTCATGTCGCGCACCCGGCCTGGTTCCCAGGTTCCGGTGACCACCCCGGCACCAGGACCCCGGGTCACGTGGGGACCCCGGCCCCAGATCAGCGGGTCACGTGGGGACACCGGCCCCAGGTCACCGCGTCAGGTCGGGACCCCGAACACAGGTCCACGAGTCCATCGACACCACAGCCCCGGGTCACCGGGTCATGTCGGGTAACCGGCCTGGTTCCAAGGTTCCGATGACCACCCCGGCACCAGGACCCCGGGTCACGTGGGGACACCGGCCCCAGGTGACCGGGTCACGTGGAGTCACCGGCCCCAGGTCAGCGGGTCATGTGGGGACACCGGCCCCAGGTCAGCGGGTCACGTGGGGACACCGGCCCCAGGTGACCGGGTCACGTGGGGACACCGGCCCCAGGTGACCGGGTCACGTGGGGTCACCGGCCCCAGGTGACCGGGTCACGTGGGGTCACCGGCCCCAGGTGACCGGGTCACGTGAGGTCACCGGCCCCAGGTGACCGGGTCACGTGGGATCACCGGCCCCAGGTGACCGGGTCACGTGGGGACACCGGCCCCAGGTGACCGGGTCACGTGGGGTCACCGGCCCCAGGTGACCGGGTCACGTGGGGACCCCGGACCCAGGTCAGCGGGACGGGTTTTTACCCCAGCCGCAGATCACCGGGTCCTGTCGGGTCCCCGGCCCGGGTCCCCTGGACAGGTCGATAACCTGGCCCCAGGTCACCCGGTCATCTCGCGCACCCGGCCTGGTTCCCAGGTTCCGGTGACCACCCCGGCCCCAGGTCAGCGGGTCACGTGGGGTCACCGGCCCCAGGTCAGCGGGTCACGTGGGGTCACCGGCCCCAGGTGACCGGGTCACGTGGGGACACCGGCCCCAGGTGACCGGGTCACGTGGGGTCACCGGCCCCAGGTCAGCGGGTCACGTGGGGACACCGGCCCCAGGTAACCAAGGCATGTCGGGACCCAGTCCGGGTCCCCGGGACGGGTTTTTACCCCAGCCGCAGATCACCGGGTCCTGTCGGGTCCCCGGCCCGGGTCCCCTGGACAGGTCGATAACCCGGCCCCAGGTCACCCGGTCATCTCGTGCACCCGGCCTGGTTCCCAGGTTACGATGACCACCCCGGCACCAGGACCCCGGGTCACGTGGGGACACCGGCCCTAGGTCACCGGGTCACGTGGGGTCACCAGCCCCAGGTCAGAGGGTCACGTGGGGACCCCGGACCCAGGTCACCTGGTCACGTGTGGTACCCAGCCTGGTTCCCAGGTTCCGATGACCACCCCGGCCCCAGGTCACCGGGTCACGTGGGGACACCGGCCCCAGGTCAGCGGGTCACGTGGGGACACCGGCCTCAGGTCAGCGGGTCACGTGGGGACACCGGCCCCAGGTCAGCGGGTCACGTGCGGACCCCGGACCCAGGTCAGCGGGTCACTTGGGGACACCGGCCCCAGGTAACCGGGTCATACCGAGTCCCCGGACCCAGGTCACCGGGTCAGTTCGGGACCCCGGACCCAGGTCGGGTCATGTCACGTCCCATGCCCGGGTCCCCGGGTTGGATTTTTACCCAGGCCCCGGGTCACAGGGTCATGTCGGGTCAACGGCCTGGGTACAAGGGTCTGGTGACCACCCCGACCCCAGGTCCCCGGGTCATGACGGGACACCGGACCAGGTCCCCGAGTCCGGTCGACACCACAGCCCCAGGTCACCGGGTCACGTCGGCACCCCGGAACCAGGTCACCGGGTCATGTCGGGACCCAGCCCGGGTCCCCGGGACGGGTTTTTACCCCAGCCGCAGATCACCGGGTCCTGTCGGGTACCCGGGTCGGGTCCCCTGGACAGGTCGGCACCCCGGCCCCGGGTCACAGGGTCATGTCGGGTCGCTGTCCCGGGTACCAGTGTCAGGTGACCACCCCGGCCCCGGGAGACGGAGTCATACCGGGTCCCCGGCCCGGGTCCCCGGGTTGCATCGGGACAAAAGCACCGGATCACTGGATCACGTGGGGGCCCGGGCCCGGGTCCCCGGGTTGCATCGGGACACCAGCGAAGGACCACCGGGTCCTGTCGGGTCCCCGGCCCGGGTCCCCTGGACAGGTCGTTAACCCGGACCCAAGTCACCGGGTCATGTCGCGCACCCGGCCTGGTTCCCACGTTCAGGTGACCACCCCGGCACCAGGACCCCGGGTCCCGTGGAGACCCCGGCCCCAGGTGACCGGGTCACGTGGGGTCACCGGCCCCAGGTCAGCGGGTCACGTGGGGTCACTGGCCCCAGGTCAGCGGGTCACGTGGGGACACCGGCCCCAGGTGACCGGGTCACGTGGGGACACCGGCCCCAGGTCACCGCGTCAGGTCGGGACCCCGAACACAGGTCCACGAGTCCGTCGACACCACAGCCCCGGGTCACCGGGTCGTGTCGGGTAACTGGCCTGGTTCCCAGGTTCCGATGACCACCCCGGCACCAGGACCCCGGGTCACGTGGGGACACCGGCCCCAGGTGACCGGGTCACGTGGGGACACCGGCCCCAGGTGACCGGGTCACGTGGGGTCACCGGCCCCAGGTGACCGGGTCACGTGGGGACCCCGGACCCAGGTCAGCGGGACGGGTTTTTACCCCAGCCGCAGATCACCGGGTCCTGTCGGGTCCCCGGCCCGGGTCCCCTGGACAGGTCGATAACCTGGCCCCAGGTCACCCGGTCATCTCACGCACCCGGCCTGGTTCCCAGGTTCCGATGACCACCCCGGCACCAGGACCCCGGGTCACGTGGGGACCCCGGCCCCAGGTCAGCGGGTCACGTGGGACACCGGCCCCAGGTCACCACGTCAGGTCTGGACCCCGAACACAGGTCCACGAGTCCGTCGACACCACAGCCCCGGGTCACCGGGTCGTGTCGGGTAACCGGCCTGGTTCCAAGGTTCCGATGACCACCCCGGCACCAGGACCCCGGGTCACGTGGGGACACCGGCCCCAGGTGACCGGGTCACGTGGGGACACCGGCCCCAAGTCATCGGGTCACGTGGGGACACCGGCCCCAGGTGACCGGGTCACGTGGGGTCACCGGACCCAGGTGACCCGGTCACGTGGGGTCACCGGCCCCAGGTGACCGGGTCACGTGGGGACACCGGCCCCAGGTGACCGGGTCACGTGGGGTCACCGGCACCAGGTGACCGGGTCACGTGAGGTCACCGGCCCCAGGTGACCGGGTCACGTGGGGTCACCGGCCCCAGGTGACCGGGTCACGCGGGGACACCGGCCCCAGGTGACCGGGTCACGCGGGGTCACCGGCCCCAGGTGACCGGGTCACGCGGGGTCACCGGCCCCAGGTGACCGGGTCACGTGGGGTCACCGGCCCCAGGTGACCGGGTCACGTGGGGTCACCGGCCCCAGGTGACCGGGTCACGTGGAGACACCGGCCCCAGGTGACCGGGTCACGTGGGGTCACCGGCCCCAGGTGACCGGGTCACGTGGGGTCACCGGCCCCAGGTGACCGGGTCACGTGGGGTCACCGGCCCCAGGTGACCGGGTCACGTGGGGACACCGGCCCCAGGTGACCGGGTCACGTGGGGTCACCGGCCCCAGGTGACCGGGTCACGTGGGGTCACCGGCCCCAGGTGACCGGGTCACGTGGGGACACCGGCCCCAGGTGACCGGGTCACGTGGGGACACCGGCCCCAGGTGACCGGGTCACGTGGGGTCACCGGCACCAGGTGACCGGGTCACGTGGGGTCACCGGCCCCAGGTGACCGGTTCACGTGGGTACACCGGCCCCAGGTGACCGGGTCACGTGGGGTCACCGGCCCCAGGTGACCGGGTCACGTGGGGTCACCGGCCCCAGGTCAGCGGGTCACGTGGGGACCCCGGCCCCAGGTCAGCGGGTCACGTGGGGTCACCGGCCCTAGGTGACCGGGTCACGTGGGGTCACCGGCCCCAGGTGACCGGGTCACGTGGGGTCACCGGCCCCAGGTGACCGGGTCACGTGGGGACACCGGCCCCAGGTGACCGGGTCACGCGGGGTCACCGGCCCCAGGTGACCGGGTCACGTGGGGTCACCGGCACCAGGTGACCGGGTCACGTGGGGACACCGGCCCCAGGTGACCGGGTCACGTGGGGTCACCGGCCCCAGGTGACCGGGTCACGTGGGGTCACCGGCCCCAGGTGACCGGGTCACGTGGGGACACCGGCCCCAGGTGACCGGGTCACGTGGGGTCACCGGCCCCAGGTGACCGGGTCACGTGGGGACACCGGCCCCAGGTGACCGGGTCACGTGGGGTCACCGGCCCCAGGTCAGAGGGTCACGTGGGGACACCGGCCCCAGGTAACCAAGGCATGTCGGGACCCAGTCCGGGTCCCCTGGACAGGTCGTTAACCCGGCCCCAGGTCACCGGGTCATGTCGCGCACCCGGCCTGGTTCCCAGGTTCCGATGACCACCCCGGCACCAGGACCCCGGGTCACGTGGGGACACCGGCCCCAGGTCAGCGGGTCACGTTGGGACACCGGCCCCAGGTGACCGGGTCACGTGGGGTCACCGGCCCCAGGTGACCGGGTCACGTGGGGTCACCGGCCCCAGGTCAGCGGGTCACGTGGGGACACCGGCCCCAGGTCAGCGGGTCACGTGGGGACCCCGGCCCCAGGTCAGCGGGTCACGTGATGACACCGGCCCCAGGTCAGCGGGTCACGTGGGGACACCGGCCCCAGGTCAGCGGGTCACGTGGGGACCCCGGACCCAGGTCAGCGGGTCACGTGGGGACACCGGCCCCAGGTAACCGGGTCATACCGAGTCCCCGGACCCAGGTCACCGGGTCAGTTCGGGACCCCGGACCCAGGTCGGGTCATGTCACGTCCCATGCCCGGGTCCCCGGGTTGGATTTTTACCCAGGCCCCGGGTCACAGGGTCATGTCGGGTCAACGGCCTGGGTACAAGGGTCTGGTGACCACCCCGACCCCAGGTCCCCGGGTCATGACGGGACACCGGACCAGGTCCCCGAGTCCGGTCGACACCACAGCCCCAGGTCACCGGGTCACGTCGGCACCCCGGAACCAGGTCACCGGGTCATGTCGGGACCCAGCCCGGGTCCCCGGGACGGGTTTTTACCCCAGCCGCAGATCACCGGGTCCTGTCGGGTACCCGGGTCGGGTCCCCTGGACAGGTCGGCACCCCGGCCCCGGGTCACGGGGTCATGTCGGGTCGCTGTCCCGGGTACCAGTGTCAGGTGACCACCCCGGCCCCGGGAGACGGAGTCATACCGGGTCCCCGGCCCGGGTCCCCGGGTTGCATCGGGACAAAAGCACCGGATCACTGGATCACGTGGGGGCCCGGGCCCGGGTCCCCGGGTTGCATCGGGACACCAGCGAAGGACCACCGGGTCCTGTCGGGTCCCCGGCCCGGGTCCCCTGGACAGGTCGTTAACCCGGCCCCAAGTCACCGGGTCATGTCGCGCACCCGGCCTGGTTCCCACGTTCAGGTGACCACCCCGGCACCAGGACCCCGGGTCCCGTGGAGACCCCGGCCCCAGGTGACCGGGTCACGTGGGGTCACCGGCCCCAGGTCAGCGGGTCATGTGGGGTCACAGGCCCCAGGTCAGCGGGTCACGTGGGGACACCGGCCCCAGGTCAGCGGGTCACGTGGGGACACCGGCCCCAGGTCACCGCGTCAGGTCGGGACCCCGAACCCAGGTCCACGAGTCCGTCGACACCACAGCCCCGGGTCACCGGGTCGTGTCGGGTAACCGGCCTGGTTCCCAGGTTCCGATGACCACCCCGGCACCAGGACCCCGGGTCACGTGGGGACACCGGCCCCAGGTGACCGGGTCACGTGGGGTCACCGGCCCCAGGTCAGCGGGTCACGTGAGGACACCAGCCGCAGGTGACCGGGTCACGTGGGGACACCGGCCCCAGGTCAGCGGGTCACGTGGGGTCACCGGCCCCAGGTCAGCGGGTCACGTGGGGACACCAGCCCCAGGTCTCCGGGTCACATGGGGACCCCGGCCCCAGGTGACCGGGTCACGTGGGGTCACCGGCCCCAGGTGACCGGGTCACGTGGGGGACACCGGCCCCAGGTAACCAAGGCAGGTTGGGACCCAGCCCGGGTCCGCGGGACGGGTTTTTACCCCAGCCGCAGATCACCGGGTCCTGTCGGGTCCCCGGCCCGGGTCCCCTGGACAGGTCGATAACCTGGCCCCAGGTCACCCGGTCATCTCGCGCACCCGGCCTGGTTCCCAGGTTCCGATGACCACCCCGGCACCAGGACCCCGGGTCACGTGGGGACACCGGCCCCAGGTGACCGGGTCACGTGGGGTCACCGGCCCCAGGTCAGCGGGTCACGTGGGGACCCCGGTCCCAGGTCACCGGGTCACGTGGGGTCACCGGCCCCAGGTCAGAGGGTCACGTGGGGACCCCGGACCCAGGTCACCGCGTCATGTCGGGACCCAGCCTGGGTCCCCGGGACGGGTTTTTACCCCAGCCGCAGATCACCGGGTCCTGTCGGGTACCCGGGTCGGGTCCCCTGGACAGGTCGGCACCCCGGCCCCGGGTCACGGGGTCATGTCGGGTCGCTGTCCCGGGTACCAGTGTCAGGTGACCACCCCGGCCCCGGGAGACGGAGTCATACCGGGTCCCCGGCCCGGGTCCCCGGGTTGCATCGGGACACCAGCGAAGGACCACCGGGTCCTGTCGGGTCCCCGGCCCGGGTCCCCTGGACAGGTCGTTAACCCGGCCCCAGGTCACCGGGTCATGTCGCGCACCCGGCCTGGTTCCCAGGTTCCGGTGACCACCCCGGCACCAGGACCCCGGGTCACGTGGGGACCCCGGCCCCAGGTCAGCGGGTCACGTGGGGACACCGGCCCCAGGTCACCGCGTCAGGTCTGGACCCCGAACACAGGTCCACGAGTCCGTCGACACCACAGCCCCGGGTCACCGGGTCGTGTCGGGTAACAGGCCTGGTTCCAAGGTTCCGATGACCACCCCGGCACCAGGACCCCGGGTCACGTGGGGACACCGGCCCCAGGTGACCGGGTCACGTGGGGACACCGGCCCCAGGTCATCGGGTCACGTGGGGACACCGGCCCCAGGTGACCGGGTCACGTGGGGTCACCGGCCCCAGGTGACCCGGTCACGTGGGGTCACCGGCCCCAGGTGACAGGGTCACGTGGGGACACCGGCCCCAGGTGACCGGGTCACGTGGGGTCACCGGCCCCAGGTGACCGGGTCACGTGGGGTCACCGGCCCCAGGTGACCGGGTCACGTGAGGTCACCGGCCCCAGGTGACCGGGTCACGTGGGGTCACCGGCCCCAGGTCAGAGGGTCACGTGGGGACACCGGCCCCAGGTGACCGGGTCACGTGGGGTCACCGGCCCCAGGTGACCAGGTCACGTGGGGTCACGGGCCCTAGGTGACCGGGTCACGTGTTGACACCGGCCCCAGGTGACCGGGTCACGTGGGGTCACCGGCCCCAGGTCAGCGGGTCACATGGGGACACCGGCCCCAGGTGACCGGGTCACGTGGGGTCACCGGCCCCAGGTGACCGGGTCACGTGGGGTCACCGGCCCCAGGTCAGCGGGTCACGTGGGGACACCGGCCTCAGGTCAGCGGGTCACGTGGGGACACCGGCCCCAGGTGACCGGGTCACGTGGGGTCACCGGCCCCAGGTGACCGGGTCACGTGGGGTCACCGGCACCAGGTGACCGGGTCACGTGCGGTCACCGGCCCCAGGTGACCGGGTCACGTGGGGTCAACGGCCCCAGGTGACCGGGCCACGTGGGGACACCGGTCCCAGGTGACCGGGTCACGTGGGGTCACCGGCCCCTGGTGACCGGGTCACGTGGGGTCACCGGCCCCAGGTGACCGGGTCACGTGGGGACACCGGCCCCAGGTGACCGGGTCACGTGGGGTCACCGGCCCCAGGTCAGCGGGTCACGTGGGGACACCGGCCCCAGGTGACCGGGTCACGTGGGGTCACCGGCACGAGGTGACCGGGTCACGTGCGGTCACCGGCCCCAGGTGACCGGGTCACGTGGGGTCACCGGCCCCAGGTGACCGGGCCACGTGGGGACACCGGTCCCAGGTGACCGGGTCACGTGGGGTCACCGGCCCCAGGTGACCGGGTCACGTGGGGTCACCGGCCCCAGGTGACCGGGTCACGTGGGGTCACCGGCACCAGGTGACCGGGTCACGTGCGGTCACCGGCCCCAGGTGACCGGGTCACGTGGGGTCACCGGCCCCAGGTGACCGGGCCACGTGGGGACACCGGTCCCAGGTGACCGGGTCACGTGGGGTCACCGGCCCCAGGTGACCGGGTCACGTGGGGTCACCGGCCCCTGGTGACCGGGTCACGTGGGGTCACCGGCCCCAGGTCAGCGGGTCACGTGGGGACACCGGCCCCAGGTGACCGGGTCACGTGGGGTCACCGGCCCCAGGTCAGCGGGTCACGTGGGGACACCGGCCCCAGGTGACCGGGTCACGTGGGGTCACCGGCACCAGGTCAGCGGGTCACGTGGGGACACCGGCCCCAGGTGACCGGGTCACGTGGGGTCACCGGCCCCAGGTCAGCGGGTCACGTGGGGACCCCGGACCCAGGTCAGCGGGTCACGTGGGGACACCGGCCCCAGGTAACCGGGTCATACCGAGTCCCCGGACCCAGGTCACCGGGTCAGTTCGGGACCCCGGACCCAGGTCGGGTCATGTCACGTCCCATGCCCAGGTCCCCGGGTTGGATTTTTACCCAGGCCCCGGGTCACAGGGTCATGTCGGGTCAACGGCCTGGGTACAAGGGTCTGGTGACCACCCCGACCCCAGGTCCCCGGGTCATGACGGGACACCGGACCAGGTCCCCGAGTCCGGTCGACACCACAGCCCCAGGTCACCGGGTCATGTCGGGACCCAGCCCGGGTCCCCGGGACGGGTTTTTACCCCAGCCGCAGATCACCGGGTCCTGTCGGGTACCCGGGTCGGGTCCCCTGGACAGGTCGGCACCCCGGCCCCGGGTCACGGGGTCATGTCGGGTCGCTGTCCCGGGTACCAGTGTCAGGTGACCACCCCGGCCCCGGGAGACGGAGTCATACCGGGTCCCCGGCCCGGGTCCCCGGGTTGCATCGGGACAAAAGCACCGGATCACTGGATCACGTGGGGGCCCGGGCCCGGGTCCCCGGGTTGCATCGGGACACCAGCGAAGGACCACCGGGTCCTGTCGGGTCCCCGGCCCGGGTCCCCTGGACAGGTCGTTAACCCGGCCCCAAGTCACCGGGTCATGTCGCGCACCCGGCCTGGTTCCCACGTTCCGGTGACCACCCCGGCACCAGGACCCCGGGTCCCGTGGAGACCCCGGCCCCAGGTGACCGGGTCACGTGGGGTCACCGGCCCCAGGTCAGCGGGTCACGTGGGGTCACCGGCCCCAGGTCAGCGGGTCACGTGGGGACACCGGCCCCAGGTCAGCGGGTCACGTGGGGACACCGGCCCCAGGTCACCGCGTCAGGTCGGGACCCCGAACCCAGGTCCACGAGTCCGTCGACACCACAGCCCCGGGTCACTGGGTCGTGTCGGGTAACCGGCCTGGTTCCCAGGTTCCGATGACCACCCCGGCACCAGGACCCCGGGTCACGTGGGGACACCGGCCCCAGGTGACCGGGTCACGTGGGGTCACCGGCCCCAGGTGACCGGGTCACGTGGGGACACCGGCCCCAGGTCAGCGGGTCACGTGGGGACACCGGCCCCAGGTGACCGGGTCACGTGGGGACACCGGCCCCAGGTCACCGGGTCACATGGGGACCCCGGCCCCAGGTGACCGGGTCACGTGGGGTCACCGGCCCCAGGTGACCGGGTCACGTGGGGACACCGGCCCCAGGTAACCAAGGCAGGTCGGGACCCAGCCCGGGTCCGCGGGACGGGTTTTTACCCCAGCCGCAGATCACCGGGTCCTGTCGGGTCCCCGGCCCGGGTCCCCTGGACAGGTCGATAACCTGGCCCCAGGTCACCCGGTCATCTCGCGCACCCGGCCTGGTTCCCAGGTTCCGATGACCACCCCGGCACCAGGACCCCGGGTCACGTGGGGACACCGGCCCCAGGTGACCGGGTCACGTGGGGTCACCGGCCCCAGGTCAGCGGGTCACGTGGGGACCCCGGCCCCAGGTCACCGGGTCACGTGGGGTCACCGGCCCCAGGTCAGAGGGTCACGTGGGGACCCCGGACCCAGGTCACCGCGTCATGTCGGGACCCAGCCTGGGTCCCCGGGACGGGTTTTTACCCCAGCCGCAGATCACCGGGTCCTGTCGGGTACCCGGGTCGGGTCCCCTGGACAGGTCGGCACCCCGGCCCCGGGTCACGGGGTCATGTCGGGTCGCTGTCCCGGGTACCAGTGTCAGGTGACCACCCCGGCCCCGGGAGACGGAGTCATACCGGGTCCCCGGCCCGGGTCCCCGGGTTGCATCGGGACACCAGCGAAGGACCACCGGGTCCTGTCGGGTCCCCGGCCCGGGTCCCCTGGACAGGTCGTTAACCCGGCCCCAGGTCACCGGGTCATGTCGCGCACCCGGCCTGGTTCCCAGGTTCCGGTGACCACCCCGGCACCAGGACCCCGGGTCACGTGGGGACCCCGGCCCCAGGTCAGCGGGTCACGTGGGGACACCGGCCCCAGGTCACCGCGTCAGGTCTGGATCCCGAACACAGGTCCACGAGTCCGTCGACACCACAGCCCCGGGTCACCGGGTCGTGTCGGGTAACAGGCCTGGTTTCAAGGTTCCGATGACCACCCCGGCACCAGGACCCCGGGTCACGTGGGGACACTGGCCCCAGGTGACCGGGTCACGTGGGGACACCGGCCCCAGGTCATCGGGTCACGTGGGGACACCGGCCCCAGGTGACCGGGTCACGTGGGGTCACCGGCCCCAGGTGACCCGGTCACGTGGGGTCACCGGCCCCAGGTCAGAGGGTCACGTGGGGACACCGGCCCCAGGTGACCGGGTCACGTGGGGTCACCGGCCCCAGGTGACCGGGTCACGTGGGGTCACCGGCACCAGGTGACCGGGTCACGTGAGGTCACCGGTCCCAGGTGACCGGGTCACGTGGGGTCACCGGCCCCAGGTGACCGGGCCACGTGGGGACACCGGTCCCAGGTGACCGGGTCACGTGGGGTCACCGGCCCCAGGTGACCGGGTCACGTGGGGTCACCGGCCCCAGGTGACCGGGTCACGTGGGGACACCGGCCCCAGGTGACCGGGTCATGTGGGGACACCGGCCCCAGGTCAGCGGGTCACGTGGGGACACCGGCACCAGGTGACCGGGTCACGTGGGGTCACCGGCCCCAGGTGACCGGGTCACGTGGGGTCACCGGCCCCAGGTGACCGGGTCACGTGGGGACACCGGCCCCAGGTGACCGGGTCACGTGGGGTCACCGGCCCCAGGTGACCGGGTCACGTGGGGTCACCGGCACCAGGTGACCGGGTCACGTGGGGACACCGGCCCCAGGTGACCGGGTCACGTGGGGTCACCGGCCCCAGGTGACCGGGTCACGTGGGGTCACCGGCCCCAGGTGACCCGGTCACGTGGGGTCACCGGCCCCAGGTGACCTGGTCACGTGGGGTCACCGGCACCAGGTGACCGGGTCACGTGGGGTCACCGGCACCAGGTGACCGGGTCACGTGAGGTCACCGGTCCCAGGTGACCGGGTCACGTGGGGTCACCGGCCCCAGGTGACCGGGCCACGTGGGGACACCGGTCCCAGGTGACCGGGTCACGTGGGGTCACCGGCCCCAGGTGACCGGGTCACGTGGGGTCACCGGCCCCAGGTGACCGGGTCACGTGGGGACACCGGCCCCAGGTCAGCGGGTCACGTGGGGTCACCGGCCCCAGGTCAGCGGGTCACGTGGGGACACCGGCACCAGGTGACCGGGTCACGTGGGGTCACCGGCCCCAGGTGACCGGGTCACGTGGGGTCACCGGCCCCAGGTGACCGGGTCACGTGGGGACACCGGCCCCAGGTGACCGGGTCACGTGGGGTCACCGGCACCAGGTGACCGGGTCACGTGGGGACACCGGCCCCAGGTGACCGGGTCACGTGGGGTCACCGGCCCCAGGTGACCGGGTCACGTGGGGTCACCGGCCCCAGGTGACCCGGTCACGTGGTGTCACCGGCCCCAGGTGACCGGGTCACGTGGGGTCACCGGCCCCAGGTCAGCGGGTCACGTGGGGACACCGGCCCCAGGTGACCGGGTCACGTGGGGTCACCGGCCCCAGGTCAGCGGGTCACGTGGGGACACCGGCCCCAGGTGACCGGGTCACGTGGGGTCACCGGCCCCAGGTCAGCGGGTCACGTGGGGACACCGGCCCCAGGTAACCAAGGCATGTCGGGACCCAGTCCGGGACCCCGGGACGGGTTTTTACCCCAGCCGCAGATCACCGGGTCCTGTCGGGTCCCCGGCCCGGGTCCCCTGGACAGGTCGATAACCCGGCCCCAGGTCACCCGGTCATCTCGTGCACCCGGCCTGGTTCCCTGGTTCCGATGACCACCCCGGCACCAGGACCCCGGGTCACGTGGGGACACCGGCCCCAGGTCACCGGGTCACGTGGGGTCACCGGCCCCAGGTGACCGGGTCACGTGGGGTCACCGGCCCCAGGTGACCGGGTCACGTGGGGACACCGGCCCCAGGTGACCGGGTCACGTGGGGTCACCGGCACCAGGTGACCGGGTCACGTGGGGACACCGGCCCCAGGTGACCGGGTCACGTGGGGTCACCGGCCCCAGGTGACCGGGTCACGTGGGGTCACCGGCCCCAGGTGACCCGGTCACGTGGGGTCACCGGCCCCAGGTGACCTGGTCACGTGGGGTCACCGGCACCAGGTGACCGGGTCACGTGGGGTCACCGGCACCAGGTGACCGGGTCACGTGAGGTCACCGGTCCCAGGTGACCGGGTCACGTGGGGTCACCGGCCCCAGGTGACCGGGCCACGTGGGGACACCGGTCCCAGGTGACCGGGTCACGTGGGGTCACCGGCCCCAGGTGACCGGGTCACGTGGGGTCACCGGCCCCAGGTGACCGGGTCACGTGGGGTCACCGGCCCCAGGTGACCGGGTCACGTGGGGACACCGGCCCCAGGTCAGCGGGTCACGTGGGGTCACCGGCCCCAGGTCAGCGGGTCACGTGGGGACACCGGCACCAGGTGACCGGGTCACGTGGGGTCACCGGCCCCAGGTGACCGGGTCACGTGGGGTCACCGGCCCCAGGTGACCGGGTCACGTGGGGACACCGGCCCCAGGTGACCGGGTCACGTGGGGTCACCGGCACCAGGTGACCGGGTCACGTGGGGACACCGGCCCCAGGTGACCGGGTCACGTGGGGTCACCGGCCCCAGGTGACCGGGTCACGTGGGGTCACCGGCCCCAGGTGACCCGGTCACGTGGGGTCACCGGCCCCAGGTGACCGGGTCACGTGGGGACACCGGCCCCAGGTGACCGGGTCACGTGGGGTCACCGGCACCAGGTGACCGGGTCACGTGGGGTCACCGGCACCAGGTGACCGGGTCACGTGGGGACACCGGCCCCAGGTGACCGGGTCACGTGGGGTCACCGGCCCCAGGTGACCGGGTCACGTGGGGTCACCGGCCCCAGGTGACCCGGTCACGTGGGGTCACCGGCCCCAGGTGACCTGGTCACGTGGGGTCACCGGCACCAGGTGACCGGGTCACGTGGGGTCACCGGCACCAGGTGACCGGGTCACGTGAGGTCACCGGTCCCAGGTGACCGGGTCACGTGGGGTCACCGGCCCCAGGTGACCGGGCCACGTGGGGACACCGGTCCCAGGTGACCGGGTCACGTGGGGTCACCGGCCCCAGGTGACCGGGTCACGTGGGGTCACCGGCCCCAGGTGACCGGGTCACGTGGGGTCACCGGCCCCAGGTGACCGGGTCACGTGGGGACACCGGCCCCAGGTCAGCGGGTCACGTGGGGTCACCGGCCCCAGGTCAGCGGGTCACGTGGGGACACCGGCACCAGGTGACCGGGTCACGTGGGGTCACCGGCCCCAGGTGACCGGGTCACGTGGGGTCACCGGCCCCAGGTGACCGGGTCACGTGGGGACACCGGCCCCAGGTGACCGGGTCACGTGGGGTCACCGGCACCAGGTGACCGGGTCACGTGGGGACACCGGCCCCAGGTGACCGGGTCACGTGGGGTCACCGGCCCCAGGTGACCGGGTCACGTGGGGTCACCGGCCCCAGGTGACCCGGTCACGTGGGGTCACCGGCCCCAGGTGACCGGGTCACGTGGGGTCACCGGCCCCAGGTGACCGGGTCACGTGGGGTCACCGGCCCCAGGTCAGCGGGTCACGTGGGGACACCGGCCCCAGGTGACCGGGTCACGTGGGGTCACCGGCCCCAGGTCAGCGGGTCACGTGGGGACACCGGCCCCAGGTGACCGGGTCACGTGGGGTCACCGGCCCCAGGTCAGCGGGTCACGTGGGAACACCGGCCCCAGGTAACCAAGGCATGTCGGGACCCAGTCCGGGACCCCGGGACGGGTTTTTACCCCAGCCGCAGATCACCGGGTCCTGTCGGGTCCCCGGCCCGGGTCCCCTGGACAGGTCGATAACCCGGCCCCAGGTCACCCGGTCATCTCGTGCACCCGGCCTGGTTCCCAGGTTCCGATGACCACCCCGGCACCAGGACCCCGGGTCACGTGGGGACACCGGCCCCAGGTGACCAGGTCACGTGGGGTCACCGGCCCCAGGTCAGCGGGTCACGTGGGGACACCGGCCCCAGGTAACCAAGGCATGTCGGGACCCAGTCCGGGACCCCGGGACGGGTTTTTACCCCAGCCGCAGATCACCGGGTCCTGTCGGGTCCCCGGCCCGGGTCCCCTGGACAGGTCGATAACCCGGCCCCAGGTCACCCGGTCATCTCGTGCACCCGGCCTGGTTCCCAGGTTCCGATGACCACCCCGGCACCAGGACCCCGGGTCACGTGGGGACCCCGGCCTCAGGTCAGCGGGTCACGTGGGGACACCGGCCCCAGGTCACCGCGTCAGGTCGGGACTCCGAACACAGGTCCACGAGTCCGTCGACACCACAGCCCCGGGTCACCGGGTCGTGTCGGGTAACCGGCCTGGTTCCAAGGTTCCGATGACCACCCCGGCACCAGGACCCCGGGTCACGTGGGGACACCGGCCCCAGGTGACCGGGTCACGTGGGGACACCGGCCCCAGGTCATCGGGTCACGTGGGGACACCGGCCCCAGGTGACCGGGTCACGTGGGGTCACCGGCCCCAGGTGACCCGGTCACGTGGGGTCACCGGCCCCAGGTGACCGGGTCACGTGGGGACACCGGCCCCAGGTGACCGGGTCACGTGGGGTCACCGGCCCCAGGTGACCGGGTCACGTGGGGTCACCGGCCCCAGGTCACCTGGTCACGTGGGGTCACCGGCCCCAGGTGACCGGGTCACGTGTTGTCACCGGCCCCAGATGACCGGGTCACGTGAGGTCACCGGCCCCAGGTGACCGGGTCACGTGGGGACACCGGCCCCAGGTCACCGGGTCACATGGGGACCCCTGCCCCAGGTGACCGGGTCACGTGGGGACACCGGCCCCAGGTCAGCGGGTCACGTGGGGACACCGGCCACAGGTAACCAAGGCAGGTCGGGACCCAGCCCGGGTCCCCGGGACGGGTTTTTACCCCAGCCGCAGATCACCGGGTCCTGTCGGGTCCCCGGCCCGGGTCCCCTGGACAGGTCGATAACCTGGCCCCAGGTCACCCGGTCATCTCGCGCACCCGGCCTGGTTCCCAGGTTCCGATGACCACCCCGGCACCAGGACCCCGGGTCACGTGGGGACACCGGCCCCAGGTGACCGGGTCACGTGGGGTCACCGGCCCCAGGTCAGCGGGTCACGTGGGGACCCCGGCCCCAAGTCACCGGGTCACGTGGGGTCACCGGCCCCAGGTCAGAGGGTCACGTGGGGACCCCGGACCCAGGTCACCGGGTCATGTCGGGACCCAGCCTGGGTCCCCGGGACGGGTTTTTACCCCAGCCGCAGATCACCGGGTCCTGTCGGGTACCCGGGTCGGGTCCCCTGGACAGGTCGGCACCCCGGCCCCGGGTCACGGGGTCATGTCGGGTCGCTGTCCCGGGTACCAGTGTCAGGTGACCACCCCGGCCCCGGGAGACGGAGTCATACCGGGTCCCCGGCCCGGGTCCCCGGGTTGCATCGGGACACCAGCGAAGGACCACCGGGTCCTGTCGGGTCCCCGGCCCGGGTCCCCTGGACAGGTCGTTAACCCGGCCCCAGGTCACCGGGTCATGTCGCGCACCCGGCCTGGTTCCCAGGTTCCGATGACCACCCCGGCACCAGGACCCCGGGTCACGTGGGGACACCGGCCCCAGGTCAGCGGGTCACGTGGGGACACCGGCCCCAGGTGACCGGGTCACGTGGGGTCACCGGCCCCAGGTGACCGGGTCACGTGGGGTCACCGGCCCCAGGTCAGCGGGTCACGTGGGGACCCCGGCCCCAGGTCAGCGGGTCACGTGATGACACCGGCCCCAGGTCAGCGGGTCACGTGGGGACACCGGCCCCAGGTCAGCGGGTCACGTGGGGACCCCGGACCCAGGTCACCGGGTCACGTGGGGACACCGGCCCCAGGTAACCCGGTCATACCGAGTCCCCGGACCCAGGTCACCGGGTCAGTTCGGGACCCCGGACCCAGGTCGGGTCATGTCACGTCCCATGCCCGGGTCCCCGGGTTGGATTTTTACCCAGGCCCCGGGTCACAGGGTCATGTCGGGTCAACGGCCTGGGTACAAGGGTCTGGTGACCACCCCGACCCCAGGTCCCCGGGTCATGACGGGACACCGGACCAGGTCCCCGAGTCCGGTCGACACCACAGCCCCAGGTCACCGGGTCATGTCGGGACCCAGCCCGGGTCCCCGGGACGGGTTTTTACCCCAGCCGCAGATCACCGGGTCCTGTCGGGTACCCGGGTCGGGTCCCCTGGACAGGTCGGCACCCCGGCCCCGGGTCACGGGGTCATGTCGGGTCGCTGTCCCGGGTACCAGTGTCAGGTGTCCACCCCGGCCCCGGGAGACGGAGTCATACCGGGTCCCCGGCCCGGGTCCCCGGGTTGCATCGGGACAAAAGCACCGGATCACTGGATCACGTGGGGGCCCGGGCCCGGGTCCCCGGGTTGCATCGGGACACCAGCGAAGGACCACCGGGTCCTGTCGGGTCCCCGGCCCGGGTCCCCTGGACAGGTCGTTAACCCGGCCCCAGGTCACCGGGTCATGTCGCGCACCCGGCCTGGTTCCCAGGTTCCGGTGACCACCCCGGCACCAGGACCCCGGGTCCCATGGGGACCCCGGACCCAGGTGACCTGGTCACGTGGGGTCACCGGCCCCCGGTGACCGGGTCACGTGGGGTCACCGGCCCCAGGTCAGCGGGTCACGTGGGGACACCGGCCCCAGGTGACCGGGTCACGTGGGGTCACCGGCCCCAGGTGACCGGGTCATGTGGGGACACCAGCCCCAGGTGACCGGGTCACGTGGGTTCACCGGCCCCAGGTCAGCGGGTCACGTGGGGACCCCGGCCCCAGGTGACCAGGTCACGCGGGGTCACCGGCCCCAGGTCAGCGGGTCACGTGGGGACACCGGCCCCAGGTAACCGGGTCATACCAAGGCCCCGGACCCAGGTCACCGGGTCAGTTCGGGACCCCGGACCCAGGTCGGGTCATGTCACGTCCCATGCCCGGGTCCCCGGGTTGGATTTTTACCCAGGCCCCGGGTCACAGGGTCATGTCGGGTCAACGGCCTGGGTACAAGGGTCTGGTGACCACCCCGACCCCAGGTCCCCGGGTCATGACGGGACACCGGACCAGGTCCTCGAGTCCGGTCGACACCACAGCCCCAGGTCACGGGTGCATGTCGGGACCCAGCCCGGGTCCCCGGGACGGGTTTTTACCCCAGCCGCAGATCACCGGGTCCTGTCGGGTACCCGGGTCGGGTCCCCTGGACAGGTCGGCACCCCGGCCCCGGGTCACGGGGTCATGTCGGGTCGCTGTCCCGGGTACCAGTGTCAGGTGACCACCCCGGCCCCGGGAGACGGAGTCATACCGGGTCCCCGGCCCGGGTCCCCGGCTTGCATCGGGACAAAAGCACCGGATCACTGGATCACGTGGGGGCCCGGGCCCGGGTCCCCGGGTTGCATCGGGACACCAGCGAAGGACCACCGTGTCCTGTCGGGTCCCCGGCCCGGGTCCCCTGGACAGGTCGTTAACCCGGACCCAGGTCATCGGGTCATGTCGTGCACCCGGCCTGGTTCCCACGTTCAGGTGACCACCCCGGCACCAGGACCCCGGGTCCCGTGGGGACCCCGGCCCCAGGTGACGGGGTCACGTGGGGTCACCGGCCCCAGGTGACCGGGTCACGTGGGGACACCGGCCCCAGGTGACCGGGTCACGTGGGGTCACCGGCCCCAGGTGACCGGGTCACGTGAGGTCACCGGCCCCAGGTGACCGGGTCACGTGGGGTCACCGGCCCCAGGTGACCGGGTCACGTGAGGTCACCGGCCCCAGGTGACCGGGTCACGTAGGGTCACCGGCCCCAGGTCAGAGGGTCACGTGGGGACACCGGCCCCAGGTGACCGGGTCACGTGGGGTCACCGGCCCCAGGTGACCGGGTCACGTGGGGTCACCGGCCCCAGGTGACCGGGTCACGTGGGGACACCGGCCCCAGGTGACCGGGTCACGTGGGGTCACCGGCCCCAGGTCAGCGGGTCACGTGGGGACACCGGCCCCAGGTGACCGGGTCAGGTGGGGTCACCGGCCCCAGGTGACCGGGTCACGTGGGGTCACCGGCCCCAGGTGACCGGGTCACGTGGGGACACCGGCCCCAGGTGACCGGGTCACGTGGGGTCACCGGCCCCAGGTCAGCGGGTCACGTGGGGACACCGGCCCCAGGTGACCGGGTCACGTGGGGACCCCGGCCCCAGGTCAGCGGGTCACGTGATGACACCGGCCCCAGGTGACCGGGTCACGTGGGGACACCGGCCTCAGGTCAGCGGGTCACGTGGGGACACCGGCCCCAGGTCAGCGGGTCACGTGGGGTTCCCGGACCCAGGTCAGCGGGTCACGTGGGGACACCGGCCCCAGGTAACCGGGTCATACCGAGTCCCCGGACCCAGGTCACCGGGTCAGTTCGGGACCCCGGACCCAGGTCGGGTCATGTCACGTCCCATGCCCGGGTCCCCGGGTTGGATTTTTACCCAGGCCCCGGGTCACAGGGTCATGTCGGGTCAACGGCCTGGGTACAAGGGTCTGGTGACCACCCCGACCCCAGGTCCCCGGGTCATGACGGGACACCGGACCAGGTCCCCGAGTCCGGTCGACACCACAGCCCCAGGTCACCGGGTCACGTCGGCACCCCGGAACCAGGTCACCGGGTCATGTCGGGACCCAGCCCGGGTCCCCGGGACGGGTTTTTACCCCAGCCGCAGATCACCGGGTCCTGTCGGGTACCCGGGTCGGGTCCCCTGGACAGGTCGGCACCCCGGCCCCGGGTCACGGGGTCATGTCGGGTCGCTGTCCCGGGTACCAGTGTCAGGTGACCACCCCGGCCCCGGGAGACGGAGTCATACCGGGTCCCTGGCCCGGGTCCCCGGGTTGCATCGGGACACCAGCGAAGGACCACCGGGTCCTGTCGGGTCCCCAGCCCGGGTCCCCTGGACAGGTCGATAACCCGGCCCCAGGTCACCGGGTCATGTCGCGCACCCGGCCTGGTTCCCAGGTTCCGGTGTCCACCCCGGCACCAGGACCCTGGGTCACGTGGGGACCCCGGCCTCAGGTCAGCGGGTCACGTGGGGACACCGGCCCCAGGTCACCGCGTCAGGTCGGGACCCCGAACACAGGTCCACGAGTCCGTCGACACCACAGCCCCGGGTCACCGGGTCGTGTCGGGTAACCGGCCTGGTTCCAAGGTTCCGATGACCACCCCGGCACCAGGACCCCGGGTCACGTGGGGACACCGGCCCCAGGTCAGCGGGTCACGTGGGGACACCGGCCCCAGGTCAGCGGGTCACATGGGGACACCGGCCCCAGGTGACCGGGTCACGTGGGGACACCGGCCCCAGGTGACCGGGTCACGTGGGGTCACCGGCCCCAGGTGACCGGGTCACGTGGGGTCACCGGCCCCAGGTGACCTGGTCACGTGGGGTCACCGGCCCCAGGTGACCGGGTCACGTGGGGTCACCGGCCCCAGGTGACCGGGTCACGTGAGGTCACCGGCCAAAGGTGACCGGGTCACGTGGGGTCACCGGCCCCAGGTGACCGGGTCACGTGTTGTCACCGGCCCCAGGTGACCGGGTCACGTGGGCTCACCGGCCCCAGGTGACCGGGTCACGTGGGGACCCCAGACCCAGGTCAGCGGGACGGGTTTTTACCCCAGCCGCAGATCACCGGGTCCTGTCGGGTCCCCGGCCCGGGTCCCCTGGACAGGTCGATAACCTGGCCCCAGGTCACCCGGTCATCTCGCGCACCCGGCCTGGTTCCAAGGTTCCGGTGACCACCCCGGCACCAGGACCCCGGGTCACGTGGGGACCCCGGCCCCAGGTCAGCGGGTCACGTGGGGACACCGGCCCCAGGTCACCGCGTCAGGTCGGGACCCCGAACACAGGTCCACGAGTCCGTCGACACCACAGCCCCGGGTCACCGGGTCGTGTCGGGTAACCGGCCTGGTTCCAAGGTTCCGATGACCACCCCGGCACCAGGACCCCGGGTCACGTGGGGACACCGGCCCCAGGTGACCGGGTCACGTGGGGACACCGGCCCCAGGTCATCGGGTCACGTGGGGACACCGGCCCCAGGTGACCGGGTCACGTGGGGTCACCGGCCCCAGGTGACCCGGTCAATGGGGTCACCGGCCCCAGGTGACCGGGTCACGTGAAGTCACCGGCCCCAGGTGACCGGGTCACATGGGGACCCCGGACCCAGGTCAGCGGGTCACGTGGGGTCACCGGCCCCAGGTGACCGGGTCACGTGGGGTCACCGGCCCCAGGTGACCGGGTCACGTGGGGTCACCGGCCCCACGTGACCGGGTCACGTGAGGTCACCGGCCCCAGGTGACCGGGTCACGTGTGGTCACCGGCCCCAGGTGACCGGGTCACGTGGGGACACCGGCCCCAGGTGACCGGGTCACGTGGGGTCACCGGCCCCAGGTGACCTGGTCACGTGGGGTCACCGGCCCCAGGTGACCGGGTCACGTGGGGACACCGGCCCCAGGTGACCGGGTCACGTGGGGACACCGGCCCCAGGTGACCGGGTCACGTGGGGTCACCGGCCCCAGGTCAGCGGGTCACGTGGGGACACCGGCCCCAGGTGACCGGGTCACGTGGGGTCACCGGCCCCAGGTGACCGGGTCACGTGGGGTCACCGGCCCCAGGTGACCGGGTCACGTGGGGTCACTGGCCCCAGGTGACCGGGTCACGTGGGGACACCGGCCCCAGGTGACCGGGTCACGTGGGGTCACCGGCCCCAGGTGACCGGGTCACGTGTGGTCACCGGCCCCAGGTGACCGGGTCACGTGGGGACACCGGCCCCAGGTGACCGGGTCACGTGGGGTCACCGGCCCCAGGTGACCGGGTCACGTGGGGTCACCGGCACCAGGTCAGCGGGTCACGTGGGGATACCGGCCCTTGTTGACCGGGTCACGTGGGGTCACCGGCCCCAGGTGACCGGGTCACGTGGGGACACCGGCCCCAGGTGACCGGGTCACCTGGGGTCACCGGCCCCAGGTCAGCGGGTCACGTGGGGACACCGGCCCCAGGTAACCAAGGCATGTCGGGACCCAGCCCGGGTCCCCGGGACGGGTTTTTACCCCAGCCGCAGATCACCGGGTCCTGTCGGGTCCCCGGCCCGGGTCCCCTGGACAGGTCGATAACCCGGCCCCAGGTCACCCGGTCATCTCGCGCACCCGGCCTGGTTCCCAGGTTCCGATGACCACCCCGGCACCAGGACCCCGGGTCACGTGGGGACACCGGCCCCAGGTGACCGGGTCACGTGGGGTCACCGGCCCCAGGTCAGCGGGTCACGTGGGGACCCCGGCCCCAGGTGACCGGGTCACGTGGGGACACCGGCCCCAGGTAACCGGGTCATACCGAGTCCCCGGACCCAGGTCACCGGGTCAGTTCGGGACCCCGGACCCAGGTCGGGTCATGTCACGTCCCATGCCCGGGTCCCCGGGTTGGATTTTTACCCAGGCCCCGGGTCACAGGGTCATGTCGGGTCAACGGCCTGGGTACAAGGGTCTGGTGACCACCCCGACCCCAGGTCCTCGGGTCATGACGGGACAGCGGACCAGGTCCCCGAGTCCGGTCGACACCACAGCCCCAGGTCACCGGGTCATGTCGGGACCCAGCCCGGGTCCCCGGGACGGGTTTTTACCCCAGCCGCAGATCACCGGGTCCTGTCGGGTACCCGGGTCGGGTCCCCTGGACAGGTCGGCACCCCGGCCCCGGGTCACGGGGTCATGTCGGGTCGCTGTCCCGGGTACCAGTGTCAGGTGACCACCCCGGCCCCGGGAGACGGAGTCATACCGGGTCCCCGGCCCGGGTCCCCGGGTTGCATCGGGACAAAAGCACCGGATCACTGGATCACGTGGGGGCCCGGGCCCGGGTCCCCGGGTTGCATCGGGACACCAGCGAAGGACCACCGTGTCCTGTCGGGTCCCCGGCCCGGGTCCCCTGGACAGGTCGTTAACCCGGCCCCAGGTCACCGGGTCATGTCGCGCACCCGGCCTGGTTCCCAGGTTCCGGTGACCACCCCGGCACCAGGACCCCGGGTCACGTGGGGACACCGGCCCCAGGTGACCGGGTCACGTGGGGACACCGGCCCCAGGTCAGCGGGTCACGTGGGGACACCGGCCCCAGGTGACCGGGTCACGTGGGGACACCGGCCCCAGGTCACCGGGTCACATGGGGACCCCGGCCCCAGGTGACCGGGTCACGTGGGGACACCGGCCCCAGGTCAGCGGGTCACGTGGGGACACCGGCCCCAGTTAACCAAGGCAGGTCGGGACCCAGCCCGGGTCCCCGGGATGGGTTATTACCCCAGCCGCAGATCATCGGGTCCTGTCGGGTCCCCGGCCCGGGTCCCCTGGACAGGTCGATAACCTTGCCCCAGGTCACCCGGTCATCTCGCGCACCCGGCCTGGTTCCCAGGTTCCGATGACCACCCCGGCACCAGGACCCCGGGTCACGTGGGGACACCGGCCCCAGGTGACCGGGTCACGTGGGGTCACCGGCCCCAGGTCACCGGGTCACGTGGGGACCCCGGCCCCAGGTCACCGGGTCACGTGGGGTCACCGTCCACAGGTCAGAGGGTCACGTGGGGACCCCGGACCCAGGTCACCGGGTCATGTCGGGACCCAGCCTGGGTCCCCGGGACGGGTTTTTACCCCAGCCGCAGATCACCGGGTCCTGTCGGGTACCCGGGTCGGGTCCCCTGGACAGGTCGGCACCCCGGCCCCGGGTCACGGGGTCATGTCGGGTCGCTGTCCCGGGTACCAGTGTCAGGTGACCACCCCGGCCCCGGGAGACGGAGTCATACCGGGTCCCCGGCCCGGGTCCCCGGGTTGCATCGGGACAAAAGCACCGGATCACTGGATCACGTGGGGGCCCGGGCCCGGGTCCCCGGGTTGCATCGGGACACCAGCGAAGGACCACCGGGTCCTGTCGGGTCCCCGGCCCGGGTCCCCTGGACAGGTTGTTAACCCGGCCCCAAGTCACCGGGTCATGTCGCGCACCCGGCCTGGTTCCCACGTTCAGGTGACCACCCCGGCACCAGGACCCCGGGTCCCGTGGAGACCCCGGCCCCAGGTGACCGGGTCACGTGGGGTCACCGGCCCCAGGTCAGCGGGTCACGTGGGGTCACCGGCCCCAGGTCAGCGGGTCACGTGGGGACACCGGCCCCAGGTGACCGGGTCACGTGGGGACACCGGCCCCAGGTCACCGCGTCAGGTCGGGACCCCGAACCCAGGTCCACGAGTCCGTCGACACCACAGCCCCGGGTCACCGGGTCGTGTCGGGTAACTGGCCTGGTTCCCAGGTTCCGATGACCACCCCGGCACCAGGACCCCGGGTCACGTGGGGACACCGGTCCCAGGTGACCGGGTCACGTGGGGTCACCGGCCCCAGGTCAGCGGGTCACGTGGGGTCACCGGCCCCAGGTGACCGGGTCACGTGGTGTCACCGGCCCCAGGTGACCGGGTCACGTGGGGTCACCGGCCCCAGGTGACCTGGTCACGTGGGGTCACCGGCCCCAGGTCACCGGGTCACGTGAGGTCACCGGCCCCAGGTGACCGGGTCACGTGAGGTCACCGGCCCCAGGTGACCGGGTCACGTGGGGTCACCGGCCCCAGGTGACCGGGTCACATGGGGACACCGGCCCCAGGTCAGCGGGTCACGTGGGGTCACCGGCCCCAGGTGACCGGGTCACGTGGGGACCCCGGACCCAGGTCAGCGGGACGGGTTTTTACCCCAGCCGCAGATCATCGGGTCCTGTCGGGTCCCCGGCCCGGGTCCCCTGGACAGGTCGATAACCTGGCCCCAGGTCACCCGGTCATCTCGCGCACCCGGCCTGGTTCCCAGGTTCCGGTGACCACCCCGGCACCAGGACCCCGGGTCACGTGGGGACACCGGCCCCAGGTGACCGGGTCACGTGGGGTCACCGGCCCCAGGTCAGCGGGTCACGTGGGGACCCCGGCCCCAGGTCACCGGGTCACGTGGGGTCACCGGCCCCAGGTCAGAGGGTCACGTGGGGACCCCGGACCCAGGTCACCGGGTCATGTCGGGACCCAGCCTGGGTCCCCGGGACGGGTTTTTACCCCAGCCGCAGATCACCGGGTCCTGTCGGGTACCCGGGTCGGGTCCCCTGGACAGGTCGGCACCCCGGCCCCGGGTCACGGGGTCATGTCAGGTCGCTGTCCCGGGTACCAGTGTCAGGTGACCACCCCGGCCCCGGGAGACGGAGTCATACCGGGTCCCCGGCCCGGGTCCCCGGGTTGCATCGGGACACCAGCGAAGGACCACCGGGTCCTGTCGGGTCCCCGGCCCGGGTCCCCTGGACAGGTCGTTAACCCGGCCCCAGGTCACCGGGTCATGTCGCGCACCCGGCCTGGTTCCCAGGTTCCGGTGACCACCCCGGCACCAGGACCCCGGGTCACGTGGGGACCCCGGCCCCAGGTCAGCGGGTCACGTGGGGACACCGGCCCCAGGTCACCGCGTCAGGTCGGGACCCCGAACACAGGTCCACGAGTCCGTCGACACCACAGCCCCGGGTCACCGGGTCGTGTCGGGTAACCGGCCTGGTTCCAAGGTTCCGATGACCACCCCGGCACCAGGACCCCGGGTCACGTGGGGACACCGGCCCCAGGTGACCGGGTCACGTGGGGACACCGGCCCCAGGTCATCGGGTCACGTGGGGACACCGGCCCCAGGTGACCGGGTCACGTGGGGTCACCGGCCCCAGGTGACCCGGTCACGTGGGGTCACCGGCCCCAGGTGACCGGGTCACGTGGGGACACCGGCCCCAGGTGACCGGGTCACGTGGGGTCACCGGCCCCAGGTGACCGGGTCACGTGGGGTCGCCGGCCCCAGGTGACCGGGTCACGTGGGGTCACCGGCCCCAGGTCAGCGGGTCACGTGGGGTCACCGGCCCCAGGTGACCGGGTCACGTGAGGTCACCGGCCCCAGGTGACCGGGTCACGTGGGGTCACCGGCCCCAGGTCAGAGGGTCACGTGGGGACACCGGCCCCAGGTGACCGGGTCACGTGGGGTCACCGGCCCCAGGTGACCGGGTCACGTGGGGTCACCGGCCCCAGGTGACCTGGTCACGTGGGGTCACCGGCCCCAGGTGACCGGGTCACGTGAGGTCACCGGCCCCAGGTGACCGGGTCACGTGAGGTCACCGGCCCCAGGTGACCGGGTCACGTGGGGTCACCGGCCCCAGGTGACCGGGTCACATGGGGACACCGGCCCCAGGTCAGCGGGTCACGTGGGGTCACCGGCCCCAGGTGACCGGGTCACGTGGGGACCCCGGACCCAGGTCAGCGGGACGGGTTTTTACCCCAGCCGCAGATCATCGGGTCCTGTCGGGTCCCCGGCCCGGGTCCCCTGGACAGGTCGATAACCTGGCCCCAGGTCACCCGGTCATCTCGCGCACCCGGCCTGGTTCCCAGGTTCCGGTGACCACCCCGGCACCAGGACCCCGGGTCACGTGGGGACACCGGCCCCAGGTGACCGGGTCACGTGGGGTCACCGGCCCCAGGTCAGCGGGTCACGTGGGGACCCCGGCCCCAGGTCACCGGGTCACGTGGGGTCACCGGCCCCAGGTCAGAGGGTCACGTGGGGACCCCGGACCCAGGTCACCGGGTCATGTCGGGACCCAGCCTGGGTCCCCGGGACGGGTTTTTACCCCAGCCGCAGATCACCGGGTCCTGTCGGGTACCCGGGTCGGGTCCCCTGGACAGGTCGGCACCCCGGCCCCGGGTCACGGGGTCATGTCAGGTCGCTGTCCCGGGTACCAGTGTCAGGTGACCACCCCGGCCCCGGGAGACGGAGTCATACCGGGTCCCCGGCCCGGGTCCCCGGGTTGCATCGGGACACCAGCGAAGGACCACCGGGTCCTGTCGGGTCCCCGGCCCGGGTCCCCTGGACAGGTCGTTAACCCGGCCCCAGGTCACCGGGTCATGTCGCGCACCCGGCCTGGTTCCCAGGTTCCGGTGACCACCCCGGCACCAGGACCCCGGGTCACGTGGGGACCCCGGCCCCAGGTCAGCGGGTCACGTGGGGACACCGGCCCCAGGTCACCGCGTCAGGTCGGGACCCCGAACACAGGTCCACGAGTCCGTCGACACCACAGCCCCGGGTCACCGGGTCGTGTCGGGTAACCGGCCTGGTTCCAAGGTTCCGATGACCACCCCGGCACCAGGACCCCGGGTCACGTGGGGACACCGGCCCCAGGTGACCGGGTCACGTGGGGACACCGGCCCCAGGTCATCGGGTCACGTGGGGACACCGGCCCCAGGTGACCGGGTCACGTGGGGTCACCGGCCCCAGGTGACCCGGTCACGTGGGGTCACCGGCCCCAGGTGACCGGGTCACGTGGGGACACCGGCCCCAGGTGACTGGGTCACGTGGGGTCACCGGCCCCAGGTGACCGGGTCACGTGGGGTCGCCGGCCCCAGGTGACCTGGTCACGTGGGGTCACCGGCCCCAGGTGACCGGGTCACGTGGGGTCACCGGCCCCAGGTGACCGGGTCACGTGAGGTCACCGGCCCCAGGTGACCGGGTCACGTGGGGTCACCGGCCCCAGGTCAGAGGGTCACGTGGGGACACCGGCCCCAGGTGACCGGGTCACGTGGGGTCACCGGCCCCAGGTCAGCGGGTCACGTGGGGACACCGGCCCCAGGTGACCGGGTCACGTGGGGTCACCGGCCCCAGGTCAGCGGGTCACGTGGGGACACCGGCCCCAGGTGACCGGGTCACGTGGGGTCACCGGCCCCAGGTGACCGGGTCACGTGGGGACACCGGCCCCAGGTGACCGGGTCACGTGGGGTCACCGGCCCCAGGTCAGCGGGTCACGTGGGGACACCGGCCCCAGGTCAGCGGGTCAAGTGGGGACCCCGGCCCCAGGTCAGCGGGTCACGTGATGACACCGGCCCCAGGTGACCGGGTCACGTGGGGACACCGGCCTCAGGTCAGCGGGTCACGTGGGGACACCGGCCCCAGGTCAGCGGGTCACGTGGGGACCCCGGACCCAGGTCAGCGGGTCACGTGGGGACACCGGCCCCAGGTAACCGGGTCATACCGAGTCCCCGGACCCAGGTCACCTGGACAGTTCGGGATCCCGGACCCAGGTCGGGTCATGTCACGTCCCATGCCCGGGTCCCCGGGTTGGATTTTTACCCAGGCCCCGGGTCACAGGGTCATGTCGGGTCAACGGCCTGGGTACAAGGGTCTGGTGACCACCCCGACCCCAGGTCCCCGGGTCATGACGGGACACCGGACCAGGTCCCCGAGTCCGGTCGACACCACAGCCCCAGGTCACCGGGTCACGTCGGCACCCCGGAACCAGGTCACCGGGTCATGTCGGGACCCAGCCCGGGTCCCCGGGACGGGTTTTTACCCCAGCCGCAGATCACCGGGTCCTGTCGGGTACCCGGGTCGGGTCCCCTGGACAGGTCGGCACCCCGGCCCCGGGTCACGGGGTCATGTCGGGTCCCCGGCCCGGGTCCCCGGCTTGCATCGGGACAAAAGCACCGGATCACTGGATCACGTGGGGGCCCGGGCCCGGGTCCCCGGGTTGCATCGGGACACCAGCGAAGGACCAGTGGGTCCTGTCGGGTCCCCGGCCCGGGTCCCCTGGACAGGTCGTTAACCCGGCCCCAAGTCACCGGGTCATGTCGCGCACCCGGCCTGGTTCCCACGTTCAGGTGACCACCCCGGCACCAGGACCCCGGGTCCCGTGGGGACACCGGCCCCAGGTGACCGGGTCACGTGGGGTCACCGGCCCCAGGTCAGCGGGTCACGTGGGGACACCGGCCCCAGGTAACCAAGGCATGTCGGGACCCAGTCCGGGACCCCGGGACGGGTTTTTACCCCAGCCGCAGATCACCGGGTCCTGTCGGGTCCCCGGCCCGGGTCCCCTGGACAGGTCGATAACCCGGCCCCAGGTCACCCGGTCATCTCGTGCACCCGGCCTGGTTCCCTGGTTCCGATGACCACCCCGGCACCAGGACCCCGGGTCACGTGGGGACACCGGCCCCAGGTCACCGGGTCACGTGGGGTCACCGGCCCCAGGTCAGAGGGTCACGTGGGGACCCCGGACCCAGGTCACCTGGTCATGTGTGGTACCCAGCCTGGTTCCCAGGTTCCGATGACCACCCCGGCCCCAGGTCACCGGGTCACGTGGGGACACCGGCCCCAGGTGACCGGGTCACGTGGGGACACCGGCCCCAGGTCAGCGGGTCACGTGGGGACACCGGCCTCAGGTCAGCGGGTCACGTGGGGACACCGGCCCCAGGTCAGCGGGTCACGTGGGGACCCCGGACCCAGGTCAGCGGGTCACTTGGGGACACCGGCCCCAGGTAACCGGGTCATACCTAGTCCCCGGACCCAGGTCACCGGGTCAGTTCGGGACCCCGGACCCAGGTCGGGTCATGTCACGTCCCATGCCCGGGTCCCCGGGTTGGATTTTTACCCAGGCCCCGGGTCACAGGGTCATGTCGGGTCAACGGCCTGGGTACAAGGGTCTGGTGACCACCCCGACCCCAGGTCCCCGGGTCATGACGGGACACCGGACCAGGTCCCCGAGTCCGGTCGACACCACAGCCCCAGGTCACCGGGTCACGTCGGCACCCCGGAACCAGGTCACCGGGTCATGTCGGGACCCAGCCCGGGTCCCCGGGACGGGTTTTTACCCCAGCCGCAGATCACCGGGTCCTGTCGGGTACCCGGGTCGGGTCCCCTGGACAGGTCGGCACCCCGGCCCCGGGTCATGGGGTCATGTCGGGTCGCTGTCCCGGGTACCAGTGTCAGGTGACCACCCCGGCCCCGGGAGACGGAGTCATACCGGGTCCCCGGCCCGGGTCCCCGGGTTGCATCGGGACAAAAGCACCGGATCACTGGATCACGTGGGGGCCCGGGCCCGGGTCCCCGGGTTGCATCGGGACACCAGCGAAGGACCACAGGGTCCTGTCAGGTCCCTGGCCCGGGTCCCCTGGACAGGTCGTTAACCCGGCCCCAAGTCACCGGGTCATGTCGCGCACCCGGCCTGGTTCCCACGTTCAGGTGACCACCCCGGCACCAGGACCCCGGGTCCCGTGGAGACCCCGGCGCAGGTGACCGGGTCACGTGGGGTCACCGGCCCCAGGTCAGCGGGTCACGTGGGGTCACCGGCCCCAGGTCAGCGGGTCACGTGGGGACACCGGCCCCAGGTGACCGGGTCACGTGGGGACACCGGCCCCAGGTCACCGCGTCAGGTCGGGACCCCGAACCCAGGTCCACGAGTCCGTCGACACCAGAGCCCCGGGTCACCGGGTCGTGTCGGGTAACAGGCCTCGTTCCAAGGTTCCGATGACCACCCCGGCACCAGGACCCCGGGTCAAGTGGGGACACCGGCCCCAGGTGACCGGGTCACGTGGGGACACCGGCCCCAGGTCATCGGGTCACGTGGGGTCACCGGCCCCAGGTGACCCGGTCACGTGGGGTCACGGGCCCCAGGTGACAGGGTCACGTGGGGACACCGGCCCCAGGTGACCGGGTCACGTGGGGTCACCGGCCCCAGGTGACCGGGTCACGTGGGGTCACCGGCCCCAGGTGACCTGGTCACGTGGGGTCACCGGCCCCAGGTGACCGGGTCACGTGGGGTCACCGGCCCCAGGTGACCGGGTCACGTGAGGTCACCGGCCCCAGGTGACCGGGTCACGTGGGGTAACCGGCCCCAGGTCAGAGGGTCACGTGGGGACACCGGCCCCAGGTGACCGGGTCACGTGGGGTCACCGGCCCCAGGTGACCGGGTCACGTGGGGTCACCGGCCCCAGGTGACCGGGTCACGTGGGGACACCGGCCCCAGGTGACCGGGTCACGTGGGGTCACCGGCCCCAGGTCAGCGGGTCACGTGGGGACACCGGCCCCAGGTCAGCGGGTCACGTGGGGTCACCGGCCCCAGGTGACCGGGTCACGTAGGGTCACCGGCCCCAGGTGACCGGGTCACGTGGGGTCACCGGCCCCAGGTCAGCGGGTCACGTGGGGACACCGGCCCCAGTTCAGCGGGTCACGTGGGGACCCCGGACCCAGGTCAGCGGGACGGGTTTTTACCCCAGCCGCAGATCACCGGGTCCTGTCGGGTCCCCGGCCCGGGTCCCCTGGACAGGTCGATAACCTGGCCCCAGGTAACCCGGTCATCTCGCGCACCCGGCCTTGTTCCCAGGTTCCGATGACCACCCCGGCACCAGGACCCCGGGTCACGTGGGGACCCCGGCCTCAGGTCAGCGGGTCACGTGGGGACACCGGCCCCAGGTCACCGCGTCAGGTCGGGACTCCGAACACAGGTCCACGAGTCCGTCGACACCACAGCCCCGGGTCACCGGGTCGTGTCGGGTAACCGGCCTGGTTCCAAGGTTCCGATGACCACCCCGGCACCAGGACCCCGGGTCACGTGGGGACACCGGCCCCAGGTGACCGGGTCACGTGGGGACACCGGCCCCAGGTCATCGGGTCACGTGGGGACACCGGCCCCAGGTGACCGGGTCACGTGGGGTCACCGGCCCCAGGTGACCCGGTCACGTGGGGTCACCGGCCCCAGGTGACCGGGTCACGTGGGGACACCGGCCCCAGGTGACCGGGTCACGTGGGGTCACCGGCCCCAGGTGACCGGGTCACGTGGGGTCACCGGCCCCAGGTCACCTGGTCACGTGGGGTCACCGGCCCCAGGTGACCGGGTCACGTGTTGTCACCGGCCCCAGGTGACCGGGTCACGTGAGGTCACCGGCCCCAGGTGACCGGGTCACGTGGGGACACCGGCCCCAGGTCACCGGGTCACATGGGGACCCCGGCCCCAGGTGACCGGGTCACGTGGGGACACCGGCCCCAGGTCAGCGGGTCACGTGGGGACACCGGCCCCAGGTAACCAAGGCAGGTCGGGACCCAGCCCGGGTCCCCGGGACGGGTTTTTACCCCAGCCGCAGATCACCGGGTCCTGTCGGGTCCCCGGCCCGGGTCCCCTGGACAGGTCGATAACCTGGCCCCAGGTCACCCGGTCATCTCGCGCACCCGGCCTGGTTCCCAGGTTCCGATGACCACCCCGGCACCAGGACCCCGGGTCACGTGGGGACACCGGCCCCAGGTGACCGGGTCACGTGGGGTCACCGGCCCCAGGTCAGCGGGTCACGTGGGGACCCCGGCCCCAGGTCACCGGGTCACGTGGGGTCACCGGCCCCAGGTCAGAGGGTCACGTGGGGACCCCGGACCCATGTCACCGGGTCATGTCGGGACCCAGCCTGGGTCCCCGGGACGGGTTTTTACCCCAGCCGCAGATCACCGGGTCCTGTCGGGTACCCGGGTCGGGTCCCCTGGACAGGTCGGCACCCCGGCCCCGGGTCACGGGGTCATGTCGGGTCGCTGTCCCGGGTACCAGTGTCAGGTGACCACCCCGGCCCCGGGAGACGGAGTCATACCGGGTCCCCGGCCCGGGTCCCCGGGTTGCATCGGGACACCAGCGAAGGACCACCGGGTCCTGTCGGGTCCCCGGCCCGGGTCCCCTGGACAGGTCGTTAACCCGGCCCCAGGTCACCGGGTCATGTCGCGCACCCGGCCTGGTTCCCAGGTTCCGATGACCACCCCGGCACCAGGACCCCGGGTCACGTGGGGACACCGGCCCCAGGTCAGCGGGTCACGTGGGGACACCGGCCCCAGGTGACCGGGTCACGTGGGGTCACCGGCCCCAGGTGACCGGGTCACGTGGGGTCACCGGCCCCAGGTCAGCGGGTCACGTGGGGACACCGGCCCCAGGTCAGCGGGTCACGTGGGGACCCCGGCCCCAGGTCAGCGGGTCACGTGATGACACCGGCCCCAGGTCAGCGGGTCACGTGGGGACACCGGCCCCAGGTCAGCGGGTCACGTGGGGACCCCGGACCCAGGTCAGCGGGTCACGTGGGGACACCGGCCCCAGGTAACCGGGTCATACCGAGTCCCCGGACCCAGGTCACCGGGTCAGTTCGGGACCCCGGACCCAGGTCGGGTCATGTCACGTCCCATGCCCGGGTCCCCGGGTTGGATTTTTACCCAGGCCCCGGGTCACAGGGTCATGTCGGGTCAACGGCCTGGGTACAAGGGTCTGGTGACCACCCCGACCCCAGGTCCCCGGGTCATGACGGGACACCGGACCAGGTCCCCGAGTCCGGTCGACACCACAGCCCCAGGTCACCGGGTCACGTCGGCACCCCGGAACCAGGTCACCGGGTCATGTCGGGACCCAGCCCGGGTCCCCGGGACGGGTTTTTACCCCAGCCGCAGATCACCGGGTCCTGTCGGGTACCCGGGTCGGGTCCCCTGGACAGGTCGGCACCCCGGCCCCGGGTCACGGGGTCATGTCGGGTCGCTGTCCCGGGTACCAGTGTCAGGTGACCACCCCGGCCCCGGGAGACGGAGTCATACCGGGTCCCCGGCCCGGGTCCCCGGGTTGCATCGGGACAAAAGCACCGGATCACTGGATCACGTGGGGGCCCGGGCCCGGGTCCCCGGGTTGCATCGGGACACCAGCGAAGGACCACCGGGTCCTGTCGGGTCCCCGGCCCGGGTCCCCTGGACAGGTCGTTAACCCGGCCCCAAGTCACCGGGTCATGTCGCGCACCCGGCCTGCTTCCCACGTTCAGGTGACCACCCCGGCACCAGGACCCCGGGTCCCGTGGAGACCCCGGCCCCAGGTGACCGGGTCACGTGGGGTCACCGGCCCCAGGTCAGCGGGTCACGTGGGGACACCGGCCCCAGGTCAGCGGGTCACGTGGGGACACCGGCCCCAGGTCACCGCGTCAGGTCTGGACCCCGAACACAGGTCCACGAGTCCGTCGACACCACAGCCCCGGGTCACCGGGTCGTGTCGGGTAACTGGCCTGGTTCCCAGGTTCCGATGACCACCCCGGCACCAGGACCCCGGGTCACGTGGGGACACCGGCCCCAGGTGACCGGGTCACGTGGGGTCACCGGCCCCAGGTCAGCGGGTCACGTGGGGTCACCGGCCCCAGGTGACCGGGTCACGTGGGGTCACCCGCCCCAGGTGACCTGGTCACGTGGGGTCACCGGCCCCAGGTGACCGGGTCACGTGGGGACACCGGCCCCAGGTGACCGGGTCACGTGAGGTCACCGGCCCCAGGTGACCGGGTCACGTGGGGTCACCGGCCCCAGGTGACCGGGTCACGTGGGGACACCGGCCCCAGGTCAGCGGGTCACGTGGGGTCACCGGCCCCAGGTGACCGGGTCACGTGGGGACCCCGGACCCAGGTCAGCGGGACGGGTTTTTACCCCAGCCGCAGATCACCGGGTCCTGTCGGGTCCCCGGCCCGGGTCCCCTGGACAGGTCGATAACCTGGCCCCAGGTCACCCGGTCATCCCGCGCACCCGGCCTGGTTCCCAGGTTCCGATGACCACCCCGGCACCAGGACCCCGGGTCACGTGGGGACACCGGCCCCAGGTGACCGGGTCACGTGGGGTCACCGGCCCCAGGTCAGCGGGTCACGTGGGGACACCGGCCCCAGGTCACCGGGTCACGTGGGGTCACCGGCCCCAGGTCAGAGGGTCACGTGGGGACCCCGGACCCAGGTCACCGGGTCATGTCGGGACCCAGCCTGGGTCCCCGGGACGGGTTTTTACCCCAGCCGCAGATCACCGGGTCCTGTCGGGTACCCGGGTCGGGTCCCCTGGACAGGTCGGCACCCCGGCCCCGGGTCACGGGGTCATGTCGGGTCGCTGTCCCGGGTACCAGTGTCAGGTGACCACCCCGGCCCCGGGAGACGGAGTCATACCGGGTCCCCGGCCCGGGTCCCCGGGTTGCATCGGGACACCAGCGAAGGACCACCGGGTCCTGTCGGGTCCCCGGCCCGGGTCCCCTGGACAGGTCGTTAACCCGGCCCCAGGTCACCGGGTCATGTCGCGCACCCGGCCTGGTTCCCAGGTTCCGGTGACCACCCTGGCACCAGGACCCCGGGTCACGTGGGGACCCCGGCCCCAGGTGACCGGGTCACGTGGGGACACCGGCCCCAGGTCACCACGTCAGGTCGGGACCCCGAACACAGGTCCACGAGTCCGTCGACACCACAGCCCCGGGTCACCGGGTCGTGTCGGGTAACCGGCCTGGTTCCAAGGTTCCGATGACCACCCCGGCACCAGGACCCCGGGTCACGTGGGGACACCGGCCCCAGGTGACCGGGTCACGTGGGGACACCGGCCCCAGGTCATCGGGTCACGTGGGGACACCGGCCCCAGGTGACCGGGTCACGTGGGGTCACCGGCCCCAGGTGACCGGGTCACGTGGGGTCACCGGCCCCAGGTGACCTGGTCACGTGGGGTCACCGGCCCCAGGTCAGCGGGTCAGGTGGGGTCACCGGCCCCAGGTGACCGGGTCACGTGAGATCACCGGCCCCAGGTGACCGGGTCACGTGTGGTCACCGGCCCCAGGTGACCGGGTCACGTGGGGACACCGGCCCCAGGTGACCGGGTCACGTGGGGTCACCGGCCCCAGGTGACCGGGTCACGTGGGGACACCGGCCCCAGGTGACCGGGTCACGTGGGGTCACCGGCCCCAGGTCAGCGGGTCACGTGGGGACACCGGCCCCAGGTGACCGGGTCACGTGGGGTCACCGGCCCCAGGTGACCGGGTCACGTGGGGTCACCGGCACCAGGTGACCGGGTCACGTGGGGTCACCGGCCCCAGGTGACCGGGTCACGTGGGGTCACCGGCCCCAGGTGACCGGGTCACGTGGGGACACCGGCCCCAGGTGACCGGGTCACGTGGGGTCACCGGCCCCAGGTGACCGGGTCACGTGGGGTCACCGGCCCCAGGTGACCGGGTCACGTGGGGTCAACGGCCCCAGGTCAGCGGGTCACGTGGGGACACCGGCCCCAGGTGACCGGGTCACGTGGGGTCACCGGCCCCAGGTGACCGGGTCTTGTGGGGACACCGGCCCCAGGTGACCGGGTCACGTGGGGTCACCGGCCCCAGGTCAGCGGGTCACGTGGGGACACCGGCCCCAGGTAACCAAGGCATGTCGGGACCCAGCCCGGGTCCCCGGGACGGGTTTTTACCCCAGCCGCAGATCACCGGGTCCTGTCGGGTCCCCGGCCCGGGTCCCCTGGACAGGTCGATAACCCGGCCCCAGGTCACCCGGTCATCTCGCGCACCCGGCCTGGTTCCCAGGTTCCGATGACCACCCCGGCACCAGGACCCCGGGTCACGTGGGGACACCGGCCCCAGGTGACCGGGTCACGTTTGGTCACCGGCCCCAGGTCAGCGGGTCACGTGGGGACACCGGCCCCAGGTCACCGGGTCACGTGGGGACACCGGCCCCAGGTAACCGGGTCATACCGAGTCCCCGGACCCAGGTCACCGGGTCAGTTCGGGACCCCGGACCCAGGTCGGGTCATGTCACGTCCCATGCCCGGGTCCCCGGGTTGGATTTTTACCCAGGCCCCGGGTCACAGGGTCATGTCGGGTCAACGGCCTGGGTACAAGGGTCTGGTGACCACCCCGACCCCAGGTCCCCGGGTCATGACGGGACACCGGACCAGGTCCCCGAGTCCGGTCGACACCACAGCCCCAGGTCACCGGGTCATGTCGGGACCCAGCCCGGGTCCCCGGGACGGGTTTTTACCCCAGCCGCAGATCACCGGGTCCTGTCGGGTACCCGGGTCGGGTCCCCTGGACAGGTCGGCACCCCGGCCCCGGGTCACGGGGTCATGTCGGGTCGCTGTCCCGGGTACCAGTGTCAGGTGTCCACCCCGGCCCCGGGAGACGGAGTCATACCGGGTCCCCGGCCCGGGTCCCCGGGTTGCATCGGGACAAAAGCACCGGATCACTGGATCACGTGGGGGCCCGGGCCCGGGTCCCCGGGTTGCATCGGGACACCAGCGAAGGACCACCGGGTCCTGTCGGGTCCCCGGCCCGGGTCCCCTGGACAGGTCGTTAACCCGGCCCCAGGTCACCGGGTCATGTCGCGCACCCGGCCTGGTTCCCAGGTTCCGGTGACCACCCCGGCACCAGGACCCCGGGTCCCATGGGGACCCCGGACCCAGGTGACCTGGTCACGTGGGGTCACCGGCCCCCGGTGACCGGGTCACGTGGGGTCACCGGCCCCAGGTCAGCGGGTCACGTGGGGACACCGGCCCCAGGTGACCGGGTCACGTGGGGTCACCGGCCCCAGGTGACCGGGTCATGTGGGGACACCAGCCCCAGGTGACCGGGTCACGTGGGTTCACCGGCCCCAGGTCAGCGGGTCACGTGGGGACCCCGGCCCCAGGTGACCAGGTCACGCGGGGTCACCGGCCCCAGGTCAGCGGGTCACGTGGGGACACCGGCCCCAGGTAACCGGGTCATACCAAGGCCCCGGACCCAGGTCACCGGGTCAGTTCGGGACCCCGGACCCAGGTCGGGTCATGTCACGTCCCATGCCCGGGTCCCCGGGTTGGATTTTTACCCAGGCCCCGGGTCACAGGGTCATGTCGGGTCAACGGCCTGGGTACAAGGGTCTGGTGACCACCCCGACCCCAGGTCCCCGGGTCATGACGGGACACCGGACCAGGTCCTCGAGTCCGGTCGACACCACAGCCCCAGGTCACGGGTGCATGTCGGGACCCAGCCCGGGTCCCCGGGACGGGTTTTTACCCCAGCCGCAGATCACCGGGTCCTGTCGGGTACCCGGGTCGGGTCCCCTGGACAGGTCGGCACCCCGGCCCCGGGTCACGGGGTCATGTCGGGTCGCTGTCCCGGGTACCAGTGTCAGGTGACCACCCCGGCCCCGGGAGACGGAGTCATACCGGGTCCCCGGCCCGGGTCCCCGGGTTGCATCGGGACAAAAGCACCGGATCACTGGATCACATGGGGGCCCGGGCCCGGGTCCCCGGGTTGCATCGGGACACCAGCGAAGGACCACCGGGTCCTGTCGGGTCCCCGGCCCGGGTCCCCTGGACAGGTCGTTAACCCGGACCCAGGTCATCGGGTCATGTCGTGCACCCGGCCTGGTTCCCACGTTCCGGTGACCACCCCGGCACCAGGACCCCGGGTCCCGTGGGGACCCCGGCCCCAGGTGACCGGGTCACGTGGGGTCACCGGCCCCAGGTGACCGGGTCACGTGAGGTCACCGGCCCCAGGTGACCGGGTCACGTGGGGTCACCGGCCCCAGGTGACCGGGTCACGTGAGGTCACCGGCCCCAGGTGACCGGGTCACGTAGGGTCACCGGCCCCAGGTCAGAGGGTCACGTGGGGACACCGGCCCCAGGTGACCGGGTCACGTGGGGTCACCGGCCCCAGGTGACCGGGTCACGTGGGGTCACCGGCCCCAGGTGACCGGGTCACGTGGGGACACCGGCCCCAGGTGACCGGGTCACGTGGGGTCACCGGCCCCAGGTCAGCGGGTCACGTGGGGACACCGGCCCCAGGTGACCGGGTCACGTGGGGTCACCGGCCCCAGGTGACCGGGTCACGTGGGGTCACCGGCCCCAGGTGACCGGGTCACGTAGGGACACCGGCCCCAGGTGACCGGGTCACGTGGGGTCACCGGCCCCAGGTCAGCGGGTCACGTGGGGACACCGGCCCCAGGTGACCGGGTCACGTGGGGACCCCGGCCCCAGGTCAGCGGGTCACGTGATGACACCGGCCCCAGGTGACCGGGTCACGTGGGGACACCGGCCTCAGGTCAGCGGGTCACGTGGGGACACCGGCCCCAGGTCAGCGGGTCACGTGGGGTCCCCGGACCCAGGTCAGCGGGTCACGTGGGGACACCGGCCCCAGGTAACCGGGTCATACCGAGTCCCCGGACCCAGGTCACCGGGTCAGTTCGGGACCCCGGACCCAGGTCGGGTCATGTCACGTCCCATGCCCGGGTCCCCGGGTTGGATTTTTACCCAGGCCCCGGGTCACAGGGTCATGTCGGGTCAACGGCCTGGGTACAAGGGTCTGGTGACCACCCCGACCCCAGGTCCCCGGGTCATGACGGGACACCGGACCAGGTCCCCGAGTCCGGTCGACACCACAGCCCCAGGTCACCGGGTCACGTCGGCACCCCGGAACCAGGTCACCGGGTCATGTCGGGACCCAGCCCGGGTCCCCGGGACGGGTTTTTACCCCAGCCGCAGATCACCGGGTCCTGTCGGGTACCCGGGTCGGGTCCCCTGGACAGGTCGGCACCCCGGCCCCGGGTCACGGGGTCATGTCGGGTCGCTGTCCCGGGTACCAGTGTCAGGTGACCACCCCGGCCCCGGGAGACGGAGTCATACCGGGTCCCCGGCCCGGGTCCCCGGGTTGCATCGGGACACCAGCGAAGGACCACCGGGTCCTGTCGGGTCCCCGGCCCGGGTCCCCTGGACAGGTCGATAACCCGGCCCCAGGTCACCGGGTCATGTCGCGCACCCGGCCTGGTTCCCAGGTTCCGGTGTCCACCCCGGCACCAGGACCCCGGGTCACGTGGGGACCCCGGCCTCAGGTCAGCGGGTCACGTGGGGACACCGGCCCCAGGTCACCGCGTCAGGTCGGGACCCCGAACACAGGTCCACGAGTCCGTCGACACCACAGCCCCGGGTCACCGGGTCGTGTCGGGTAACCGGCCTGGTTCCAAGGTTCCGATGACCACCCCGGCACCAGGACCCCGGGTCACGTGGGGACACCGGCCCCAGGTCAGCGGGTCACGTGGGGACACCGGCCCCAGGTCAGCGGGTCACATGGGGACACCGGCCCCAGGTGACCGGGTCACGTGGGGACACCGGCCCCAGGTGACCGGGTCACGTGGGGTCACCGGCCCCAGGTGACCGGGTCACGTGGGGTCACCGGCCCCAGGTGACCTGGTCACGTGGGGTCACCGGCCCCAGGTGACCGGGTCACGTGGGGTCACCGGCCCCAGGTGACCGGGTCACGTGAGGTCACCGGCCAAAGGTGACCGGGTCACGTGGGGTCACCGGCCCCAGGTGACCGGGTCACGTGGGGACACCGGCCCCAGGTGACCGGGTCACGTGGGGTCACCGGCCCCAGGTGACCGGGTCACGTGGGGACCCCGGACCCAGGTCAGCGGGACGGGTTTTTACCCCAGCCGCAGATCACCGGGTCCTGTCGGGTCCCCGGCCCGGGTCCCCTGGACAGGTCGATAACCCGGCCCCAGGTCACCCGGTCATCTCGCGCACCCGGCCTGGTTCCCAGGTTCCGATGACCACCCCGGCACCAGGACCCCGGGTCACGTGGGGACACCGGCCCCAGGTGACCGGGTCACGTTTGGTCACCGGCCCCAGGTCAGCGGGTCACGTGGGGACACCGGCCCCAGGTCACCGGGTCACGTGGGGACACCGGCCCCAGGTAACCGGGTCATACCGAGTCCCCGGACCCAGGTCACCGGGTCAGTTCGGGACCCCGGACCCAGGTCGGGTCATGTCACGTCCCATGCCCGGGTCCCCGGGTTGGATTTTTACCCAGGCCCCGGGTCACAGGGTCATGTCGGGTCAACGGCCTGGGTACAAGGGTCTGGTGACCACCCCGACCCCAGGTCCCCGGGTCATGACGGGACACCGGACCAGGTCCCCGAGTCCGGTCGACACCACAGCCCCAGGTCACCGGGTCATGTCGGGACCCAGCCCGGGTCCCCGGGACGGGTTTTTACCCCAGCCGCAGATCACCGGGTCCTGTCGGGTACCCGGGTCGGGTCCCCTGGACAGGTCGGCACCCCGGCCCCGGGTCACGGGGTCATGTCGGGTCGCTGTCCCGGGTACCAGTGTCAGGTGACCACCCCGGCCCCGGGAGACGGAGTCATACCGGGTCCCCGGCCCGGGTCCCCGGGTTGCATCGGGACAAAAGCACCGGATCACTGGATCACGTGGGGGCCCGGGCCCGGGTCCCCGGGTTGCATCGGGACACCAGCGAAGGACCACCGGGTCCTGTCGGGTCCCCGGCCCGGGTCCCCTGGACAGGTCGTTAACCCGGCCCCAGGTCACCGGGTCATGTCGCGCACCCGGCCTGGTTCCCAGGTTCCGGTGACCACCCCGGCACCAGGACCCCGGGTCCCATGGGGAGCCCGGACCCAGGTGACCTGGTCACGTGGGGTCACCGGCCCCCGGTGACCGGGTCACGTGGGGTCACCGGCCCCAGGTCAGCGGGTCACGTGGGGACACCGGCCCCAGGTGACCGGGTCACGTGGGGTCACCGGCCCCAGGTGACCGGGTCATGTGGGGACACCAGCCCCAGGTGACCGGGTCACGTGGGTTCACCGGCCCCAGGTCAGCGGGTCACGTGGGGACCCCGGCCCCAGGTGACCAGGTCACGCGGGGTCACCGGCCCCAGGTCAGCGGGTCACGTGGGGACACCGGCCCCAGGTAACCGGGTCATACCAAGGCCCCGGACCCAGGTCACCAGGTCAGTTCGGGACCCCGGACCCAGGTCGGGTCATGTCACGTCCCATGCCCGGGTCCCCGGGTTGGATTTTTACCCAGGCCCCGGGTCACAGGGTCATGTCGGGTCAACGGCCTGGGTACAAGGGTCTGGTGACCACCCCGACCCCAGGTCCCCGGGTCATGACGGGACACCGGACCAGGTCCTCGAGTCCGGTCGACACCACAGCCCCAGGTCACGGGTGCATGTCGGGACCCAGCCCGGGTCCCCGGGACGGGTTTTTACCCCAGCCGCAGATCACCGGGTCCTGTCGGGTACCCGGGTCGGGTCCCCTGGACAGGTCGGCACCCCGGCCCCGGGTCACGGGGTCATGTCGGGTCGCTGTCCCGGGTACCAGTGTCAGGTGACCACCCCGGCCCCGGGAGATGGAGTCATACCGGGTCCCCGGCCCGGGTCCCCGGGTTGCATCGGGACAAAAGCACCGGATCACTGGATCACATGGGGGCCCGGGCCCGGGTCCCCGGGTTGCATCGGGACACCAGCGAAGGACCACCGGGTCCTGTCGGGTCCCCGGCCCGGGTCCCCTGGACAGGTCGTTAACCCGGACCCAGGTCATCGGGTCATGTCGTGCACCCGGCCTGGTTCCCACGTTCCGGTGACCACCCCGGCACCAGGACCCCGGGTCCCGTGGGGACCCCGGCCCCAGGTGACCGGGTCACGTGGGGTCACCGGCCCCAGGTCAGCGGGTCACGTGGGGACACCGGCCCCAGGTGACCGGGTCACGTGGGGTCACCGGCCCCAGGTGACCGGGTCACGTGAGGTCACCGGCCCCAGGTGACCGGGTCACGTGGGGTCACCGGCCCCAGGTGACCGGGTCACGTGAGGTCACCGGCCCCAGGTGACCGGGTCACGTAGGGTCACCGGCCCCAGGTCAGAGGGTCACGTGGGGACACCGGCCCCAGGTGACCGGGTCACGTGGGGTCACCGGCCCCAGGTGACCGGGTCACGTGGGGTCACCGGCCCCAGGTGACCGGGTCACGTGGGGACACCGGCCCCAGGTGACCGGGTCACGTGGGGTCACCGGCCCCAGGTCAGCGGGTCACGTGGGGACACCGGCCCCAGGTGACCGGGTCACGTGGGGTCACCGGCCCCAGGTGACCGGGTCACGTGGGGTCACCGGCCCCAGGTGACCGGGTCACGTAGGGACACCGGCCCCAGGTGACCGGGTCACGTGGGGTCACCGGCCCCAGGTCAGCGGGTCACGTGGGGACACCGGCCCCAGGTGACCGGGTCACGTGGGGACCCCGGCCCCAGGTCAGCGGGTCACGTGATGACACCGGCCCCAGGTGACCGGGTCACGTGGGGACACCGGCCTCAGGTCAGCGGGTCACGTGGGGACACCGGCCCCAGGTCAGCGGGTCACGTGGGGTCCCCGGACCCAGGTCAGCGGGTCACGTGGGGACACCGGCCCCAGGTAACCGGGTCATACCGAGTCCCCGGACCCAGGTCACCGGGTCAGTTCGGGACCCCGGACCCAGGTCGGGTCATGTCACGTCCCATGCCCGGGTCCCCGGGTTGGATTTTTACCCAGGCCCCGGGTCACAGGGTCATGTCGGGTCAACGGCCTGGGTACAAGGGTCTGGTGACCACCCCGACCCCAGGTCCCCGGGTCATGACGGGACACCGGACCAGGTCCCCGAGTCCGGTCGACACCACAGCCCCAGGTCACCGGGTCACGTCGGCACCCCGGAACCAGGTCACCGGGTCATGTCGGGACCCAGCCCGGGTCCCCGGGACGGGTTTTTACCCCAGCCGCAGATCACCGGGTCCTGTCGGGTACCCGGGTCGGGTCCCCTGGACAGGTCGGCACCCCGGCCCCGGGTCACGGGGTCATGTCGGGTCGCTGTCCCGGGTACCAGTGTCAGGTGACCACCCCGGCCCCGGGAGACGGAGTCATACTGGGTCCCCGGCCCGGGTCCCCGGGTTGCATCGGGACACCAGCGAAGGACCACCGGGTCCTGTCGGGTCCCCGGCCCGGGTCCCCTGGACAGGTCGATAACCCGGCCCCAGGTCACCGGGTCATGTCGCGCACCCGGCCTGGTTCCCAGGTTCCGGTGTCCACCCCGGCACCAGGACCCCGGGTCACGTGGGGACCCCGGCCTCAGGTCAGCGGGTCACGTGGGGACACCGGCCCCAGGTCACCGCGTCAGGTCGGGACCCCGAACACAGGTCAACGAGTCCGTCGACACCACAGCCCCGGGTCACCGGGTCGTGTCGGGTAACCGGCCTGGTTCCAAGGTTCCGATGACCACCCCGGCACCAGGACCCCGGGTCACGTGGGGACACCGGCCCCAGGTCAGCGGGTCACGTGGGGACACCGGCCCCAGGTCAGCGGGTCACATGGGGACACCGGCCCCAGGTGACCGGGTCACATGGGGACCCCGGACCCAGGTCAGCGGGTCACGTGGGGTCACCGGCCCCAGGTGACCGGGTCACGTGGGGTCACCGGCCCCAGGTGACCGGGTCACGTGGGGTCACCGGCCCCAGGTGACCGGGTCACGTGAGGTCACCGGCCCCAGGTGACCGGGTCACGTGTGGTCACCGGCCCCAGGTGACCGGGTCACGTGGGGACACCGGCCCCAGGTGACCGGGTCACGTGGGGTCAACGGCCCCAGGTGACCTGGTCACGTGGGGTCACCGGCCCCAGGTGACCGGGTCACGTGGGGACACCGGCCCCAGGTCACCGGGTCACGTGGGGACACCGGCCCCAGGTGACCGGGTCACGTGGGGTCACCGGCCCCAGGTCAGCGGGTCACGTGGGGACACCGGCCCCAGGTGACCGGGTCACGTGGGGTCACCGGCCCCAGGTGACCGGGTCACGTGGGGTCACCGGCCCCAGGTGACCGGGTCACGTGGGGTCACCGGCCCCAGGTGACTGGGTCACGTGGGGACACCGGCCCCAGGTGACCGGGTCACGTGGGGTCACCGGCCCCAGGTGACCGGGTCACGTGTGGTCACCGGCCCCAGGTGACCGGGTCACGTGGGGACACCGGCCCCAGGTGACCGGGTCACGTGGGGTCACCGGCACCAGGTCAGCGGGTCACGTGGGGATACCGGACCTTGTTGACCGGGTCACGTGGGGTCACCGGCCCCAGGTGACCGGGTCACGTGGGGACACCGGCCCCAGGTGACCGGGTCACGTGGGGTCACCGGCCCCAGGTGACCGGGTCACGTGGGGACACCGGCCCCAGGTGACCGGGTCACGTGGGGTCACCGGCCCCAGGTCAGCGGGTCACGTGGGGACACCGGCCCCAGGTAACCAAGGCATGTCGGGACCCAGCCCGGGTCCCCGGGACGGGTTTTTACCCCAGCCGCAGATCACCGGGTCCTGTCGGGTCCCCGGCCCGGGTCCCCTGGACAGGTCGATAACCCGGCCCCAGGTCACCCGGTCATCTCGCGAACCCGGCCTGGTTCCCAGGTTCCGATGACCACCCCGGCACCAGGACCCCGGGTCACGTGGGGACACCGGCCACAGGTGACCGGGTCACGTGGGGTCACCGGCCCCAGGTCAGCGGGTCACGTGGGGACCCCGGCCCCAGGTGACCGGGTCACGTGGGGACACCGGCCCCAGGTAACCGGGTCATACCGAGTCCCCGGACCCAGGTCACCGGGTCAGTTCGGGACCCCGGACCCAGGTCGGGTCATGTCACGTCCCATGCCCGGGTCCCCGGGTTGGATTTTTACCCAGGCCCCGGGTCACAGGGTCATGTCGGGTCAACGGCCTGGGTACAAGGGTCTGGTGACCACCCCGACCCCAGGTCCCCGGGTCATGACGGGACACCGGACCAGGTCCCCGAGTCCGGTCGACACCACAGCCCCAGGTCACCGGGTCATGTCGGGACCCAGCCCGGGTCCCCGGGACGGGTTTTTACCCCAGCCGCAGATCACCGGGTCCTGTCGGGTACCCGGGTCGGGTCCCCTGGACAGGTCGGCACCCCGGCCCCGGGTCACGGGGTCATGTCGGGTCGCTGTCCCGGGTACCAGTGTCAGGTGACCACCCCGGCCCCGGGAGACGGAGTCATACCGGGTCCCCGGCCCGGGTCCCCGGGTTGCATCGGGACAAAAGCACCGGATCACTGGATCACGTGGGGGCCCGGGCCCGGGTCCCCGGGTTGCATCGGGACACCAGCGAAGGACCACCGGGTCCTGTCAGGTCCCCGGCCCGGGTCCCCTGGACAGGTCGTTAACCCGGCCCCAGGTCACCGGGTCATGTCGCGCACCCGGCCTGGTTCCCAGGTTCCGGTGACCACCCCGGCACCAGGACCCCGGGTCACGTGGGGACACCGGCCCCAGGTGACCGGGTCACGTGGGGACACCGGCCCCAGGTCAGCGGGTCACGTGGGGACACCGGCCCCAGGTGACCGGGTCACGTGGGGACACCGGCCCCAGGTCACCGGGTCACATGGGGACCCCGGCCCCAGGTGACCGGGTCACGTGGGGACACCGGCCCCAGTTCAGCGGGTCACGTGGAGACACCGGCCCCAGTTAACCAAGGCAGGTCGGGACCCAGCCCGGGTCCCCGGGATGGGTTATTACCCCAGCCGCAGATCATCGGGTCCTGTCGGGTCCCCGGCCCGGGTCCCCTGGACAGGTCGATAACCTTGCCCCAGGTCACCCGGTCATCTCGCGCACCCGGCCTGGTTCCCAGGTTCCGATGACCACCCCGGCACCAGGACCCCGGGTCACGTGGGGACACCGGCCCCAGGTGACCGGGTCACGTGGGGTCACCGGCCCCAGGTCACCGGGTCACGTGGGGACCCCGGCCCCAGGTCACCGGGTCACGTGGGGTCACCGTCCCCAGGTCAGAGGGTCACGTGGGGACCCCGGACCCAGGTCACCGGGTCATGTCGGGACCCAGCCTGGGTCCCCGGGACGGGTTTTTACCCCAGCCGCAGATCACCGGGTCCTGTCGGGTACCCGGGTCGGGTCCCCTGGACAGGTCGGCACCCCGGCCCCGGGTCACGGGGTCATGTCGGGTCGCTGTCCCGGGTACCAGTGTCAGGTGACCACCCCGGCCCCGGGAGACGGAGTCATACCGGGTCCCCGGCCCGGGTCCCCGGGTTGCATCGGGACAAAAGCACCGGATCACTGGATCACGTGGGGGCCCGGGCCCGGGTCCCCGGGTTGCATCGGGACACCAGCGAAGGACCACCGGGTCCTGTCGGGTCCCCGGCCCGGGTCCCCTGGACAGGTCGTTAACCCGGCCCCAAGTCACCGGGTCATGTCGCGCACCCGGCCTGGTTCCCACGTTCAGGTGACCACCCCGGCACCAGGACCCCGGGTCCCGTGGAGACCCCGGCCCCAGGTGACCGGGTCACGTGGGGTCACCGGCCCCAGGTCAGCGGGTCACGTGGGGTCACCGGCCCCAGGTCAGCGGGTCACGTGGGGACACCGGCCCCAGGTGACCGGGTCACGTGGGGACACCGGCCCCAGGTCACCGCGTCAGGTCGGGACCCCGAACCCAGGTCCACGAGTCCGTCGACACCACAGCCCCGGGTCACCGGGTCGTGTCGGGTAACTGGCCTGGTTCCCAGGTTCCGATGACCACCCCGGCACCAGGACCCCGGGTCACGTGGGGACACCGGTCCCAGGTGACCGGGTCACGTGGGGTCACCGGCCCCAGGTCAGCGGGTCACGTGGGGTCACCGGCCCCAGGTGACCGGGTCACGTGGTGTCACCGGCCCCAGGTGACCGGGTCACGTGGGGTCACCGGCCCCAGGTGACCTGGTCACGTGGGGTCACCTGCCCCAGGTGACCGGGTCACGTGAGGTCACCGGCCCCAGGTGACCGGGTCACGTGGGGTCACCGGCCCCAGGTGACCGGGTCACATGGGGACACCGGCCCCAGGTCAGCGGGTCACGTGGGGTCACCGGCCCCAGGTGACCGGGTCACGTGGGGACCCCGGACCCAGGTCAGCGGGACGGGTTTTTACCCCAGCCGCAGATCATCGGGTCCTGTCGGGTCCCCGGCCCGGGTCCCCTGGACAGGTCGATAACCTGGCCCCAGGTCACCCGGTCATCTCGCGCACCCGGCCTGGTTCCCAGGTTCCGGTGACCACCCCGGCACCAGGACCCCGGGTCACGTGGGGACACCGGCCCCAGGTGACCGGGTCACGTGGGGTCACCGGCCCCAGGTCAGCGGGTCACGTGGGGACCCCGGCCCCAGGTCACCGGGTCACGTGGGGTCACCGGCCCCAGGTCAGAGGGTCACGTGGGGACACCGGCCCCAGGTGACCGGGTCACGTGGGGTCACCGGCCCCAGGTGACCGGGTCACGTGGGGTCACCGGCCCCAGGTGACCGGGTCACGTGGGGACACCGGCCCCAGGTGACCGGGTCACGTGGGGTCACCGGCCCCAGGTCAGCGGGTCACGTGGGGACACCGGCCCCAGGTGACCGGGTCACGTGGGGTCACCGGCCCCAGGTGACCGGGTCACGTGGGGTCACCGGCCCCAGGTGACCGGGTCACGTGGGGACACCGGCCCCAGGTGACCGGGTCACGTGGGGTCACCGGCCCCAGGTCAGCGGGTCACGTGGGGACACCGGCCCCAGGTCAGCGGGTCAAGTGGGGACCCCGGCCCCAGGTCAGCGGGTCACGTGATGACACCGCCCCCAGGTGACCGGGTCACGTGGGGACACCGGCCTCAGGTCAGCGGGTCACGTGGGGACACCGGCCCCAGGTCAGCGGGTCACGTGGGGACCCCGGACCCAGGTCAGCGGGTCACGTGGGGACACCGGCCCCAGGTAACCGGGTCATACCGAGTCCCCGGACCCAGGTCACCTGGACAGTTCGGGATCCCGGACCCAGGTCGGGTCATGTCACGTCCCATGCCCGGGTCCCCGGGTTGGATTTTTACCCAGGCCCCGGGTCACAGGGTCATGTCGGGTCAACGGCCTGGGTACAAGGGTCTGGTGACCACCCCGACCCCAGGTCCCCGGGTCATGACGGGACACCGGACCAGGTCCCCGAGTCCGGTCGACACCACAGCCCCAGGTCACCGGGTCACGTCGGCACCCCGGAACCAGGTCACCGGGTCATGTCGGGACCCAGCCCGGGTCCCCGGGACGGGTTTTTACCCCAGCCGCAGATCACCGGGTCCTGTCGGGTACCCGGGTCGGGTCCCCTGGACAGGTCGGCACCCCGGCCCCGGGTCACGGGGTCATGTCGGGTCCCCGGCCCGGGTCCCCGGCTTGCATCGGGACAAAAGCACCGGATCACTGGATCACGTGGGGGCCCAGGCCCGGGTCCCCGGGTTGCATCGGGACACCAGCGAAGGACCAGTGGGTCCTGTCGGGTCCCCGGCCCGGGTCCCCTGGACAGGTCGTTAACCCGGCCCCAAGTCACCGGGTCATGTCGCGCACCCGGCCTGGTTCCCACGTTCAGGTGACCACCCCGGCACCAGGACCCCGGGTCCCGTGGAGACCCCGGCCCCAGGTGACCGGGTCACGTGGGGTCACCGGCCCCAGGTCAGCGGGTCACGTGGGGTCACCGGCCCCAGGTCAGCGGGTCACGTGGGGACACCGGCCCCAGGTGACCGGGTCACGTGGGGACACCGGCCCCAGGTCACCGCGTCAGGTCGGGACCCCGAACCCAGGTCCACGAGTCCGTCGACACCACAGCCCCGGGTCACCGGGTCGTGTCGGGTAACCGGCCTGGTTCCAAGGTTCCGATGACCACACCGGCACCAGGACCCCGGGTCACGTGGGGACACCGGCCCCAGGTGACCGGGTCATGTGGGGTCACCGGCCCCAGGTCAGCGGGTCACGTGGGGACACCGGCCCCAGGTGACCGGGTCACGTGGGGTCACCGGCCCCAGGTGACCGGGTCACGTGGGGTCACCGGCCCCAGGTGACCTGGTCACGTGGGGTCACCGGCCCCAGGTGACCGGGTCACGTGGGGTCACCGGCCCCAGGTGACCGGGTCACGTGGGGTCACCGGCCCCAGGTGACCGGGTCACGTGGGGACACCGGCCCCAGGTCAGCGGGTCACGTGGGGTCACCGGCCCCAGGTGACCGGGTCACGTGGGGACCCCGGACCCAGGTCAGCGGGACGGGTTTTTACCCCAGCCGCAGATCACCGGGTCCTGTTGGGTCCCCGGCCCGGGTCCCCTGGACAGGTCGATAACCTGGCCCCAGGTCACCCGGTCATCTCGCGCACCCGGCCTGGTTCCCAGGTTCCGGTGACCACCCCGGCACCAGGACCCCGGGTCACGTGGGGACCCCGGCCTCAGGTCAGCGGGTCACGTGGGGACACCGGCCCCAGGTCACCGCGTCAGGCCGGGACCCCGAATACAGGTCCACGTGTCCGTCGACACCACAGCCCCGGGTCACCGTGTCGTGTCGGGTAACCGGCCTGGTTCCAAGGTTCCGATGACCACCCCGGCACCAGGACCCCGGGTCACGTGGGGACACCGGCCCCAGGTGACCGGGTCACGTGGGGACACCGGCCCCAGGTCATCGGGTCACGTGGGGACACCGGCCCCAGGTGACCGGGTCACGTGGGTTCACCGGCCCCAGGTGACCCGGTCACGTGGGGTCACCGGCCCCAGGTGACCGGGTCACGTGGGGACACCGGCCCCAGGTGACCGGGTCACGTGGGGTCACCGGCCCCAGGTGACCTGGTCACGTGGGGTCACCGGCCCCAGGTGACCGGGTCACGTGGGGTAACCGGCCCCAGGTGACCGGGTCACGTGAGGTCACCGGCCCCAGGTGACCGGGTCACGTGGGGTCACCGGCCCCAGGTGACCGGGTCACGTGGGGACACCGGCCCCAGGTGACCGGGTCAGGTGGGGTCACCGGCCCCAGGTGACCGGGTCATGTGGGGTCACCGGCCCCAGGTCAGCGGGTCACGTGGGGACACCGGCCCCAGGTAACCAAGGCATGTCGGGACCTAGTCCGGGTCCCCGGGACGGGTTTTTACCCCAGCCGCAGATCACCGGGTCCTGTCGGGTCCCCGGCCCGGGTCCCCTGGACAGGTCGATAACCCGGCCCCAGGTCACCCGGTCATCTCGTGCACCCGGCCTGGTTCCCAGGTTCCGATGACCACCCCGGCACCAGGACCCCGGGTCACGTGGGGACACCGGCCCCAGGTGACCGGGTCACGTGGGGTCACCGGCCCCAGGTCAGCGGGTCACGTGGGGACCCCGGACCCAGGTCAGCGGGTCACGTGGGGACACCGGCCCCAGGTAACCGGGTCATACCGAGTCCCCGGACCCAGGTCACCGGGTCAGTTCGGGACCCCGGACCCAGGTCGGGTCATGTCACGTCCCATGCCCGGGTCCCCGGGTTGGATTTTTACCCAGGCCCCGGGTCACAGGGTCATGTCGGGTCAACGGCCTGGGTACAAGGGTCTGGTGACCACCCCGACCCCAGGTCCCCGGGTCATGACGGGACAGCGGACCAGGTCCCCGAGTCCGGTCGACACCACAGCCCCAGGTCACGGGGTCATGTCGGGACCCAGCCCGGGTCCCCGGGACGGGTTTTTACCCCAGCCGCAGATCACCGGGTCCTGTCGGGTACCCGGGTCGGGTCCCCTGGACAGGTCGGCACCCCGGCCCCGGGTCACGGGGTCATGTCGGGTCGCTGTCCCGGGTACCAGTGTCAGGTGACCACCCCGGCCCCGGGAGACGGAGTCATACCGGGTCCCCGGCCCGGGTCCCCGGGTTGCATCGGGACAAAAGCACCGGATCACTGGATCACGTGGGGGCCCGGGCCCGGGTCCCCGGGTTGCATCGGGACACCAGCGAAGGACCACCGGGTCCTGTCGGGTCCCCGGCCCGGGTCCCATGGACAGGTCGTTAACCCGGCCCCAGGTCACCGGGTCATGTCGCGCACCCGGCCTGGTTCCCAGGTTCCGGTGACCACCCCGGCACCAGGACCCCGGGTCCCGTGGGGACCCCGGCCCCAGGTGACCGGGTCACGCGGGGTCACCGGCCCCAGGTCAGCGGGTCACGTGGGGTCACCGGCCCCAGGTCAGCGGGTCACGTGGGAACACCGGCCCCAGGTCAGCGGGTCACGTGGGGACACCGGCCCCAGGTAACCAAGGCAGGTCGGGACCCAGCCCGGGTCCGCGGGACGGGTTTTTACCCCAGCCGCAGATCACCGGGTCCTGTCGGGTCCCCGGCCCGGGTCCCCTGGACAGGTCGTTAACCCGGCCCCAGGTCACCGGGTCATGTCGCGCACCCGGCCTGGTTCCCAGGTTCCGGTGACCACACCGGCACCAGGACCCCGGGTCACGTGGGGACCCCGGCCCCAGGTCAGCGGGTCACGTGGGGACACCGGCCCCAGGTCACCGCGTCAGGTCTGGACCCCGAACACAGGTCCACGAGTCCGTCGACACCACAGCCCCGGGTCACCGGGTCGTGTCGGGTAACCGGCCTGGTTCCAAGGTTCCGATGACCACCCCGGCACCAGGACCCCGGGTCACGTGGGGACACCGGCCCCAGGTGACCCGGTCACGTGGGGACACCGGCCCCAGGTCATCGGGTCACGTGGGGACACCGGCCCCAGGTGACCGGGTCACGTGGGGTCACCGGCCCCAGGTGACCCGGTCACGTGGGGTCACCGGCCCCAGGTGACCGGGTCACGTGGGGACACCGGCCCCAGGTGACCGGGTCACGTGGGGTCACCGGCCCCAGGTGACCGGGTCACGTGGGGTCACCGGCCCCAGGTGACCGGGTCACGTGGGGTCACCGGCCCCAGGTCAGAGGGTCACGTGGGGACACCGGCCCCAGGTGACCGGGTCACGCGGGGTCACCGGCCCCAGGTGACCGGGTCACGTGGGGTCACCGGCCCCAGGTGACCTGGTCACGTGGGGACACCGGCCCCAGGTGACCGGGTCACGTGGGGTCACCGGCCCCAGGTCAGCGGGTCACGTGGGGACACCGGCCCCAGGTCAGCGGGTCACGTGGGGACCCCGGCCCCAGGTCAGCGGGTCACGTGATGACACCGGCCCCAGGTGACCGGGTCACGTGGGGACACCGGCCTCAGGTCAGCGGGTCACGTGGGGACACCGGCCCCAGGTCAGCGGGTCACGTGGGGACCCCGGACCCAGGTCAGCGGGTCACGTGGGGACACCGGCCCCAGGTAACCGGGTCATACCGAGTCCCCGGATCCAGGTCACCGGGTCAGTTCGGGACCCCGGACCCAGGTCGGGTCATGTCACGTCCCATGCCCGGGTCTCCGGGTTGGATTTTTACCCAGGCCCCGGGTCACAGGGTCATGTCGGGTCAACGGCCTGGGTACAAGGGTCTGGTGACCACCCCGACCCCAGGTCCCCGGGTCATGACGGGACACCGGACCAGGTCCCCGAGTCCGGTCGACACCACAGCCCCAGGTCACCGGGTCACGTCGGCACCCCGGAACCAGGTCACCGGGTCATGTCGGGACCCAGCCCGGGTCCCCGGGACGGGTTTTTACCCCAGCCGCAGATCACCGGGTCCTGTCGGGTACCCGGGTCGGGTCCCCTGGACAGGTCGGCACCCCGGCCCCGGGTCACGGGGTCATGTCGGGTCGCTGTCCCGGGTACCAGTGTCAGGTGACCACCCCGGCCCCGGGAGACGGAGTCATACCGGGTCCCCGGCCCGGGTCCCCGGGTTGCATTGGGACACCAGCGAAGGACCACCGGGTCCTGTCGGGTCCCTGGCCCGGGTCCCCTGGACAGGTCGTTAACCCGGCCCCAAGTCACCGGGTCATGTCGCGCACCCGGCCTGGTTCCCAGGTTCCGGTGACCACCCCGGCACCAGGACCCCGGGTCCCGTGGAGACCCCGGCCCCAGGTGACCGGGTCACGTGGGGTCACCGGCCCCAGGTCAGCGGGTCACGTGGGGACCCCGGACCCAGGTGACCGGGTCACGTGGGGACCCCGGACCCAGGTCAGCGGGACGGGTTTTTACCCCAGCCACAGATCACCGGGTCCTGTCGGGTCCCCGGCCCGGGTCCCCTGGACAGGTCGATAACCTGGCCCCAGGTCACCCGGTCATCTCGCGCACCCGGCCTGGTTCCCAGGTTCCGATGACCACCCCGGCACCAGGACCCCGGGTCACGTGGGGACCCCGGCCTCAGGTCAGCGGGTCACGTGGGGACACCGGCCCCAGGTCACCGCGTCAGGTCGGGACCCCGAACACAGGTCCACGAGTCCGTCGACACCACAGCCCCGGGTCACCGGGTCGTGTCGGGTAACTGGCCTGGTTCCCAGGTTCCGATGACCACCCCGGCACCAGGACCCCGGGTCACGTGGGGACACCGGTCCCAGGTGACCGGGTCACGTGGGGTCACCGGCCCCAGGTCAGCGGGTCACGTGGGGTCACCGGCCCCAGGTGACCGGGTCACGTGGGGACACCGGCCCCAGGTCAGCGGGTCAAGTGGGGACCCCGGCCCCAGGTCAGCGGGTCACGTGATGACACCGGCCCCAGGTGACCGGGTCACGTGGGGACACCGGCCTCAGGTCAGCGGGTCACGTGGGGACACCGGCCCCAGGTCAGCGGGTCACGTGGGGACCCCGGACCCAGGTCAGCGGGTCACGTGGGGACACCGGCCCCAGGTAACCGGGTCATACCGAGTCCCCGGACCCAGGTCACCTGGACAGTTCGGGATCCCGGACCCAGGTCGGGTCATGTCACGTCCCATGCCCGGGTCCCCGGGTTGGATTTTTACCCAGGCCCCGGGTCACAGGGTCATGTCGGGTCACGGCCTGGGTACAAGGGTCTGGTGACCACCCCGACCCCAGGTCCCCGGGTCATGACGGGACACCGGACCAGGTCCCCGAGTCCGGTCGACACCACAGCCCCAGGTCACCGGGTCACGTCGGCACCCCGGAACCAGGTCACCGGGTCATGTCGGGACCCAGCCCGGGTCCCCGGGACGGGTTTTTACCCCAGCCGCAGATCACCGGGTCCTGTCGGGTACCCGGGTCGGGTCCCCTGGACAGGTCGGCACCCCGGCCCCGGGTCACGGGGTCATGTCGGGTCCCCGGCCCGGGTCCCCGGCTTGCATCGGGACAAAAGCACCGGATCACTGGATCACGTGGGGGCCCGGGCCCGGGTCCCCGGGTTGCATCGGGACACCAGCGAAGGACCAGTGGGTCCTGTCGGGTCCCCGGCCCGGGTCCCCTGGACAGGTCGTTAACCCGGCCCCAAGTCACCGGGTCATGTCGCGCACCCGGCCTGGTTCCCACGTTCAGGTGACCACCCCGGCACCAGGACCCCGGGTCCCGTGGAGACCCCGGCCCCAGGTGACCGGGTCACGTGGGGTCACCGGCCCCAGGTCAGCGGGTCACGTGGGGTCACCGGCCCCAGGTCAGCGGGTCACGTGGGGACACCGGCCCCAGGTGACCGGGTCACGTGGGGACACCGGCCCCAGGTCACCGCGTCAGGTCGGGACCCCGAACCCAGGTCCACGAGTCCGTCGACACCACAGCCCCGGGTCACCGGGTCGTGTCGGGTAACCGGCCTGGTTCCAAGGTTCCGATGACCACACCGGCACCAGGACCCCGGGTCACGTGGGGACACCGGCCCCAGGTGACCGGGTCATGTGGGGTCACCGGCCCCAGGTCAGCGGGTCACGTGGGGACACCGGCCCCAGGTGACCGGGTCACGTGGGGTCACCGGCCCCAGGTGACCGGGTCACGTGGGGTCACCGGCCCCAGGTGACCTGGTCACGTGGGGTCACCGGCCCCAGGTGACCGGGTCACGTGGGGTCACCGGCCCCAGGTGACCGGGTCACGTGGGGTCACCGGCCCCAGGTCAGCGGGTCACGTGGGGTCACCGGCCCCAGGTGACCGGGTCACGTGGGGACCCCGGACCCAGGTCAGCGGGACGGGTTTTTACCCCAGCCGCAGATCACCGGGTCCTGTTGGGTCCCCGGCCCGGGTCCCCTGGACAGGTCGATAACCTGGCCCCAGGTCACCCGGTCATCTCGCGCACCCGGCCTGGTTCCCAGGTTCCGGTGACCACCCCGGCACCAGGACCCCGGGTCACGTGGGGACCCCGGCCTCAGGTCAGCGGGTCACGTGGGGACACCGGCCCCAGGTCACCGCGTCAGGCCGGGACCCCGAATACAGGTCCACGTGTCCGTCGACACCACAGCCCCGGGTCACCGTGTCGTGTCGGGTAACCGGCCTGGTTCCAAGGTTCCGATGACCACCCCGGCACCAGGACCCCGGGTCACGTGGGGACACCGGCCCCAGGTGACCGGGTCACGTGGGGACACCGGCCCCAGGTCATCGGGTCACGTGGGGACACCGGCCCCAGGTGACCTTGTCACGTGGGTTCACCGGCCCCAGGTGACCCGGTCACGTGGGGTCACCGGCCCCAGGTGACCGGGTCACGTGGGGACACCGGCCCCAGGTGACCGGGTCACGTGGGGTCACCGGCCCCAGGTGACCTGGTCACGTGGGGTCACCGGCCCCAGGTGACCGGGTCACGTGGGGTAACCGGCCCCAGGTGACCGGGTCACGTGAGGTCACCGGCCCCAGGTGACCGGGTCACGTGGAGTCACCGGCCCCAGGTGACCGGGTCACGTGGGGACACCGGCCCCAGGTGACCGGGTCAGGTGGGGTCACCGGCCCCAGGTGACCGGGTCATGTGGGGTCACCGGCCCCAGGTCAGCGGGTCACGTGGGGACACCGGCCCCAGGTAACCAAGGCATGTCGGGACCTAGTCCGGGTCCCCGGGACGGGTTTTTACCCCAGCCGCAGATCACCGGGTCCTGTCGGGTCCCCGGCCCGGGTCCCCTGGACAGGTCGATAACCCGGCCCCAGGTCACCCGGTCATCTCGTGCACCCGGCCTGGTTCCCAGGTTCCGATGACCACCCCGGCACCAGGACCCCGGGTCACGTGGGGACACCGGCCCCAGGTGACCGGGTCACGTGGGGTCACCGGCCCCAGGTCAGCGGGTCACGTGGGGACCCCGGACCCAGGTCAGCGGGTCACGTGGGGACACCGGCCCCAGGTAACCGGGTCATACCGAGTCCCCGGACCCAGGTCACCGGGTCAGTTCGGGACCCCGGACCCAGGTCGGGTCATGTCACGTCCCATGCCCGGGTCCCCGGGTTGGATTTTTACCCAGGCCCCGGGTCACAGGGTCATGTCGGGTCAACGGCCTGGGTACAAGGGTCTGGTGACCACCCCGACCCCAGGTCCCCGGGTCATGACGGGACAGCGGACCAGGTCCCCGAGTCCGGTCGACACCACAGCCCCAGGTCACGGGGTCATGTCGGGACCCAGCCCGGGTCCCCGGGACGGGTTTTTACCCCAGCCGCAGATCACCGGGTCCTGTCGGGTACCCGGGTCGGGTCCCCTGGACAGGTCGGCACCCCGGCCCCGGGTCACGGGGTCATGTCGGGTCGCTGTCCCGGGTACCAGTGTCAGGTGACCACCCCGGCCCCGGGAGACGGAGTCATACCGGGTCCCCGGCCCGGGTCCCCGGGTTGCATCGGGACAAAAGCACCGGATCACTGGATCACGTGGGGGCCCGGGCCCGGGTCCCCGGGTTGCATCGGGACACCAGCGAAGGACCACCGGGTCCTGTCGGGTCCCCGGCCCGGGTCCCATGGACAGGTCGTTAACCCGGCCCCAGGTCACGGGGTCATGTCGCGCACCCGGCCTGGTTCCCATGTTCCGGTGACCACCCCGGCACCAGGACCCCGGGTCCCGTGGGGACCCCGGCCCCAGGTGACCGGGTCACGCGGGGTCACCGGCCCCAGGTCAGCGGGTCACGTGGGGTCACCGGCCCCAGGTCAGCGGGTCACGTGGGGACACCGGCCCCAGGTCAGCGGGTCACGTGGGGACACCGGCCCCAGGTAACCAAGGCAGGTCGGGACCCAGCCCGGGTCCGCGGGACGGGTTTTTACCCCAGCCGCAGATCACCGGGTCCTGTCGGGTCCCCGGCCCGGGTCCCCTGGACAGGTCGTTAACCCGGCCCCAGGTCACCGGGTCATGTCGCGCACCCGGCCTGGTTCCCAGGTTCCGGTGACCACACCGGCACCAGGACCCCGGGTCACGTGGGGACCCCGGCCCCAGGTCAGCGGGTCACGTGGGGACACCGGCCCCAGGTCACCGCGTCAGGTCTGGACCCCGAACACAGGTCCACGAGTCCGTCGACACCACAGCCCCGGGTCACCGGGTCGTGTCGGGTAACAGGCCTGGTTCCAAGGTTCCGATGACCACCCCGGCACCAGGACCCCGGGTCACGTGGGGACACCGGCCCCAGGTGACCGGGTCACGTGGGGACACCGGCCCCAGGTCATCGGGTCACGTGGGGACACTGGCCCCAGGTGACCGGGTCACGTGGGGTCACCGGCCCCAGGTGACCCGGTCACGTGGGGTCACCGGCCCCAGGTGACAGGGTCACGTGGGGACACCGGCCCCAGGTGACCGGGTCACGTGGGGTCACCGGCCCCAGGTGACCGGGTCACGTGGGGTCACCGGCCCCAGGTGACCGGGTCACGTGGGGTCACCGGCCCCAGGTCAGAGGGTCACGTGGGGACACCGGCCCCAGGTGACCGGGTCACGCGGGGTCACCGGCCCCAGGTGACCGGGTCACGTGGGGTCACCGGCCCCAGGTGACCGGGTCACGTGGGGTCACCGGCCCCAGGTCAGCGGGTCACGTGGGGACACCGGGCCCAGGTGACCGGGTCACGTGGGGTCACCGGCCCCAGGTGACCTGGTCACGTGGGGACACCGGCCCCAGGTGACCGGGTCACGTGGGGTCACCGGCCCCAGGTCAGCGGGTCACGTGGGGACACCGGCCCCAGGTCAGCGGGTCACGTGGGGACCCCGGCCCCAGGTCAGCGGGTCACGTGATGACACCGGCCCCAGGTGACCGGGTCACGTGGGGACACCGGCCTCAGGTCAGCGGGTCACGTGGGGACACCGGCCCCAGGTCAGCGGGTCACGTGGGGACCCCGGACCCAGGTCAGCGGGTCACGTGGGGACACCGGCCCCAGGTAACCGGGTCATACCGAGTCCCCGGATCCAGGTCACCGGGTCAGTTCGGGACCCCGGACCCAGGTCGGGTCATGTCACGTCCCATGCCCGGGTCTCCGGGTTGGATTTTTACCCAGGCCCCGGGTCACAGGGTCATGTCGGGTCAACGGCCTGGGTACAAGGGTCTGGTGACCACCCCGACCCCAGGTCCCCGGGTCATGACGGGACACCGGACCAGGTCCCCGAGTCCGGTCGACACCACAGCCCCAGGTCACCGGGTCACGTCGGCACCCCGGAACCAGGTCACCGGGTCATGTCGGGACCCAGCCCGGGTCCCCGGGACGGGTTTTTACCCCAGCCGCAGATCACCGGGTCCTGTCGGGTACCCGGGTCGGGTCCCCTGGACAGGTCGGCACCCCGGCCCCGGGTCACGGGGTCATGTCGGGTCGCTGTCCCGGGTACCAGTGTCAGGTGACCACCCCGGCCCCGGGAGACGGAGTCATACCGGGTCCCCGGCCCGGGTCCCCGGGTTGCATTGGGACACCAGCGAAGGACCACCGGGTCCTGTCGGGTCCCTGGCCCGGGTCCCCTGGACAGGTCGTTAACCCGGCCCCAAGTCACCGGGTCATGTCGCGCACCCGGCCTGGTTCCCAGGTTCCGGTGACCACCCCGGCACCAGGACCCCGGGTCCCGTGGAGACCCCGGCCCCAGGTGACCGGGTCACGTGGGGTCACCGGCCCCAGGTCAGCGGGTCACGTGGGGACACCGGCCCCAGGTGACCGGGTCACGTGGGGACCCCGGACCCAGGTGACCGGGTCACGTGGGGACCCCGGACCCAGGTCAGCGGGACGGGTTTTTACCCCAGCCACAGATCACCGGGTCCTGTCGGGTCCCCGGCCCGGGTCCCCTGGACAGGTCGATAACCTGGCCCCAGGTCACCCGGTCATCTCGCGCACCCGGCCTGGTTCCCAGGTTCCGATGACCACCCCGGCACCAGGACCCCGGGTCATGTGGGGACCCCGGCCTCAGGTCAGCGGGTCACGTGGGGACACCGGCCCCAGGTCACCGCGTCAGGTCGGGACCCCGAACACAGGTCCACGAGTCCGTCGACACCACAGCCCCGGGTCACCGGGTCGTGTCGGGTAACTGGCCTGGTTCCAAGGTTCCGATGACCACCCCGGCACCAGGACCCCGGGTCACGTGGGGACACCGGCCCCAGGTGACCGGGTCACGTGGGGACACCGGCCCCAGGTCATCGGGTCACGTGGGGACACAGGCCCCAGATGACCGGGTCACGTGGGATCACCGGCCCCAGGTGACCCGGTCACGTGGGGTCACCGGCCCCAGGTGACCGGGTCACGTGGGGACACCGGCCCCAGGTGACCGGGTCACGTGAGGTCACCGGCCCCAGGTGACCGGGTCACGTGGGGTCACCGGCCCCAGGTGACCGGGTCACGTGGGGACACCGGCCCCAGGTGACCGGGTCACGTGGGGTCACCGGCCCCAGGTGACCGGGTCACGTGGGGTCACCGGACACAGGTGACCGGGTCACGTGGGGACACCGACCCCAGGTGACCGGATCACGTGGGGTCACCGGCCCCAGGTGACCGGGTCACGTGGGGACACCGGCCCCAGGTGACCGGGTCACGTGGGGTCACCGGCCCCAGGTGACCGGGTCACGTGGGGTCACCGGCCCCAGGTGACCGGGTCACGTGGGGTCTCCGGCCCCAGGTGACCGGGTCACGTGGGGTCACCGGCCCCAGGTCAGCGGGTCACTTGGGGACACCGGCCCCAGGTGACCGGGTCACGTGGGGTCACCGGCCCCAGGTGACCGGGTCACGTGGGGACACCGGCCCCAGGTGACCGGGTCACGTGGGGTCACCGGCCCCAGGTCAGCGGGTCACGTGGGGACACCGGCCCCAGGTAACCAAGGCATGTCGGGACCCAGTCCGGGTCCCCGGGACGGGTTTTTACCCCAGCCGCAGATCACCGGGTCCTGTCGGGTCCCCGGCCCGGGTCCCCTGGACAGGTCGATAACCCGGCCCCAGGTCACCCGGTCATCTCGTGCACCCGGCCTGGTTCCCAGGTTCCGATGACCACCCCGGCACCAGGACCCCGGGTCAAGTGGGGACACCGGCCCCAGGTCACCGGGTCACGTGGGGTCACCGGCCCCAGGTCACCGGGTCACGTGGGGACCCCGGCCCCAGGTCAGCGGGTCACGTGGGGACACCGGCCCCAGGTCAGCGGTTCACGTGGGGACACCGGCCTCAGGCCAGCGGGTCACGTGGGGACACCGGCCCCAGGTCAGCGGGTCACGTGGGGACCCCGGACCCAGGTCAGCGGGTCACGTGGGGACACCGGCCCCAGGTAACCGCGTCATACCGAGTCCCCGGACCCAGGTCACCGGGTCAGTTCGGGACCCCGGACCCAGGTCGGGTCATGTCACGTCCCATGCCCGGGTCCCCGGGTTGGATTTTTACCCAGGCCCCGGGTCACAGGGTCATGTCGGGTCAACGGCCTGGGTACAAGGGTCTGGTGACCACCCCGACCCCAGGTCCCCGGGTCATGACGGGACACCGGACCAGGTCCCCGAGTCCGGTCGACACCACAGCCCCAGGTCACCGGGTCACGTCGGCACCCCGGAACCAGGTCACCGGGTCATGTCGGGACCCAGCCCGGGTCCCCGGGACGGGTTTTTACCCCAGCCGCAGATCACCGGGTCCTGTCGGGTACCCGGGTCGGGTCCCCTGGACAGGTCGGCACCCCGGCCCCGGGTCACGGGGTCATGTCGGGTCGCTGTCCCGGGTACCAGTGTCAGGTGACCACCCCGGCCCCGGGAGACGGAGTCATACCGGGTCCCCGGCCCGGGTCCCCGGGTTGCATCGGGACAAAAGCACCGGATCACTGGATCACGTGGGGGCCCGGGCCCGGGTCCCCGGGTTGCTTTGGGACACCAGCGAAGGACCACCGGGTCCTGTCGGGTTCCCGGCCCGGGTCCCCTGGACAGGTCGATAACCCGGCCCCAAGTCACCGGGTCATGTCGCGCACCCGGCCTGGTTCCCACGTTCAGGTGACCACCCCGGCACCAGGACCCCGGGTCCCGTGGAGACCCCGGCCCCAGGTGACCGGGTCACGTGGGGTCACCGGCCCCAGGTCAGCGGGTCACGTGGGGTCACCGGCCCCAGGTCAGCGGGTCACGTGGGGACACCGGCCCCAGGTGACCGGGTCACGTGGGGACACCGGCCCCAGGTCACCGCGTCAGGTCGGGACCCCGAACCCAGGTCCACGAGTCCGTCGACACCACAGCCCCGGGTCACCGGGTCGTGTCGGGTAACTGGCCTGGTTCCCAGGTTCCGATGACCACCCCGGCACCAGGACCCGGGGTCACGTGGGGACACCGGCCCCAGGTAACCGGGTCATACCGAGTCCCCGGACCCAGGTCACCGGGTCAGTTCGGGACCCCGGACCCAGGTCGGGTCATGTCACGTCCCATGCCCGGGTCCCCGGGTTGGATTTTTACCCAGGCCCCGGGTCACAGGGTCATGTCGGGTCAACGGCCTGGGTACAAGGGTCTGGTGACCACCCCGACCCCAGGTCCCCGGGTCATGACGGGACACCGGACCAGGTCCCCGAGTCCGGTCGACACCACAGCCCCAGGTCACCGGGTCATGTCGGGACCCAGCCCGGGTCCCCGGGACGGGTTTTTACCCCAGCCGCAGATCACCGGGTCCTGTCGGGTACCCGGGTCGGGTCCCCTGGACAGGTCGGCACCCCGGCCCCGGGTCACGGGGTCATGTCGGGTCGCTGTCCCGGGTACCAGTGTCAGGTGACCACCCCGGCCCCGGGAGACGGAGTCATACCGGGTCCCCGGCCCGGGTCCCCGGGTTGCATCGGGACAAAAGCACCGGATCACTGGATCACGTGGGGGCCCGGGCCCGGGTCCCCGGGTTACATCGGGACACCAGCGAAGGACCACCGGGTCCTGTCGGGTCCCCGGCCCGGGTCCCCTGGACAGGTCGTTAACCCGGCCCCAGGTCACCGGGTCATGTCGCGCACCCGGCCTGGTTCCCACGTTCCGGTGACCACCCCGGCACCAGGACCCCAGGTCCCGTGGGGACCCCGGCCCCAGGTGACCGGGTCACGCGGGGTCACCGGCCCCAGGTCAGCGGGTCACGTGGGGTCACCGGCCCCAGGTCAGCGGGTCACGTGGGGACACCGGCCCCAGGTCAGCGGGTCACGTGGGGACACCGGCCCCAGGTCACCGCGTCAGGTCGGGACCCCGAACCCAGGTCCACGAGTCCGTCGATACCACAGCCCCGGGTCACCGGGTCGTGTCGGGTAACCGGCCTGGTTCCCAGGTTCCGATGACCACCCCGGCACCAGGACCCCGGGTCACGTGGGGACACCGGCCCCAGGTGACCGGGTCACGTGGGGTCACCGGCCCCAGGTCAGCGGGTCACGTGGGGACACCGGTCCCAGGTGACCGGGTCACGTGGGGACACCGGCCCCAGGTCAGCGGGTCACGTGGGGACACCGGCCCCAGGTGACCGGGTCACGTGGGGACACCGGCCCCAGGTCACCGGGTCACATGGGGACCCCGGCCCCAGTTGACCGGGTCACGTGGGGACACCGGCCCCAGGTGACCGGGTCACGTGGGGACACCGGCCCCAGGTAACCAAGGCAGGTCGGGACCCAGCCCGGGTCCGCGGGACGGGTTTTTACCCCAGCCGCAGATCACCGGGTCCTGTCGGGTCCCCGGCCCGGGTCCCCTGGACAGGTCGATAACCTGGCCCTAGGTCACCCGGTCATCTCGCGCACCCGGCCTGGTTCCCAGGTTCCGATGACCACCCCGGCACCAGGACCCCGGGTCACGTGGGGACACCGGCCCCAGGTGACCGGGTCACGTGGGGTCACCGGCCCCAGGTCAGCGGGTCACGTGGGGACCCCGGCCCCAGGTCAGCGGGTCACGTGGGGTCACCGGCCCCAGGTCAGAGGGTCACGTGGGGACCCCGGACCCAGGTCACCGGGTCTTGTCGGGACCCAGCCTGGGTCCCCGGGACGGGTTTTTACCCCAGCCGCAGATCACCGGGTCCTGTCGGGTACCCGGGTCGGGTCCCCTGGACAGGTCGGCACCCCGGCCCCGGGTCACGGGGTCATGTCGGGTCGCTGTCCCGGGTACCAGTGTCAGGTGACCACCCCGGCCCCGGGAGACGGAGTCATACCGGGTCCCCGGCCCGGGTCCCCGGGTTGCATCGGGACACCAGCGAAGGACCACCGGGTCCTGTCGGGTCCCCGGCCCGGGTCCCCTGGACAGGTCGTTAACCCGGCCCCAGGTCACCGGGTCATGTCGCGCACCCGGCCTGGTTCCCAGGTTCCGGTGACCACCCCGGCACCAGGACCCCGGGTCACGTGGGGACCCCGGCCCCAGGTCAGCGGGTCACGTGGGGACACCGGCCCCAGGTCACCGCGTCAGGTCGGGACCCCGAACACAGGTCCACGAGTCCGTCGACACCACAGCCCCGGGTCACCGGGTCGTGTCGGGTAACCGGCCTGGTTCCAAGGTTCCGATGACCACCCCGGCACCAGGACCCCGGGTCACGTGGGGACACCGGCCCCAGGTGACCGGGTCACGTGGGGACACCGGCCCCAGGTCATCGGGTCACGTGGGGACACCGGCCCCAGGTGACCGGGTCACGTGGGGACACCGGCCCCAGGTGATCGGGTCACGTGGGTTCACCGGCCCCAGGTGACAGGGTCACGTGGGGTCACCGGCCCCAGGTGACCTGGTCACGTGGGGTCACCGGCCCCAGGTGACCGGGTCACGTGGGGTCACCGGCCCCAGGTGACCGGGTCACGTGAGGTCACGGGCCAAAGGTGACCGGGTCACGTGGGGTCACCGGCCCCAGGTGACCGGGTCACGTGGGGACACCGGCCCCAGGTCAGCGGGACGGGTTTTTACCCCAGCCGCAGATCACCGGGTCCTGTCGGGTCCCCGGCCCGGGTCCCCTGGACAGGTCGATAACCTGGCCCCAGGTCACCCGGTCATCTCGCGCACCCGGCCTGGTTCCCAGGTTCCGGTGACCACCCCGGCACCAGGACCCCGGGTCACGTGGGGACCCCGGCCCCAGGTCAGCGGGTCACGTGGGGACACCAGCCCCAGGTCACCGCGTCAGGTCTGGACCCCGAACACAGGTCCACGAGTCCGTCGACACCACAGCCCCGGGTCACCGGGTCGTGTCAGGTAACCGGCCTGGTTCCAAGGTTCCGATGACCACCCCGGCACCAGGACCCCGGGTCACGTGGGGACACCGGCCCCAGGTGACCGGGTCACGTGGGGACACCGGCCCCAGGTCATCGGGTCACGTGGGGACACCGGCCCCAGGTGACCGGGTCAAGTGGGGTCACCGGCCCCAGGTGACCCGGTCACGTGGGGTCACCGGCCCCAGGTGACCGGGTCACGTGGGGACACCGGCCCCAGGTGACCGGGTCACGTGAAGTCACCGGCCAGAGGTGACCGGGTCACGTGGGGTCACCGGCCCCAGGTGACGGGGTCACGTGGGGTCAGCGGCCCCAGGTGACCGGGTCACGTGGGGTCACCGGCCCCAGGTGACCGGGTCACATGAGGTCACCGGTCCCAGGTGACCGGGTCACGTGGGGTCACCGGCCCCAGGTGACCGGGTCACGTGGGGACACCGGCCCCAGGTGACCGGGTCACGTGGGGTCACCGGCCCCAGGTGACCGGGTCACGTGGTGTCACCGGCCCCAGGTGACCGGGTCACGTGGGGTCACCGGCCCCAGGTCAGCGGGTCACGTGGGGACACCGGCCCCAGGTGACCGAGTCACGTGGGGACACCGGCCCCAGGTGACCGGGTCACGTGGGGTCACCAGCCCCAGGTGACCTGGTCACGTGGGGTCACCGGCCCCAGGTGACCGGGTCACGTGGGGACACCGGCCCCAGGTGACCGGGTCACGTGAAGTCACCGGCCAGAGGTGACCGGGTCACGTGAGGTCACCAGCCCCAGGTGACCTGGTCACGTGGGGACACCGGCCCCAGGTGACCGGGTCACGTGGGGACACCGGCCCCAGGTGACCGGGTCACGTGGGGTCACCAGCCCCAGGTGACCTGGTCACGTGGGGTCACCGGCCCCAGGTGACCGGGTTACGTGGGGACACCGGCCCCAGGTGACCGGGTCACGTGGGGTCACCGGCCCCAGGTGACCGGGTCACGTGGGGACACCGGCCCCAGGTGACCGGGTCACGTGGGGTCACCGGCCCCAGGTCAGCGGGTCACGTGGGGACACCGGCCCCAGGTGACCGGGTCACGTGGGGTCACCGGTCCCAGGTGACCGGGTCACGTGGGGTCACCAGCCCCAGGTGACCTGGTCACGTGGGGTCACCGGCCCCAGGTGACCGGGTCACGTGAGGTCACCGGCCCCAGGTGACCGGGTCACGTGGGGACACCGGCCCCAGGTGACCGGGTCACGTGGGGTCACCGGCACCAGGTGACCGGGTCACGTGGGGTCACCGGCCCCAGGTGACCGGGTCACGTGAGGTCACCGGCCCCAGGTGACCGGGTCACGTGGGAACACCGGCCCCAGGTGACCGGGTCACGTGGGGTCACCGGCCCCAGGTGACCGGGTCACGTGGGGTCACCGGCCCCAGGTGACCGGGTCACGTGGGGACACCGGCCCCAGGTGACCGGGTCACGTGGGGTCACCGGCCCCAGGTCAGCGGGTCACGTGGGGACACCGGCCCCAGGTGACCGGGTCACGTGGGGTCACCGGCCCCAGGTGACCGGGTCACGTGGGGTCACCGGCCCCAGGTGACCGGGTCACGTGGGTTCACCGGCCCCAGGTGACCGGGTCACGTGGGGACACCGGCCCCAGGTGACCGGGTCACGTGGGGTCACCTGCCCCAGGTGACCGGGTCACGTGGGGTCACCGGCCCCAGGTGACCCATTCACGTGGGGTCACCGGCCCCAGGTGACCGGGTCACGTGGGGTCACCGGCCCCAGGTGACCGGGTCACGTGGGGTCACCGGCCCCAGGTCAGCGGGTCACGTGGGGACACCGGCCCCAGGTGACCGGGTCACGTGGGGTCACCGGCCCCAGGTGACCGGGTCACGTGGGAACCCCGGACCCAGGTCAGCGGGACGGGTTTTTACCCCAGCCGCAGATCACCGGGTCCTGTCGGGTCCCCGGCCCGGGTCCCCTGGACAGGCCGATAACCTGGCCCCAGGTTACCCGGTCATCTCGCGCACCCGGCCTGGTTCCCAGGTTCCGATGACCACCCTGGCACCAGGACCCCGGGTCACGTAGGGACACCGGCCCCAGGTGACCGGGTCACGTGGGGTCACCGGCCCCATGTCAGCGGGTCACGTGGGGACCCCGGCCCCAGGTCAGCGGGTCACGTGGGGTCACCGGCCCCAGGTCAGAGGGTCACGTGGGGACCCCGGACCCAGGTCACCGGGTCATGTCGGGACCCAGCCTGGGTCCCCGGGACGGGTTTTTACCCCAGCCGCAGATCACCGGGTCCTGTCGGGTACCCGGGTCGGGTCCCCTGGACAGGTCGGCACCCCGGCCCCGGGTCACGGGGTCATGTCGGGTCGCTGTCCCGGGTACCAGTGTCAGGTGACCACCCCGGCCCCGGGAGACGGAGTCATACCGGGTCCCCGGCCCGGGTCCCCGGGTTGCATCGGGACACCAGCGAAGGACCACCGGGTCCTGTCGGGTCCCCGGCCCGGGTCCCCTGGACAGGTCGTTAACCCGGCCCCAGGTCAGCGGGTCACGTGGGGACACCGGCCCCAGGTCACCGCGTCAGGTCTGGACCCCGAACAAAGGTCCACGAGTCCGTCGACACCACAGCCCCGGGTCACCGGGTCGTGTCGGGTAACCGGCCTGGTTCCAAGGTTCCGATGACCACCCCGGCACCAGGACCCCGGGTCACGTGGGGTCACCGGCCCCAGGTGACCCGGTCACGTGGGGTCACCGGCCCCAGGTGACCCGGTCACGTGGGGTCACCGGCCCCAGGTGACCGGGTCACGTGGGGACACCGGCCCCAGGTGACCGGGTCACGTGGGGTCACCAGACCCAGGTGACCGGGTCACGTGGGGTCACCGGCCCCAGGTGACCTGGTCACGTGGGGTCACCGGCCCCAGGTCAGCGGGTGACGTGGGGTCACCGGCCCCAGGTGACCTGGTCACGTGGGGTCACCGGCACCAGGTGACCGGGTCACGTGGGGACACCGGCCCCAGGTGACCGGGTCACGTGGGGTCACCGGCCCCAGGTGACCGGGTCACGTGGGGTCACCGGCCCCAGGTGACCGGGTCACGTGGGGACACCGGCCCCAGGTGACCGGGTCACGTGGGGTCACCGGCCCCAGGTCAGCGGGTCACGTGGGGACACCAGCCCCAGGTGACCGGGTCACGTGGGGTCACCGGCCCCAGGTGACCGGGTCACGTGGGGTCACCGGCCCCAGGTGACCGGGTCACGTGGGGTCACCGGCCCCAGGTCAGCGGGTCACGTGGGGACACCGGCCCCAGGTCAGCGGGTCACGTGGGGACCCCGGCCCCAGGTCAGCGGGTCACGTGATGACACCGGCCCCAGGTGACCGGGTCACGTGGGGACACCGGCCTCAGGTCAGCGGGTCACGTGGGGACACCGGCCCCAGGTCAGCGGGTCACGTGGGGACCCCGGACCCAGGTCAGCGGGTCACGTGGGGACACCGGCCCCAGGTAACCGGGTCATACCGAGTCCCCGGACCCAGGTCACCGGGTCAGTTCGGGACCCCGGACCCAGGTCGGGTCATGTCACGTCCCATGCCCGGGTCCCCGGGTTGGATTTTTACCCAGGCCCCGGGTCACAGGGTCATGTCGGGTCAACGGCCTGGGTACAAGGGTCTGGTGACCACCCCGACCCCAGGTCCCCGGGTCATGACGGGACACCGGACCAGGTCCCCGAGTCCGGTCGACACCACAGCCCCAGGTCACCGGGTCACGTCGGCACCCCGGAACCAGGTCACCGGGTCACGTCGGGACCCAGCCCGGGTCCCCGGGACGGGTTTTTACCCCAGCCGCAGATCACCGGGTCCTGTCGGGTACCCGGGTCGGGTCCCCTGGACAGGTCGGCACCCCGGCCCCGGGTCACGGGGTCATGTCGGGTCGCTGTCCCGGGTACCAGTGTCAGGTGACCACCCCGGCCCCGGGAGACGGAGTCATACCGGGTCCCCGGCCCGGGTCCCCGGGTTGCATCGGGACAAAAGCACCGGATCACTGGATCACGTGGGGGCCCGGGCCCGGGTCCCCGGGTTGCATCGGGACACCAGCGAAGGACCACCGAGTCCTGTCGGGTCCCCGGCCCGGGTCCCCTGGACAGGTCGTTAACCCGGCCCCAAGTCACCGGGTCATGTCGCGCACCCGGCCTGGTTCCCACGTTCAGGTGACCACCCCGGCACCAGGACCCCGGGTCCCGTGGAGACCCCGGCCCCAGGTGACCGGGTCACGTGGGGTCACCGGCCCCAGGTCAGCGGGTCACGTGGGGTCACCGGCCCCAGGTGACCGGGTCACGTGGGGTCACCGGCCCCAGGTGACCTGGTCACGTGGGGTCACCGACCCCAGGTGACCGGGTCACGTGGGGTCACCGGCCCCAGGTGACCGGGTCACGTGAGGTCACCGGCCCCAGGTGACCGGGTCACGTCGGGTCACCGGCCCCAGGTCAGCGGGTCACGTGGGGACACCGGCCCCAGGTCAGCGGGTCACGTGGGGACACCGGCCCCAGGTGACCGGGTCACGTGGGGACCCCGGACCCAGGTCAGCGGGACGGGTTTTTACCCCATCCGCAGATCACCGGGTCCTGTCGGGTCCGCGGCCCGGGTCCCCTGGACAGGTCGATAACCTGGCACCAGGTCACCCGGTCATCTCGCGCACCCGGCCTGGTTCCCAGGTTCCGGTGACCACCCCGGCACCAGGACCCCGGGTCACGTGGGGACCCCGGCCCCAGGTCAGCGGGTCACGTGGGGACACCGGCCCCAGGTCACCGCGTCAGGTCTGGACCCCGAACACAGGTCCACGAGTCCGTCGACACCACAGCCCCGGGTCACCGGGTCGTGTCGGGTAACCGGCCTGGTTCCAAGGTTCCGATGACCACCCCGGCACCAGGACCCCGGGTCACGTGGGGTCACCGGCCCCAGGTGACCCGGTCACGTGGGGTCACCGGCCCCAGGTGACCGGGTCACGTGGGGACACCGGCCCCAGGTGACCGGGTCACGTGGGGTCACCAGACCCAGGTGACCGGGTCACGTGGGGTCACCGGCCCCAGGTGACCTGGTCACGTGGGGTCACCGGCCCCAGGTCAGCGGGTGACGTGGGGTCACCGGCCCCAGGTGACCTGGTCACGTGGGGTCACCGGCACCAGGTGACCGGGTCACGTGGGGACACCGGCCCCAGGTGACCGGGTCACGTGGGGTCACCGGCCCCAGGTGACCGGGTCACGTGGGGTCACCGGCCCCAGGTGACCGGGTCACGTGGGGTCACCGGCCCCAGGTGACCGGGTCACGTGGGGACACCGGCCCCAGGTGACCGGGTCACGTGGGGACACCGGCCCCAGGTCAGCGGGTCACGTGGGGACACCAGCCCCAGGTGACCGGGTCACGTGGGGTCACCGGCCCCAGGTGACCGGGTCACGTGGGGTCACCGGCCCCAGGTGACCGGGTCACGTGGGGTCACCAGCCCCAGGTCAGCGGGTCACGTGGGGACACCGGCCCCAGGTCAGCGGGTCACGTGGGGACCCCGGCCCCAGGTCAGCGGGTCACGTGATGACACCGGCCCCAGGTGACCGGGTCACGTGGGGTCACCGGCCCCAGGTGACCGGGTCACGTGGGGTCACCGGCCCCAGGTGACCGGGTCACGTGGGGACACCGGCCCCAGGTGACCGGGTCACGTGGGGTCACCGGCCCCAGGTCAGCGGGTCACGTGGGGACACCGGCCCCAGGTGACCGGGTCACGTGGGGTCACCGGCCCCAGGTGACCGGGTCACGTGGGGTCACCGGCCCCAGGTGACCGGGTCACGTGGGGTCACCGGCCCCAGGTGACCGGGTCACGTGGGTTCACCGGCCCCAGGTGACCGGGTCACGTGGGGACACCGGCCCCAGGTGACCGGGTCACGTGGGGTCACCTGCCCCAGGTGACCGGGTCACGTGGGGTCACCGGCCCCAGGTGACCCATTCACGTGGGGTCACCGGCCCCAGGTGACCGGGTCACGTGGGGTCACCGGCCCCAGGTGACCGGGTCACGTGGGGTCACCGGCCCCAGGTCAGCGGGTCACGTGGGGACACCGGCCCCAGGTGACCGGGTCACGTGGGGTCACCGGCCCCAGGTGACCGGGTCACGTGGGAACCCCGGACCCAGGTCAGCGGGACGGGTTTTTACCCCAGCCGCAGATCACCGGGTCCTGTCGGGTCCCCGGCCCGGGTCCCCTGGACAGGTCGATAACCTGGCCCCAGGTCACCCGGTCATCTCGCGCACCCGGCCTGGTTCCCAGGTTCCGATGACCACCCCGGCACCAGGACCCCGGGTCACGTGGGGACACCGGCCCCAGGTGACCGGGTCACGTGGGGTCACCGGCCCCAGGTCACCGGGTCACGTGGGGACCCCGGCCCCAGGTCAGCGGGTCACGTGGGGTCACCGGCCCCAGGTCAGAGGGTCACGTGGGGACCCCGGACCCAGGTCACCGGGTCATGTCGGGACCCAGCCTGGGTCCCCGGGACGGGTTTTTACCCCAGCCGCAGATCACCGGGTCCTGTCGGGTACCCGGGTCGGGTCCCCTGGACAGGTCGGCACCCCGGCCCCGGGTCACGGGGTCATGTCGGGTCGCTGTCCCGGGTACCAGTGTCAGGTGACCACCCCGGCCCCGGGAGACGGAGTCATACCGGGTCCCCGGCCCGGGTCCCCGGGTTGCATCGGGACACCAGCGAAGGACCACCGGGTCCTGTCGGGTCCCTGGCCCGGGTCCCCTGGACAGGTCGTTAACCCGGCCCCAGGTCAGCGGGTCACGTGGGGACACCGGCCCCAGGTCACCGCGTCAGGTCTGGACCCCGAACACAGGTCCACGAGTCCGTCGACACCACAGCCCCGGGTCACCGGGTCGTGTCGGGTAACCGGCCTGGTTCCAAGGTTCCGATGACCACCCCGGCACCAGGACCCCGGGTCACGTGGGGTCACCGGCCCCAGGTGACCCGGTCACGTGGGGTCACCGGCCCCAGGTGACCGGGTCACGTGGGGACACCGGCCCCAGGTGACCGGGTCACGTGGGGTCACCAGACCCAGGTGACCGGGTCACGTGGGGTCACCGGCCCCAGGTGACCTGGTCACGTGGGGTCACCGGCCCCAGGTCAGCGGGTGACGTGGGGTCACCGGCCCCAGGTGACCTGGTCACGTGGGGTCACCGGCACCAGGTGACCGGGTCACGTGGGGACACCGGCCCCAGGTGACCGGGTCACGTGGGGTCACCGGCCCCAGGTGACCGGGTCACGTGGGGTCACCGGCCCCAGGTGACCGGGTCACGTGGGGTCACCGGCCCCAGGTGACCGGGTCACGTGGGGACACCGGCCCCAGGTGACCGGGTCACGTGGGGACACCGGCCCCAGGTCAGCGGGTCACGTGGGGACACCAGCCCCAGGTGACCGGGTCACGTGGGGTCACCGGCCCCAGGTGACCGGGTCACGTGGGGTCACCGGCCCCAGGTGACCGGGTCACGTGGGGTCACCAGCCCCAGGTCAGCGGGTCACGTGGGGACACCGGCCCCAGGTCAGCGGGTCACGTGGGGACCCCGGCCCCAGGTCAGCGGGTCACGTGATGACACCGGCCCCAGGTGACCGGGTCACGTGGGGACACCGGCCTCAGGTCAGCGGGTCACGTGGGGACACCGGCCCCAGGTCAGCGGGTCACGTGGGGACCCCGGACCCAGGTCAGCGGGTCACGTGGGGACACCGGCCCCAGGTAACCGGGTCATACCGAGTCCCCGGACCCAGGTCACCGGGTCAGTTCGGGACCCCGGACCCAGGTCGGGTCATGTCACGTCCCATGCCCGGGTCCCCGGGTTGGATTTTTACCCAGGCCCCGGGTCACAGGGTCATGTCGGGTCAACGGCCTGGGTACAAGGGTCTGGTGACCACCCCGACCCCAGGTCCCCGGGTCATGACGGGACACCGGACCAGGTCCCCGAGTCCGGTCGACACCACAGCCCCAGGTCACCGGGTCACGTCGGCACCCCGGAACCAGGTCACCGGGTCATGTCGGGACCCAGCCCGGGTCCCCGGGACGGGTTTTTACCCCAGCCGCAGATCACCGGGTCCTGTCGGGTACCCGGGTCGGGTCCCCTGGACAGGTCGGCACCCCGGCCCCGGGTCACGGGGTCATGTCGGGTCGCTGTCCCGGGTACCAGTGTCAGGTGACCACCCCGGCCCCGGGAGACGGAGTCATACCAGGTCCCCGGCCCGGGTCCCCGGGTTGCATCGGGACAAAAGCACCGGATCACTGGATCACGTGGGGGCCCGGGCCCGGGTCCCCGGGTTGCATCGGGACACCAGCGAAGGACCACCGAGTCCTGTCGGGTCCCCGGCCCGGGTCCCCTGGACAGGTCGTTAACCCGGCCCCAAGTCACCGGGTCATGTCGCGCACCCGGCCTGGTTCCCACGTTCAGGTGACCACCCCGGCACCAGGACCCCGGGTCCCGTGGAGACCCCGGCCCCAGGTGACCGGGTCACGTGGGGTCACCGGCCCCAGGTCAGCGGGTCACGTGGGGACACCGGCCCCAGGTGACCGGGTCACGTGGGGTCACCGGCCCCAGGTGACCGGGTCACGTGGTGTCACCGGCCACAGGTGACCTGGTCACGTGGGGTCACCGGCCCCAGGTGACCGGGTCACGTGGGGTCACCGGCCCCAGGTGACCGGGTCACGTGAGGTCACCGGCCCCAGGTGACCGGGTCACGTCGGGTCACCGGCCCCAGGTCAGCGGGTCACGTGGGGACACCGGCCCCAGGTCAGCGGGTCACGTGGGGACACCGGCCCCAGGTGACCGGGTCACGTGGGAACCCCGGACCCAGGTCAGCGGGACGGGTTTTTACCCCAGCCGCAGATCACCGGGTCCTGTCGGGTCCCCGGCCCGGGTCCCCTGGACAGGTCGATAACCTGGCCCCAGGTCACCCGGTCATCTCGCGCACCCGGCCTGGTTCCCAGGTTCCGATGACCACCCCGGCACCAGGACCCCGGGTCACGTGGGGACCCCGGCCCCAGGTCAGCGGGTCACGTGGGGTCACCGGCCCCAGGTCAGAGGGTCACGTGGGGACCCCGGACCCAGGTCACCGGGTCATGTCGGGACCCAGCCTGGGTCCCCGGGACGGGTTTTTACCCCAGCCGCAGATCACCGGGTCCTGTCGGGTACCCGGGTCGGGTCCCCTGGACAGGTCGGCACCCCGGCCCCGGGTCACGGGGTCATGTCGGGTCGCTGTCCCGGGTACCAGTGTCAGGTGACCACCCCGGCCCCGGGAGACGGAGTCATACCGGGTCCCCGGCCCGGGTCCCCGGGTTGCATCGGGACACCAGCGAAGGACCACCGGGTCCTGTCGGGTCCCCGGCCCGGGTCCCCTGGACAGGTCGTTAACCCGGCCCCAGGTCACCGGGTCATGTCGCGCACCCGGCCTGGTTCCCAGGTTCCGGTGACCACCCCGGCACCAGGACCACGGGTCACGTGGGGACCCCGGCCCCAGGTCAGCGGGTCACGTGGGGACACCGGCCCCAGGTCACCGCGTCAGGTCTGGACCCCGAACACAGGTCCACGAGTCCGTCGACACCACAGCCCCGGGTCACCGGGTCGTGTCGGGTAACCGGCCTGGTTCCAAGGTTCCGATGACCACCCCGGCACCAGGACCCCGGGTCACGTGGGGTCACCGGCCCCAGGTGACCCGGTCACGTGGGGTCACCGGCCCCAGATGACCGGGTCACGTGGGGACACCGGCCCCAGGTGACCGGGTCACGTGGGGTCACCAGACCCAGGTGACCGGGTCACGTGGGGTCACCGGCCCCAGGTGACCTGGTCACGTGGGGTCACCAGCCCCAGGTCAGCGGGTGACGTGGGGTCACCAGCCCCAGGTGACCTGGTCACGTGGGGTCACCGGCACCAGGTGACCGGGTCACGTGGGGACACCGGCCCCAGGTGACCGGGTCACGTGGGGTCACCGGCCCCAGGTGACCGGGTCACGTGGGGTCACCGGCCCCAGGTGACCGGGTCACGTGGGGTCACCGGCCCCAGGTGACCGGGTCACGTGGTGTCACCGGCCACAGGTGACCTGGTCACGTGGGGTCACCGGCCCCAGGTGACCGGGTCACGTGGGGTCACCGGCCCCAGGTGACCGGGTCACGTGAGGTCACCGGCCCCAGGTGACCGGGTCACGTCGGGTCACCGGCCCCAGGTCAGCGGGTCACGTGGGGACACCGGCCCCAGGTCAGCGGGTCACGTGGGGACACCGGCCCCAGGTGACCGGGTCACGTGGGAACCCCGGACCCAGGTCAGCGGGACGGGTTTTTACCCCAGCCGCAGATCACCGGGTCCTGTCGGGTCCCCGGCCCGGGTCCCCTGGACAGGTCGATAACCTGGCCCCAGGTCACCCGGTCATCTCGCGCACCCGGCCTGGTTCCCAGGTTCCGATGACCACCCCGGCACCAGGACCCCGGGTCACGTGGGGACCCCGGCCCCAGGTCAGCGGGTCACGTGGGGTCACCGGCCCCAGGTCAGAGGGTCACGTGGGGACCCCGGACCCAGGTCACCGGGTCATGTCGGGACCCAGCCTGGGTCCCCGGGACGGGTTTTTACCCCAGCCGCAGATCACCGGGTCCTGTCGGGTACCCGGGTCGGGTCCCCTGGACAGGTCGGCACCCCGGCCCCGGGTCACGGGGTCATGTCGGGTCGCTGTCCCGGGTACCAGTGTCAGGTGACCACCCCGGCCCCGGGAGACGGAGTCATACCGGGTCCCCGGCCCGGGTCCCCGGGTTGCATCGGGACACCAGCGAAGGACCACCGGGTCCTGTCGGGTCCCCGGCCCGGGTCCCCTGGACAGGTCGTTAACCCGGCCCCAGGTCACCGGGTCATGTCGCGCACCCGGCCTGGTTCCCAGGTTCCGGTGACCACCCCGGCACCAGGACCACGGGTCACGTGGGGACCCCGGCCCCAGGTCAGCGGGTCACGTGGGGACACCGGCCCCAGGTCACCGCGTCAGGTCTGGACCCCGAACACAGGTCCACGAGTCCGTCGACACCACAGCCCCGGGTCACCGGGTCGTGTCGGGTAACCGGCCTGGTTCCAAGGTTCCGATGACCACCCCGGCACCAGGACCCCGGGTCACGTGGGGTCACCGGCCCCAGGTGACCCGGTCACGTGGGGTCACCGGCCCCAGATGACCGGGTCACGTGGGGACACCGGCCCCAGGTGACCGGGTCACGTGGGGTCACCAGACCCAGGTGACCGGGTCACGTGGGGTCACCGGCCCCAGGTGACCTGGTCACGTGGGGTCACCAGCCCCAGGTCAGCGGGTGACGTGGGGTCACCAGCCCCAGGTGACCTGGTCACGTGGGGTCACCGGCACCAGGTGACCGGGTCACGTGGGGACACCGGCCCCAGGTGACCGGGTCACGTGGGGTCACCGGCCCCAGGTGACCGGGTCACGTGGGGTCACCGGCCCCAGGTGACCGGGTCACGTGGGGTCACCGGCCCCAGGTGACCGGGTCACGTGGGGACACCGGCCCCAGGTGACCGGGTCACGTGGGGTCACCGGCCCCAGGTCAGCGGGTCACGTGGGGACACCGGCCCCAGGTGACCGGGTCACGTGGGGTCACCGGCCCCAGGTCAGCGGGTCACGTGGGGTCACCGGCCCCAGGTGACCGGGTCACGTGGGGTCACCGGCCCCAGGTGACCGGGTCACGTGGGGACACCGGCCCCAGGTGACCGGGTCACGTGGGGTCACCGGCCCCAGGTGACCGGGTCACGTTGGGTCACCGGCCCCAGGTCAGCGGGTCACGTGGGGACACCGGCCCCAGGTGACCGGGTCACGTGGGGTCACCGGCCCCAGGTGACCGGGTCACGTGGGGACACCGGCCCCAGGTGACCGGGTCACGTGGGGTCACCGGCCCCAGGTCAGCGGGTCACGTGGGGACACCGGCCCCAGGTAACCAAGGCATGTCGGGACCCAGCCCGGGTCCCCGGGACGGGTTTTTACCCCAGCCGCAGATCACCGGGTCCTGTCGGGTCCCTGGCCCGGGTCCCCTGGACAGGTCGATAACCCGGCCCCAGGTCACCCGGTCATCTCGCGCACCCGGCGTGGTTCCCAGGTTCCGATGACCACCCCGGCACCAGGACCCCGGGTCACGTGGGGACACCGGCCCCAGGTGACCAGGTCACGTGGGGTCACCGGCCCCAGGTCAGCGGGTCACGTGGGGACCCCGGCCCCAGGTGACCGGGTCACGTGGGGACACCGGCCCCAGGTAACCGGGTCATACCGAGTCCCCGGACCCAGGTCACCGTGTCAGTTCGGGACCCCGGACCCAGGTCGGGTCATGTCACGTCCCATGCCCGGGTCCCCGGGTTGGATTTTTACCCAGGCCCCGGGTCACAGGGTCATGTCGGGTCAACGGCCTGGGTACAAGGGTCTGGTGACCACCCCGACCCCAGGTCCCCGGGTCATGACGGGACACCGGACCAGGTCCCCGAGTCCGGTCGACACCACAGCCCCAGGTCACCGGGTCATGTCGGGACCCAGCCCGGGTCCCCGGGACGGGTTTTTACCCCAGCCGCAGATCACCGGGTCCTGTCGGGTACCCGGGTCGGGTCCCCTGGACAGGTCGGCACCCCGGCCCCGGGTCACGGGGTCATGTCGGGTCGCTGTCCCGGGTACCAGTGTCAGGTGACCACCCCGGCCCCGGGAGACGGAGTCATACCGGGTCCCCGGCCCGGGTCCCCGGGTTGCATCGGGACAAAAGCACCGGATCACTGGATCACGTGGGGGCCCGGGCCCGGGTCCCCGGGTTGCATCGGGACACCAGCGAAGGACCACCGGGTCCTGTCGGGTCCCCGGCCCGGGTCCCATGGACAGGTCGTTAACCCGGCCCCAGGTCACCGGGTCATGTCGCGCACCCGGCCTGGTTCCCAGGTTCCGGTGACCACCCCGGCACCAGGACCCCGGGTCCCGTGGGGACCCCGGCCCCAGGTGACCAGGTCACGCGGGGTCACCGGCCCCAGGTCAGCGGGTCACGTGGGGACACCGGCCCCAGGTGACCGGGTCACGTGGGGTCACCGGCCCCAGGTGACCGGGTCACGTGGTGTCACCGGCCACAGGTGACCTGGTCACGTGGGGTCACCGGCCCCAGGTGACCGGGTCACGTGGGGTCACCGGCCCCAGGTGACCGGGTCACGTGAGGTCACCGGCCCCAGGTGACCGGGTCACGTCGGGTCACCGGCCCCAGGTCAGCGGGTCACGTGGGGACACCGGCCCCAGGTCAGCGGGTCACGTGGGGACACCGGCCCCAGGTGACCGGGTCACGTGGGAACCCCGGACCCAGGTCAGCGGGACGGGTTTTTACCCCAGCCGCAGATCACCGGGTCCTGTCGGGTCCCCGGCCCGGGTCCCCTGGACAGGTCGATAACCTGGCCCCAGGTCACCCGGTCATCTCGCGCACCCGGCCTGGTTCCCAGGTTCCGATGACCACCCCGGCACCAGGACCCCGGGTCACGTGGGGACCCCGGCCCCAGGTCAGCGGGTCACGTGGGGTCACCGGCCCCAGGTCAGAGGGTCACGTGGGGACCCCGGACCCAGGTCACCGGGTCATGTCGGGACCCAGCCTGGGTCCCCGGGACGGGTTTTTACCCCAGCCGCAGATCACCGGGTCCTGTCGGGTACCCGGGTCGGGTCCCCTGGACAGGTCGGCACCCCGGCCCCGGGTCACGGGGTCATGTCGGGTCGCTGTCCCGGGTACCAGTGTCAGGTGACCACCCCGGCCCCGGGAGACGGAGTCATACCGGGTCCCCGGCCCGGGTCCCCGGGTTGCATCGGGACACCAGCGAAGGACCACCGGGTCCTGTCGGGTCCCCGGCCCGGGTCCCCTGGACAGGTCGTTAACCCGGCCCCAGGTCACCGGGTCATGTCGCGCACCCGGCCTGGTTCCCAGGTTCCGGTGACCACCCCGGCACCAGGACCACGGGTCACGTGGGGACCCCGGCCCCAGGTCAGCGGGTCACGTGGGGACACCGGCCCCAGGTCACCGCGTCAGGTCTGGACCCCGAACACAGGTCCACGAGTCCGTCGACACCACAGCCCCGGGTCACCGGGTCGTGTCGGGTAACCGGCCTGGTTCCAAGGTTCCGATGACCACCCCGGCACCAGGACCCCGGGTCACGTGGGGTCACCGGCCCCAGGTGACCCGGTCACGTGGGGTCACCGGCCCCAGATGACCGGGTCACGTGGGGACACCGGCCCCAGGTGACCGGGTCACGTGGGGTCACCAGACCCAGGTGACCGGGTCACGTGGGGTCACCGGCCCCAGGTGACCTGGTCACGTGGGGTCACCAGCCCCAGGTCAGCGGGTGACGTGGGGTCACCAGCCCCAGGTGACCTGGTCACGTGGGGTCACCGGCACCAGGTGACCGGGTCACGTGGGGACACCGGCCCCAGGTGACCGGGTCACGTGGGGTCACCGGCCCCAGGTGACCGGGTCACGTGGGGTCACCGGCCCCAGGTGACCGGGTCACGTGGGGTCACCGGCCCCAGGTGACCGGGTCACGTGGTGTCACCGGCCACAGGTGACCTGGTCACGTGGGGTCACCGGCCCCAGGTGACCGGGTCACGTGGGGTCACCGGCCCCAGGTGACCGGGTCACGTGAGGTCACCGGCCCCAGGTGACCGGGTCACGTCGGGTCACCGGCCCCAGGTCAGCGGGTCACGTGGGGACACCGGCCCCAGGTCAGCGGGTCACGTGGGGACACCGGCCCCAGGTGACCGGGTCACGTGGGAACCCCGGACCCAGGTCAGCGGGACGGGTTTTTACCCCAGCCGCAGATCACCGGGTCCTGTCGGGTCCCCGGCCCGGGTCCCCTGGACAGGTCGATAACCTGGCCCCAGGTCACCCGGTCATCTCGCGCACCCGGCCTGGTTCCCAGGTTCCGATGACCACCCCGGCACCAGGACCCCGGGTCACGTGGGGACCCCGGCCCCAGGTCAGCGGGTCACGTGGGGTCACCGGCCCCAGGTCAGAGGGTCACGTGGGGACCCCGGACCCAGGTCACCGGGTCATGTCGGGACCCAGCCTGGGTCCCCGGGACGGGTTTTTACCCCAGCCGCAGATCACCGGGTCCTGTCGGGTACCCGGGTCGGGTCCCCTGGACAGGTCGGCACCCCGGCCCCGGGTCACGGGGTCATGTCGGGTCGCTGTCCCGGGTACCAGTGTCAGGTGACCACCCCGGCCCCGGGAGACGGAGTCATACCGGGTCCCCGGCCCGGGTCCCCGGGTTGCATCGGGACACCAGCGAAGGACCACCGGGTCCTGTCGGGTCCCCGGCCCGGGTCCCCTGGACAGGTCGTTAACCCGGCCCCAGGTCACCGGGTCATGTCGCGCACCCGGCCTGGTTCCCAGGTTCCGGTGACCACCCCGGCACCAGGACCACGGGTCACGTGGGGACCCCGGCCCCAGGTCAGCGGGTCACGTGGGGACACCGGCCCCAGGTCACCGCGTCAGGTCTGGACCCCGAACACAGGTCCACGAGTCCGTCGACACCACAGCCCCGGGTCACCGGGTCGTGTCGGGTAACCGGCCTGGTTCCAAGGTTCCGATGACCACCCCGGCACCAGGACCCCGGGTCACGTGGGGTCACCGGCCCCAGGTGACCCGGTCACGTGGGGTCACCGGCCCCAGATGACCGGGTCACGTGGGGACACCGGCCCCAGGTGACCGGGTCACGTGGGGTCACCAGACCCAGGTGACCGGGTCACGTGGGGTCACCGGCCCCAGGTGACCTGGTCACGTGGGGTCACCAGCCCCAGGTCAGCGGGTGACGTGGGGTCACCAGCCCCAGGTGACCTGGTCACGTGGGGTCACCGGCACCAGGTGACCGGGTCACGTGGGGACACCGGCCCCAGGTGACCGGGTCACGTGGGGTCACCGGCCCCAGGTGACCGGGTCACGTGGGGTCACCGGCCCCAGGTGACCGGGTCACGTGGGGTCACCGGCCCCAGGTGACCGGGTCACGTGGGGACACCGGCCCCAGGTGACCGGGTCACGTGGGGTCACCGGCCCCAGGTCAGCGGGTCACGTGGGGACACCGGCCCCAGGTGACCGGGTCACGTGGGGTCACCGGCCCCAGGTCAGCGGGTCACGTGGGGTCACCGGCCCCAGGTGACCGGGTCACGTGGGGTCACCGGCCCCAGGTGACCGGGTCACGTGGGGACACCGGCCCCAGGTGACCGGGTCACGTGGGGTCACCGGCCCCAGGTGACCGGGTCACGTTGGGTCACCGGCCCCAGGTCAGCGGGTCACGTGGGGACACCGGCCCCAGGTGACCGGGTCACGTGGGGTCACCGGCCCCAGGTGACCGGGTCACGTGGGGACACCGGCCCCAGGTGACCGGGTCACGTGGGGTCACCGGCCCCAGGTCAGCGGGTCACGTGGGGACACCGGCCCCAGGTAACCAAGGCATGTCGGGACCCAGCCCGGGTCCCCGGGACGGGTTTTTACCCCAGCCGCAGATCACCGGGTCCTGTCGGGTCCCTGGCCCGGGTCCCCTGGACAGGTCGATAACCCGGCCCCAGGTCACCCGGTCATCTCGCGCACCCGGCGTGGTTCCCAGGTTCCGATGACCACCCCGGCACCAGGACCCCGGGTCACGTGGGGACACCGGCCCCAGGTGACCAGGTCACGTGGGGTCACCGGCCCCAGGTCAGCGGGTCACGTGGGGACCCCGGCCCCAGGTGACCGGGTCACGTGGGGACACCGGCCCCAGGTAACCGGGTCATACCGAGTCCCCGGACCCAGGTCACCGTGTCAGTTCGGGACCCCGGACCCAGGTCGGGTCATGTCACGTCCCATGCCCGGGTCCCCGGGTTGGATTTTTACCCAGGCCCCGGGTCACAGGGTCATGTCGGGTCAACGGCCTGGGTACAAGGGTCTGGTGACCACCCCGACCCCAGGTCCCCGGGTCATGACGGGACACCGGACCAGGTCCCCGAGTCCGGTCGACACCACAGCCCCAGGTCACCGGGTCATGTCGGGACCCAGCCCGGGTCCCCGGGACGGGTTTTTACCCCAGCCGCAGATCACCGGGTCCTGTCGGGTACCCGGGTCGGGTCCCCTGGACAGGTCGGCACCCCGGCCCCGGGTCACGGGGTCATGTCGGGTCGCTGTCCCGGGTACCAGTGTCAGGTGACCACCCCGGCCCCGGGAGACGGAGTCATACCGGGTCCCCGGCCCGGGTCCCCGGGTTGCATCGGGACAAAAGCACCGGATCACTGGATCACGTGGGGGCCCGGGCCCGGGTCCCCGGGTTGCATCGGGACACCAGCGAAGGACCACCGGGTCCTGTCGGGTCCCCGGCCCGGGTCCCATGGACAGGTCGTTAACCCGGCCCCAGGTCACCGGGTCATGTCGCGCACCCGGCCTGGTTCCCAGGTTCCGGTGACCACCCCGGCACCAGGACCCCGGGTCCCGTGGGGACCCCGGCCCCAGGTGACCAGGTCACGCGGGGTCACCGGCCCCAGGTCAGCGGGTCACGTGGGGTCACCGGCCCCAGGTCAGCGGGTCACGTGGGGGCACCGGCCCCAGGTCAGCGGGTCACGTGGGGACACCGGCCCCAGGTCACCGCGTCAGGTCGGGACCCCGAACCCAGGTCCACGAGTCCGTCGACACCACAGCCCCGGGTCACCGGGTCGTGTCGGGTAACCGGCCTGGTTCCCAGGTTCCGATGACCACCCCGGCACCAGGACCCCGGGTCACGTGGGGACACCGGCCCCAGGTGACCGGGTCACGTGGGGTCACCGGCCCCAGGTCAGCGGGTCACGTGGGGACAACGGCCCCAGGTGACCGGGTCACGTGGGGACACCGGCCCCAGGTCAGCGGGTCACGTGGGGACACCGGCCCCAGGTGACCGGGTCACGTGGGGACACCGGCCCCAGGTCACCGTGTCACATGGGGACCCCGGCCCCAGGTGACCGGGTCACGTGGGGACACCGGCCCCAGGTCAGCGGGTCACGTGGGGACACCGGCCCCAGGTAACCAAGGCAGGTCGGGACCCAGCCCGGGTCCCCGGGACGGGTTTTTACCCCAGCCGCAGATCACCGGGTCCTGTCGGGTCCCCGGCCTGGGTCCCCTGGACAGGTCGATAACCTGGCCCCAGGTCACCCGGTCATCTCGCGCACCCGGCCTGGTTCCCAGGTTCCGATGACCACCCCGGCACCAGGACCCCGGGTCACGTGGGGACACCGGCCCCAGGTGACCGGGTCACGTGGGGTCACCGGCCCCAGGTCAGCGGGTCACGTGGGGACCCCGGTCCCAGGTCACCGGGTCACGTGGGGTCACCCGCCCCAGGTCAGAGGGTCACGTGGGGACCCCGGACCCAGGTCACCGGGTCATGTCGGGACCCAGCCCGGGTCCCCGGGACGGGTTTTTACCCCAGCCGCAGATCACCGGGTCCTGTCGGGTACCCGGGTCGGGTCCCCTGGACAGGTCGGCACCCCGGCCCCGGGTCACGGGGTCATGTCGGGTCGCTGTCCCGGGTACCAGTGTCAGGTGACCACCCCGGCCCCGGGAGACGGAGTCATACCGGGTCCCCGGCCCGGGTCCCCGGGTTGCATCGGGACACCAGCGAAGGACCACCGGGTCCTGTCGGGTCCCCGGCCCGGGTCCCCTGGACAGGTCGTTAACCCGGCCCCAGGTCACCGGGTCATGTCGCGCACCCGGCCTGGTTCCCACGTTCCGGTGACCACCCCGGCACCAGGACCCCGGGTCACGTGGGGACCCCGGCCCCAGGTGACCGGGTCACGTGGGGACACCGGCCCCAGGTCACCGCGTCAGGTCTGGACCCCGAACCCAGGTCCACGAGTCCGTCGACACCACAGCCCCGGGTCACCGGGTCGTGTCGGGTAACCGGCCTGGTTCCAAGGTTCCGATGACCACCCCGGCACCAGGACCCCGGGTCACGTGGGGACACCGGCCCCAGGTGACCGGGTCACATGGGGACACCGGCCCCAGGTCATCGGGTCACGTGGGGACACCGGCCCCAGGTGACCGGGTCACGTGGGGTCACCGGACCCAGGTGACCCGGTCACGTGGGGTCACCGGCCCCAGGTGACCGGGTCACGTGGGGTCACCGGCCCCAGGTGACCGGGTCACGTGGGGTCACCGGCCCCAGGTGACCGGGTCACGTGGGGTCAGCGGCCCCAGGTGACCGGGTCACGTGGGGTCACCGGCACCAGGTGACCGGGTCACGTGGGGACACCGGCCCCAGGTGACCGGGTCACGTGGGGTCACCGGCCCCAGGTGACCGGGTCACGTGGGGACACCGGCCCCAGGTGACCCGGTCACGTGGGGTCACTGGCCCCAGGTGACCGGGTCACGTGGGGTCACCGGCCCCAGGTGACCGGGTCATGTGGGGTCACCGTCCCCAGGTGACCTGGTCACGTGGGGACACCGGCCCCAGGTAACCAAGGCATGTCGGGACCCAGCCCGGGTCCCCGGGACGGGTTTTTACCCCAGCCGCAGATCACCGGGTCCTGTCGGGTCCCCGGCCCGGGTCCCCTGGACAGGTCGATAACCCGGCCCCAGGTCACCCGGTCATCTCGCGCACCCGGCCTGGTTCCCAGGTTCCGATGACCACCCCGGCACCAGGACCCCGGGTCACGTGGGGACACCGGCCCCAGGTGACCGGGTCACGTGGGGTCACCGGCCCCAGGTGACCGGGTCACGTGGGGTCACCGGCCCCAGGTGACCTGGTCACGTGGGGTCACCGGCCCCAGGTGACCGGGTCACGTGGGGTCACCGGCCCCAGGTGACCGGGTCACGTGGGGACACCGGCCTCAGGTCAGCGGGTCACGTGGGGACCCCGGCCCCAGGTGACCGGGTCACGTGGGGACCCCGGACCCAGGTAACCGGGTAATACCGAGTCCCCGGACCCAGGTCACCGGGTCAGTTCGGGACCCCGGACCCAGGTCGGGTCATGTCACGTCCCATGCCCGGGTCCCCGGGTTGGATTTTTACCCAGGCCCCGGGTCACAGGGTCATGTCGGGTCAACGGCCTGGGTACAAGGGTCTGGTGACCACCCCGACCCCAGGTCTCCGGGTCATGACGGGACACCGGACCAGGTCCCCGAGTCCGGTCGACACCACAGCCCCAGGTCACCGGGTCATGTCGGGACCCAGCCCGGGTCCCCGGGACGGGTTTTTACCCCAGCCGCAGATCACCGGGTCCTGTCGGGTACCCGGGTCGGGTCCCCTGGACAGGTCGGCACCCCGGCCCCGGGTCACGGGGTCATGTCGGGTCGCTGTCCCGGGTACCAGTGTCAGGTGACCACCCCGGCCCCGGGAGACGGAGTCATACCGGGTCCCCGGCCCGGGTCCCCGGGTTGCATCGGGACAAAAGCACCGGATCACTGGATCACGTGGGGGCCCGGGCCCGGGTCCCCGGGTTGCATCGTGACACCAGCGAAGGACCACCGGGTCCTGTCGGGTCCCCGGCCCGGGTCCCCTGGACAGGTCGTTAACCCGGACCCAAGTCACCGGGTCATGTCGCGCACACGGCCTGGTTCCCACGTTCAGGTGACCACCCCGGCACCAGGACCCCGGGTCCCGTGGAGACCCCGGCCCCAGGTGACCGGGTCACGTGGGGTCACCGGCCCCAGGTCAGCAGGTCACGTGGGGTCACCGGCCCCAGGTCAGCGGGTCACGTGGGGACACCGGCCCCAGGTGACCGGGTCACGTGGGGACACCGGCCCCAGGTCACCGCGTCAGGTCGGGACCCCGAACCCAGGTCCACGAGTCCGTCGACACCACAGCCCCGGGTCACCGGGTCGTGTCGGGTAACTGGCCTGGTTCCCAGGTTCCGATGACCACCCCGGCACCAGGACCCCGGGTCACGTGGGGACCCCGGCCCCAGGTCAGCGGGTCACGTGGGGACACCGGCCCCAGGTCACCACGTCAGCTCTGGACCCCGAACACAGGTCCACGAGTCCGTCGACACCACAGCCCCGGGTCACCGGGTCGTGTCGGGTAACCGGCCTGGTTCCAAGGTTCCGATGACCACCCCGGCACCAGGACCCCGGGTCACGTGGGGACACCGGCCCCAGGTGACCGGGTCACGTGGGGACACCGGCCCCAGGTCATCGGGTCACGTGGGGACACCGGCCCCAGGTGACCGGGTCACGTGGGGTCACCGGCCCCAGGTGACCGGGTCACGTGGGGACACCGGCCCCAGGTGACCGGGTCACGTGGGATCACCGGCCCCAGGTGACCGGGTCACGTGGGGTCACCGGCCCCAGGTGACCTGGTCACGTGGGGTCACCGGCCCCAGGTGACCGGGTCACGTGGGGTCACCGGCCCCAGGTGACCGGGTCACGTGAGGTCACCGGCCCCAGGTGACCGGGTCACGTGGGGTCACCGGCCCCATGTCAGAGGGTCACGTGGGGACACCGGCCCCAGGTGACCGGGTCACGTGGGGTCACCGTCCCCAGGTGACCGGGTCACGTGGGGTCACCGGCCCCAGGTGACCGGGTCACGTGGGGTCACCGGCCCCAGGTGACCGGGTCACGTGGGGACACCGGCCCCAGGTGACCGGGTCACGTGGGGTCACCGGCCCCAGGTCAGCGGGTTACGTGGGGACACCGGCCCCAGGTGACCGGGTCACGTGGGGTCACCGGCCCCAGGTGACCGGGTCACGTGGGGTCACCGGCCCCAGGTCAGCGGGTCACGTGGGGACACCGGCCCCAGGTCAGCGGGTCACGTGGGGACCCCGGCCCCAGGTCAGCGGGTCACGTGATGACACCGGCCCCAGGTGACCGGGTCACGTGGGGACACCGGCCCCAGGTCACCGCGTCAGGTCTGGACCCCGAACCCAGGTCCACGAGTCCGTCGACACCACAGCCCCGGGTCACCGGGTCGTGTCGGGTAACCGGCCTGGTTCCAAGGTTCCGATGACCACCCCGGCACCAGGACCCCGGGTCACGTGGGGACACCGGCCCCAGGTGACCGGGTCACATGGGGACACCGGCCCCAGGTCATCGGGTCACGTGGGGACACCGGCCCCAGGTGACCGGGTCACGTGGGGTCACCGGACCCAGGTGACCCGGTCACGTGGGGTCACCGGCCCCAGGTGACCGGGTCACGTGGGGTCACCGGCCCCAGGTGACCGGGTCACGTGGGGTCACCGGCCCCAGGTGACCGGGTCACGTGGGGTCAGCGGCCCCAGGTGACCGGGTCACGTGGGGTCACCGGCACCAGGTGACCGGGTCACGTGGGGACACCGGCCCCAGGTGACCGGGTCACGTGGGGTCACCGGCCCCAGGTGACCGGGTCACGTGGGGACACCGGCCCCAGGTGACCCGGTCACGTGGGGTCACTGGCCCCAGGTGACCGGGTCACGTGGGGTCACCGGCCCCAGGTGACCGGGTCATGTGGGGTCACCGTCCCCAGGTGACCTGGTCACGTGGGGACACCGGCCCCAGGTAACCAAGGCATGTCGGGACCCAGCCCGGGTCCCCGGGACGGGTTTTTACCCCAGCCGCAGATCACCGGGTCCTGTCGGGTCCCCGGCCCGGGTCCCCTGGACAGGTCGATAACCCGGCCCCAGGTCACCCGGTCATCTCGCGCACCCGGCCTGGTTCCCAGGTTCCGATGACCACCCCGGCACCAGGACCCCGGGTCACGTGGGGACACCGGCCCCAGGTGACCGGGTCACGTGGGGTCACCGGCCCCAGGTGACCGGGTCACGTGGGGTCACCGGCCCCAGGTGACCTGGTCACGTGGGGTCACCGGCCCCAGGTGACCGGGTCACGTGGGGTCACCGGCCCCAGGTGACCGGGTCACGTGGGGACACCGGCCTCAGGTCAGCGGGTCACGTGGGGACCCCGGCCCCAGGTGACCGGGTCACGTGGGGACCCCGGACCCAGGTAACCGGGTAATACCGAGTCCCCGGACCCAGGTCACCGGGTCAGTTCGGGACCCCGGACCCAGGTCGGGTCATGTCACGTCCCATGCCCGGGTCCCCGGGTTGGATTTTTACCCAGGCCCCGGGTCACAGGGTCATGTCGGGTCAACGGCCTGGGTACAAGGGTCTGGTGACCACCCCGACCCCAGGTCTCCGGGTCATGACGGGACACCGGACCAGGTCCCCGAGTCCGGTCGACACCACAGCCCCAGGTCACCGGGTCATGTCGGGACCCAGCCCGGGTCCCCGGGACGGGTTTTTACCCCAGCCGCAGATCACCGGGTCCTGTCGGGTACCCGGGTCGGGTCCCCTGGACAGGTCGGCACCCCGGCCCCGGGTCACGGGGTCATGTCGGGTCGCTGTCCCGGGTACCAGTGTCAGGTGACCACCCCGGCCCCGGGAGACGGAGTCATACCGGGTCCCCGGCCCGGGTCCCCGGGTTGCATCGGGACAAAAGCACCGGATCACTGGATCACGTGGGGGCCCGGGCCCGGGTCCCCGGGTTGCATCGTGACACCAGCGAAGGACCACCGGGTCCTGTCGGGTCCCCGGCCCGGGTCCCCTGGACAGGTCGTTAACCCGGACCCAAGTCACCGGGTCATGTCGCGCACACGGCCTGGTTCCCACGTTCAGGTGACCACCCCGGCACCAGGACCCCGGGTCCCGTGGAGACCCCGGCCCCAGGTGACCGGGTCACGTGGGGTCACCGGCCCCAGGTCAGCAGGTCACGTGGGGTCACCGGCCCCAGGTCAGCGGGTCACGTGGGGACACCGGCCCCAGGTGACCGGGTCACGTGGGGACACCGGCCCCAGGTCACCGCGTCAGGTCGGGACCCCGAACCCAGGTCCACGAGTCCGTCGACACCACAGCCCCGGGTCACCGGGTCGTGTCGGGTAACTGGCCTGGTTCCCAGGTTCCGATGACCACCCCGGCACCAGGACCCCGGGTCACGTGGGGACCCCGGCCCCAGGTCAGCGGGTCACGTGGGGACACCGGCCCCAGGTCACCACGTCAGCTCTGGACCCCGAACACAGGTCCACGAGTCCGTCGACACCACAGCCCCGGGTCACCGGGTCGTGTCGGGTAACCGGCCTGGTTCCAAGGTTCCGATGACCACCCCGGCACCAGGACCCCGGGTCACGTGGGGACACCGGCCCCAGGTGACCGGGTCACGTGGGGACACCGGCCCCAGGTCATCGGGTCACGTGGGGACACCGGCCCCAGGTGACCGGGTCACGTGGGGTCACCGGCCCCAGGTGACCGGGTCACGTGGGGACACCGGCCCCAGGTGACCGGGTCACGTGGGATCACCGGCCCCAGGTGACCGGGTCACGTGGGGTCACCGGCCCCAGGTGACCTGGTCACGTGGGGTCACCGGCCCCAGGTGACCGGGTCACGTGGGGTCACCGGCCCCAGGTGACCGGGTCACGTGAGGTCACCGGCCCCAGGTGACCGGGTCACGTGGGGTCACCGGCCCCATGTCAGAGGGTCACGTGGGGACACCGGCCCCAGGTGACCGGGTCACGTGGGGTCACCGTCCCCAGGTGACCGGGTCACGTGGGGTCACCGGCCCCAGGTGACCGGGTCACGTGGGGTCACCGGCCCCAGGTGACCGGGTCACGTGGGGACACCGGCCCCAGGTGACCGGGTCACGTGGGGTCACCGGCCCCAGGTCAGCGGGTTACGTGGGGACACCGGCCCCAGGTGACCGGGTCACGTGGGGTCACCGGCCCCAGGTGACCGGGTCACGTGGGGTCACCGGCCCCAGGTCAGCGGGTCACGTGGGGACACCGGCCCCAGGTCAGCGGGTCACGTGGGGACCCCGGCCCCAGGTCAGCGGGTCACGTGATGACACCGGCCCCAGGTGACCGGGTCACGTGGGGACACCGACCTCAGGTCAGCGGGTCACGTGGGGACAACGGCCCCAGGTCAGCGGGTCACGTGGGGACCCCGGACCCAGGTCAGCGGGTCACGTGGGGACACCGGCCCCAGGTAACCGGGTCATACCGAGTCCCCGGACCCAGGTCACCGGGTCAGTTCGGGACCCCGGACCCAGGTCGGGTCATGTCACGTCCCATGCCCGGGTCCCCGGGTTGGATTTTTACCCAGGCCCCGGGTCACAGGGTCATGTCGGGTCAACGGCCTGGGTACAAGGGTCTGGTGACCACCCCGACCCCAGGTCCCCGGGTCATGACGGGACACCGGACCAGGTCCCCGAGTCCGGTCGACACCACAGCCCCAGGTCACCGGCTCACGTCGGCACCCCGGAACCAGGTCACCGGGTCATGTCGGGACCCAGCCCGGGTCCCCGGGACGGGTTTTTACCCCAGCCGCAGATCACCGGGTCCTGTCGGGTACCCGGGTCGGGTCCCCTGGACAGGTCGGCACCCCGGCCCCAGGTCACGGGGTCATGTCGGGTCGCTGTCCCGGGTACCAGTGTCAGGTGACCACCCCGGCCCCGGGAGACGGAGTCATACCGGGTCCCCGGCCCGGGTCCCCGGGTTGCATCGGGACAAAAGCACCGGATCACTGGATCACGTGGGGGCCCGGGCCCGGGTCCCCGGGTTGCATCGGGACACCAGCGAAGGACCACCGGGTCCTGTCGGGTCCCCGGCCCGGGTCCCCTGGACAGGTCGTTAACCCGGCCCCAAGTCACCGGGTCATGTCGCGCACCCGGCCTGGTTCCCACGTTCCGGTGACCACCCCGGCACCAGGACCCCGGGTCCCGTGGAGACCCCGGCCCCAGGTGACCGGGTCACGTGGGGTCACCGGCCCCAGGTCAGCGGGTCACGTGGGGTCACCGGCCCCAGGTCAGCGGGTCACGTGGGGACACCGGCCCCAGGTGACCGGGTCACGTGGGGACACCGGCCCCAGGTCACCACGTCAGGTCTGGACCCCGAACACAGGTCCATGAGTCCGTCGACACCACAGCCCCGGGTCACCGGGTCGTGTCGGGTAACCGGCCTGGTTCCAAGGTTCCGATGACCACCCCGGCACCAGGACCCCGGGTCACGTGGGGACACCGGCCCCAGGTGACCGGGTCACGTGGGGACACCGGCCCCAGGTCATCGGGTCACGTGGGGACACCGGCCCCAGGTGACCGGGTCACGTGGGGTCACCGGCCCCAGGTGACCCGGTCACGTGGGGTCACCGGCCCCAGGTGACCGGGTCACGTGGGGACACCGGCCCCAGGTGACCGGGTCACGTGGGGTCACCGGCCCCAGGTGACCGGGTCACGTGGGGTCACCGGCCCCAGGTGACCGGGTCACGTGAGGTCACCGGCCCCAGGTGACCGGGTCACGTGGGGTCACCGGCCCCATGTCAGAGGGTCACGTGGGGACACCGGCCCCAGGTGACCGGGTCACGTGAGGTCACCGGCCCCAGGTGACCGGGTCACGTGGGGTCACCGACCCCAGGTGACCGGATCACGTGGGGACACCGGCCCCAGGTGACCAGGTCACGTGGGGTCACCGGCCCCAGGTCAGCGGGTCACGTGGGGACACCGGCCCCAGGTGACCGGGTCACGTGGGGTCACCGGCCCCAGGTGACCGGGTCACGTGGGGTCACCGGCCCCAGGTCAGCGGGTCACGTGGGGACCCCGGCCCCAGGTCAGCGGGTCACGTGGGGACCCCGGCCCCAGGTCAGCGGGTCACGTGGAGACACCGACCTCAGGTCAGCGGGTCACGTGGGGACACCGGCCCCAGGTCAGCGGGTCACGTGGGGACCCCGGACCCAGGTCAGCGGGTCACGTGGGGACACCGGCCCCAGGTAACCGGGTCATACCGAGTCCCCGGACCCAGGTCACCGGGTCAGTTCGGGACCCCGGACCCAGGTCGGGTCATGTCACGTCCCATGCCCGGGTCCCCGGGTTGGATTTTTACCCAGGCCCCGGGTCACAGGGTCATGTCGGGTCAACGGCCTGGGTACAAGGGTCTGGTGACCACCCCGACCCCAGGTCCCCGGGTCATGACGGGACACCGGACCAGGTCCCCGAGTCCGGTCGACACCACAGCCCCAGGTCACCGGCTCACGTCGGCACCCCGGAACCAGGTCACCGGGTCATGTCGGGACCCAGCCCGGGTCCCCGGGACGGGTTTTTACCCCAGCCGCAGATCACCGGGTCCTGTCGGGTACCCGGGTCGGGTCCCCTGGACAGGTCGGCACCCCGGCCCCGGGTCATGGGGTCATGTCGGGTCGCTGTCCCGGGTACCAGTGTCAGGTGACCACCCCGGCCCCGGGAGACGGAGTCATACCGGGTCCCCGGCCCGGGTCCCCGGGTTGCATCGGGACAAAAGCACCGGATCACTGGATCACGTGGGGGCCCGGGCCCGGGTCCCCGGGTTGCATCGGGACACCAGCGAAGGACCACCGGGTCCTGTCGGGTCCCCGGCCCGGGTCCCCTGGACAGGTCGTTAACCCGGCCCCAAGTCACCGGGTCATGTCGCGCACCCGGCCTGGTTCCCACGTTCAGGTGACCACCCCGGCACCAGGACCCCGGGTCCCGTGGAGACCCCGGCCCCAGGTGACCGGGTCACGTGGGATCACCGGCCCCAGGTCAGCGGGTCACGTGGGGACACCGGCCCCAGGTCAGCGGGTCACGTGGGGACCCCGGACCCAGGTCAGCGGGACGGGTTTTTACCCCAGCCGCAGATCACCGGGTCCTGTCGGGTCCCCGGCCCGGGTCCCCTGGACAGGTTGATAACCTGGCCCCAGGTCACCCGGTCATCTCGCGCACCCGGCCTGGTTCCCAGGTTCCGATGACCACCCCGGCACCAGGACCCCGGGTCATGTGGGGACACCGGCCCCAGGTGACCGGGTCACGTGGGGTCACCAGCCCCAGGTCAGCGGGTCACGTGGGGACCCCGGCCCCAGGTCAGCGGGTCACGTGGGGTCACCGGCCCAAGGTCAGAGGGTCACGTGGGGACCCCGGACCCAGGTCACCGGGTCATGTCGGGACCCAGCCTGGGTCCCCGGGACGGGTTTTTACCCCATCCGCAGATCACCGGGTCCTGTCGGGTACCCGGGTCGGGTCCCCTGGACAGGTCGGCACCCCGGCCCCGGGTCACGGGGTCATGTCGGGTCGCTGTCCCGGGTACCAGTGTCAGGTGACCACCCCGGCCCCGGGAGACGGAGTCATACCGGGTCCCCGGCCCGGGTCCCCGGGTTGCATCGGGACACCAGCGAAGGACCACCGGGTCCTGTCGGGTCCCCGGCCCGGGTCCCCTGGACAGGTCGTTAACCCGGCCCCAAGTCAACGGGTCATGTCGCGCACCCGGCCTGGTTCCCACGTTCAGGTGACCACCCCGGCACCAGGACCCCGGGTCCCGTGGGGACCCCGGCCCCAGGTCACCGGGTCACGTGGGGTCACCGGCCCCAGGTCAGCGGGTCACGTGGGGTCACCGGCCCCAGGTCAGCGGGTCACGTGGGGACACCGGCCCCAGGTGACCGGGTCACGTGGGGACACCGGCCCCAGGTCACCGCGTCAGGTCGGGACCCCGAACCCAGGTCCACGAGTCCGTCGACACCACAGCCCCGGGTCACCGGGTCGTGTCGGGTAACTGGCCTGGTTCCCAGGTTCCGATGACCACCCCGGCACCAGGAGCCCGGGTCACGTGGGGACACCGGCCCCAGGTGACCGGGTCACGTGGGGTCACCGGCCCCAGGTCAGCGGGTCACGTGGGGTCACCGGCCCCAGGTGACCGGGTCACGTGGGGTCACCGGCCCCAGGTGACCTGGTCACGTGGGGTCACCGGCCCCAGGTGACCGGGTCACGTGGGGTCACCGGCCCCAGGTGACCGGGTCACGTGAGGTCACCGGCCCCAGGTGACCGGGTCACGTGGGGTCACCGGCCCCTCTGACCGGGTCACGTGGGGACACCGGCCCCAGGTGACCGGGTCACGTGGGGTCACCGGCCCCAGGTGACCGGGTCACGTGGGGACCCCGGACCCAGGTCAGCGGGACGGGTTTTTACCCCAGCCGCAGATCACCGGGTCCTGTCGGGTCCCCGGCCCGGGTCCCCTGGACATGTCGATAACCTGGCCCCAGGTCACCCGGTCATCTCGCGCACCCGGCCTGTTTCCCAGGTTCCGATGACCACCCCGGCACCAGGACCCCGGGTCACGTGGGGACACCGGCCCCAGGTGACCGGGTCACGTGGGGTCACCGGCCCCAGGTCAGCGGGTCACGTGGGGACCCCGGCCCCAGGTCACCGGGTCACGTGGGGTCACCGACCCAAGGTCAGAGGGTCACGTGGGGACCCCGGACCCAGGTCACCGGGTCATGTCGGGACCCAGCCTGGGTCCCCGGGACGGGTTTTTACCCCAGCCGCAGATCACCGGGTCCTGTCGGGTCCCCGGCCCGGGTCCCCTGGACAGGTCGATAACCTGGCCCCAGGTCACCCGGTCATCTCGCGCACCCGGCCTGGTTCCCAGGTTCCGATGACCACCCCGGCACCAGGACCCCGGGTCACGTGGGGACACCGGCCCCAGGTGACCGGGTCACGTGGGGTCACCGGCCCCAGGTCAGCGGGTCACGTGGGGTCACCGGCCCCAGGTCAGCGGGTCACGTGGGGACACTGGCCCCAGGTCACCGCGTCAGGTCGGGACCCCGAACCCAGGTCCACGAGTCCGTCGACACCACAGCCCCGGGTCACCGGGTAGTGTCGGGTAACCGGCCTGGTTCCCAGGTTCCGATGACCACCCCGGCACCAGGACTCCGGGTCACGTGGGGACACCGGCCCCAGGTCACCGGGTCACGTGGGGTCACCGTCCCCAGGTCAGCGGGTCACGTGGGGACCCCGGCCCCAGGTCAGAGGGTCACGTGGGGTCACCGGCCCCAGGTCAGAGGGTCACGTGGGGACCCCGGACCCAGGTCACCTGGTCATGTGTGGTACCCAGCCTGGTTCCCAGGTTCCGATGACCTCCCCGGCACCAGGACCCCGGGTCACGTGGCGACACCGGCCCCAGGTGACCGGGTCAAGTGGGGACACCGGCCCCAGGTCAGCGGGTCACATGGGGACACCGGCCCCAGGTGACCGGGTCACGTGGGGTCACCGGCCCCAGGTCAGCGGGTCACGTGGGGACCCCGGACCCAGGTCACCTGGTCATGTGTGGTACCCAGCCTGGTTCCCAGGTTCCGATGACCTCCCCGGCACCAGGACCCCGGGTCACGTGGGGACACCGGCCCCAGGTGACCGGGTCACGTGGGGTCACCGGCCCCAGGTGACCGGGTCACGTGGGGACACCGGCCCCAGGTGACCGGGTCACGTGGGGACACCGGCCCCAGGTGACCGGGTCACGTGGGGTCACCGGCCCCAGGTCAGCGGGTCACGTGGGGACACCGGCCCCAGGTAACCAAGGCATGTCGGGACCCAGCCCGGGTCCCCGGGACGGGTTTTTACCCCAGCCGCAGATCACCGGGTCCTGTCGGGTCCCCGGCCCGGGTCCCCTGGACAGGTCGATAACCCGGCCCCAGGTCACCCGGTCATCTCGCGCACCCGGCGTGGTTCCCAGGTTCCGATGACCACCCCGGCACCAGGACCCCGGGTCACGTGGGGACACCGGCCCCAGGTGACCGGGTCACGTGGGGTCACCGGCCCCAGGTCAGCGGGTCACGTGGGGACACCGGCCCCAGGTGACCGGGTCACGTGGGGACCCCGGCCCCAGGTCAGAGGGTCACGTGGGGACCCCGGACCCAGGTCACCTGGACATGTGTGGTACCCAGCCTGGTTCACAGGTTCCGATGACCACCCCGGCCCAAGGTCAGCGGGTCACGTGGGGACACCGGCCCCAGGTGTTCGGGTCACGTGGGGACACCGGCCCCAGGTCAGCGGGTCAGGTGGGGACACCGGCCCCAGGTGACCGGGTCACGTGGGGACACCGGCCCCAGGTCAGCGGGTCACGTGGGGACACCGGCCCCAGGTGACCGGGTCACGTGGGGTCACCGGCCCCAGGTCACCGGGTCACATGGGGACCCCGGCCCCAGGTGACCGGGTCACGTGGGGACACCGGCCCCAGGTCAGCGGGTCACGTGGGGACAGCGGCCCCAGGTAACCAAGGCAGGTCGGGACCCAGCCCAGGTCCCCGGGACGGGTTTTTACCCCAGCCGCAGATCACCGGGTCCTGTCGGGTACCCGGGTCGGGTCCCCTGGACAGGTCGGCACCCCGGCCCCGGGTCACGGGGTCATGTCGGGTCGCTGTCCCGGGTACCAGTGTCAGGTGACCACCCCGGCCCCGGGAGACAGAGTCATACCGGGTCCCCGGCCCGGGTCCCCGGGTTGCATCGGGACACCAGCGAAGGACCACCGGGTCCTGTCGGGTCCCCGGCCCGGGTCCCCTGGACAGGTCGTTAACCCGGCCCCAGGTCACCGGGTCATGTCGCGCACCCGGCCTGGTTCCCACGTTCCGGTGACCACCCCGGCATCAGGACCCCGGGTCCCGTGGGGACCCCGGCCCCAGGTGACCGGGTCACGTGGGGTCACCGGCCCCAGGTCAGCGGGTCACGTGGGGTCACCGGCCCCAGGTGACCGGGTCACGTGGGGACACCGGCCCCAGGTCACCGCGTCAGGTCGGGACGCCGAACCCAGGTCCACGAGTCCGTCGACACCACAGCCCCGGGTCACCGGGTAGTGTCGGGTAACCGGCCTGGTTCCCAGGTTCCGATGACCACCCCGGCACCAGGACTCCGGGTCACGTGGGGACACCGGCCCCAGGTGACCGGGTCACGTGGGGTCACCGTCCCCAGGTCAGCGGGTCACGTGGGGACCCCGGCCCCAGGTCAGAGGGTCACGTGGGGTCACCGGCCCCAGGTCAGAGGGTCACGTGGGGACCCCGGACCCAGGTCACCTGGTCATGTGTGGTACCCAGCCTGGTTCCCAGGTTCCGATGACCTCCCCGGCACCAGGACCCCGGGTCACGTGGGGACACCGGCCCCAGGTGACCGGGTCACGTGGGGACACCGGCCCCAGGTCAGCGGGTCACGTGGGGACACCGGCCCCAGGTGACCGGGTCACGTGGGGGCACCGGCCTCAGGTCAGCGGGTCACGTGGGGACACCGGCCCCAGGTCAGCGGGTCACGTGGGGACCCCGGACCCAGGTCAGCGGGTCACGTGGGGACACCGGCCCCAGGTGACCGGGTCACGTGGGGACACCGGCCTCAGGTCAGCGGGTCACGTGGGGACACCGGCCCCAGGTCAGCGGGTCACGTGGGGACCCCGGACCCAGGTCAGCGGGTCACGTGGGGACACCGGCCCCAGGTAACCGGGTCATACCGAGTCCCCGGACCCAGGTCACCGGGTCAGTTCGGGACCCCGGACCCAGGTCGGGTCATGTCACGTCCCATGCCCGGGTCCCCGGGTTGGATTTTTACCCAGGCCCCGGGTCACAGGGTCATGTCGGGTCAACGGCCTGGGTACAAGGGTCTGGTGACCACCCCGACCCCAGGTCCCCGGGTCATGACGGGACACCGGACCAGGTCCCCGAGTCCGGTCGACACCACAGCCCCAGGTCACGGGGTCATGTCGGGACCCAGCCCGGGTCCCCGGGACGGGTTTTTACCCCAGCCGCAGATCACCGGGTCCTGTCGGGTACCCGGGTCGGGTCCCCTGGACAGGTCGGCACCCCAGCCCCGGGTCACGGGGTCATGTCGGGTCGCTGTCCCGGGTACCAGAGTCAGGTGACCACCCCGGCCCCGGGAGACGGAGTCATACCGGGTCCCCGGCCCGGGTCCCCGGGTTGCATCGGGACAAAAGCACCGGATCACTGGATCACGTGGGGGCCCGCGCCCGGGTCCCCGCGTTGCATCGGGACACCAGCGAAGGACCACCGGGTCCTGTCGGGTCCCCGGCCCGGGTCCCCTGGACAGGTCGTTAACCCGGCCCCAGGTCACCGGGTCATGTCGCGCACCCGGCCTGGTTCCCACGTTCCGGTGACCACCCCGGCACCAGGACCCCGGGTCCCGTGGGGACCCCGGACCCAGGTCAGCGGGTCACGCGGGGTCACGGGCCCCAGGTCAGCGGGTCACGTGGGGTCACCGGCCCCAGGTCAGCGGGTCACGTGGGGACACCGGCCCCAGGTCAGCGGGTCACGTGGGGACACCGGCCCCAGGTCACCGCGTCAGGTCGGGACCCCGAACCCAGGTCCACGAGTCCGTCGACACCACAGCCCCGGGTCACCGGGTCGTGTCGGGTAACCGGCCTGGTTCCCAGGTTCCGATGACCACCCCGGCACCAGGACTCCGGGTCACGTGGGGACACCGGCCCCAGGTGACCGGGTCACGTGGGGTCACCGGCCCCAGGTCAGCGGGTCACGTGGGGTCACCGGCCCCAGGTGACCGGGTCACGTGGGGTCACCGGCCCCAGGTCAGAGGGTCACGTGGGGACCCCGGACCCAGGTCACCTGGTCATGTGTGGTACCCAGCCTGGTTCCCAGGTTCCGATGACCTCCCCGGCACCAGGACCCCGGGTCACGTGGGGACACCGGCCCCAGGTGACCGGGTCACGTGGGGTCACCGGCCCCAGGTCAGCGGGTCACGTGGGGACCCCGGCCCCAGGTCAGCGGGTCACGTGGGGTCACCGGCCCCAGGTCAGAGGGTCACGTGGGGACCCCGGACCCAGGTCACCGGGTCATGTCGGGACCCAGCCCGGGTCCCCGGGACGGGTTTTTACCCCAGCCGCAGATCACCGGGTCCTGTCGGGTACCCGGGTCGGGTCCCCTGGACAGGTCGGCACCCCGGCCCCGGGTCACGGGGTCATGTCGGGTCGCTGTCCCGGGTACCAGTGTCAGGTGACCACCCCGGCCCCGGGAGACGGAGTCATACCGGGTCCCCGGCCCGGGTCCCCGGGTTGCATCGGGACACCAGCGAAGGACCACCGGGTCCTGTCGGGTCCCCGGCCCGGGTCCCCTGGACAGGTCGTTAACCCGGCCCCAGGTCACCGGGTCATGTCGCGCACCCGGCCTGGTTCCCAGGTTCCGGTGACCACCCCGGCACCAGGACCCCGGGTCACGTGGGGACCCCGGCCCCAGGTCAGCGGGTCACGTGGGGACACCGGCCCCAGGTCACCGCGTCAGGTCGGGACCCCGAACACAGGTCCACGAGTCCGTCGACACCACAGCCCCGGGTCACCGGGTCGTGTCGGGTAACCGGCCTGGTTCCAAGGTTCCGATGACCACCCCGGCACCAGGACCCCGGGTCACGTGGGGACACCGGCCCCAGGTGACCGGGTCACGTGGGGTCACCAGCCCCAGGTCAGCGGGTCACGTGGGGTCACCGGCCCCAGGTCAGCGGGTCACGTGGGGACACTGGCCCCAGGTCACCGCGTCAGGTCGGGACCCCGAACCCAGGTCCACGAGTCCGTCGACACCACAGCCCCGGGTCACCGGGTAGTGTCGGGTAACCGGCCTGGTTCCCAGGTTCCGATGACCACCCCGGCACCAGGACTCCGGGTCACGTGGGGACACCGGCCCCAGGTCACCGGGTCACGTGGGGTCACCGGCCCCAGGTCAGCGGGTCACGTGGGGACCCCGGCCCCAGGTCAGAGGGTCACGTGGGGTCACCGGCCCCAGGTCAGAGGGTCACGTGGGGACCCCGGACCCAGGTCACCTGGTCATGTGTGGTACCCAGCCTGGTTCCCAGGTTCCGATGACCTCCCCGGCACCAGGACCCCGGGTCACGTGGGGACACCGGCCCCAGGTGACCGGGTCACGTGGGGTCACCGGCCCCAGGTGACCGGGTCACGTGGGGACACCGGCCCCAGGTGACCGGGTCACGTGGGGTCACCGGCCCCAGGTGACCGGGTCACGTGGGGACACCGGCCCCAGGTCAGCGGGTCACGTGGGGACCCCGGACCCAGGTCAGCGGGTCACGTGGGGACACCGGCCCCAGGTCAGCGGGTCACGTGGGGACACCGGCCCCAGGTAACCAAGGCAGGTCGGGACCCAGCCCGGGTCCCCGGGACGGGTTTTTACCCCAGCCGGAGATCACCGGGTCCTGTCGGGTCCCCGGCCCGGGTCCCCTGGACAGGTCGATAACCCGGCCCCAGGTCACCCGGTCATCTCGCGCACCCGGCGTGGTTCCCAGGTTCCGATGACCACCCCGGCACCAGGACCCCGGGTCACGTGGGGACACCGGCCCCAGGTGACCGGGTCACGTGGGGTCACCGGCCCCAGGTCAGCGGGTCACGTGGGGACACCGGCCCCAGGTGACCGGGTCACGTGGGGACCCCGGCCCCAGGTCAGAGGGTCACGTGGGGACCCCGGACCCAGGTCACCTGGACATGTGTGTTACCCAGCCTGGTTCCCAGGTTCCGATGACCACCCCGGCCCCAGGTCAGCGGGTCACGTGGGGACACCGGCCCCAGGTGTTCGGGTTACGTGGGGTCACCGGCCCCAGGTCAGCGGGTCAGGTGGGGACACCGGCCCCAGGTGACCGGGTCACGTGGGGACACCGGCCCCAGGTCAGCGGGTCAAGTCGGGACACCGGCCCCAGGTGACCGGGTCACGTGGGGACACCGGCCCCAGGTAACCAAGGCAGGTCGGGACCCAGCCCAGGTCCCCGGGACGGGTTTTTACCCCAGCCGCAGATCACCGGGTCGTGTCGGGTCCCCGGCCCGGGTCCCCTGGACAGGTCGATAACCTGGCCCCAGGTCACCCGGTCATCTCGCGCACCCGGCCTGGTTCCCAGGTTCCGATGACCACCCCGGCACCAGGACCCCGGGTCACGTGGGGACACCGGCCCCAGGTGACCGGGTCACGTGGGGTCACCGGCCCCAGGTGACCGGGTCACGTGGGGACCCCGGCCCCAGGTCACCGGGTCACGTGGGGTCACCGGCCCCAGGTCAGAGGGTCACGTGGGGACCCCGGACCCAGGTCACCGGGTCATGTCGGGACCCAGCCTGGGTCCCCGGGACGGGTTTTTACCCCAGCCGCAGATCACCGGGTCCTGTCGGGTACCCGGGTCGGGTCCCCTGGACAGGTCGGCACCCCGGCCCCGGGTCACGGGGTCATGTCGGGTCGCTGTCCCGGGTACCAGTGTCAGGTGACCACCCCGGCCCCGGGAGACGGAGTCATACCGGGTCCCCGGCCCGGGTCCCCGGGTTGCATCGGGACACCAGCGAAGGACCACCGGGTCCTCTCGGGTCCCCGGCCCGGTAACCCCTGGACAGGTCGTTAACCCGGCCCCAGGTCACCCGGTCATGTCGCGCACCCGGCCTGGTTCCCAGGTTCCGGTGACCACCCCGGCACCAGGACCCCGGGTCACGTGGGGACCCCGGCCCCAGGTCAGCGGGTCACGTGGGGACACCGGCCCCAGGTCACCGCGTCAGGTCTGGACCCCGAACCCAGGTCCACGAGTCCGTCGACACCACAGCCCCGGGTCACCGGGTCGTGTCGGGTAACCGGCCTGGTTCCAAGGTTCCGATGACCACCCCGGCACCAGGACCCCGGGTCACGTGGGGACACCGGCCCCAGGTGACCGGGTCACGTGGGGACACCGGCCCCAGGTCATCGGGTCACGTGGGGACACCGGCCCCAGGTGACCGGGTCACGTGGGGTCACCTGCCCCAGGTGACCCGGTCACGTGGGGTCACCGGCCCCAGGTGACCGGGTCACGTGGGGTCACCGGCCCCAGGTGACCGGGTCACGTGGGGTCACCGGCCCCAGGTGACCGGGTCACGTGGGGTCACCTGCCCCAGGTGACCGGGTCACGTGGGGTCACCGGCCCCAGGTGACCGGGTCACGTGGGGTCACCGGCCCCAGGTGACCGGGTCACGTGGGGACACCGGCCCCAGGTGACCGGGTCACGTGGGGTCACCGGCCCCAGGTGACCGGGTCACGTGGGGTCACCGGCCCCAGGTGACCGGGTCACGTGGGGACACCGGCCCCAGGTGACCGGGTCACGTGGGGTCACCGGCCCCAGGTCAGCGGGTCACGTGGGGACACCGGCCCCAGGTGACCGGGTCACGTGGGGTCACCGGCCCCAGGTGACCGGGTCACGTGGGGACACCGGCCCCAGGTGACCGGGTCACGTGGGGTCACCGGCCCCAGGTGACCGGGTCACGTGGGGTCACCGGCCCCAGGTCAGCGGGTCACGTGGGGACACCGGCCCCAGGTGACCGGGTCACGTGGGGTCACCGGCCCCAGCTGACCGGGTCACGTGGGGACACCGGCCCCAGGTGACCGGGTCACGTGGGGTCACCGGCCCCAGGTGACCGGGTCACGTGGGGTCACCGGCACCAGGTGACCGGGTCACGTGGGGACACCGGCCCCAGGTGACCGGGTCACGTGGGGTCACCGGCCCCAGGTGACCGGGTCACGTGGGGTCAGCGGCCCCAGGTGACCGGGTCACGTGGGGTCACCGGCCCCAGGTGACCGGGTCACGTGGGGTCACCGGCCCCAGGTCAGCGGGTCACGTGGGGACACCGGCCCCAGGTGACCGGGTCACGTGGGGTCACCGGCCCCAGGTGACCGGGTCACGTGGGGACACCGGCCCCAGGTGACCGGGTCACGTGGGGTCACCGGCCCCAGGTCAGCGGGTCACGTGGGGACACCGTCCCCAGGTAACCAAGGCATGTCGGGACCCAGCCCGGGTCCCCGGGACGGGTTTTTACCCCAGCCGCAGATCACCGGGTCCTGTCGGGTCCCCAGCCCGGGTCCCCTGGACAGGTCGATAACCCGGCCCCAGGTCACCCGGTCATGTCGCGCACCCGGCCTGGTTCCCAGGTTCCGATGACCACCCCGGCACCAGGACCCCGGGTCACGTGGGGACACCGGCCCCAAGTCACCGGGTCACGTGGGGTCACCGGCCCCAGGTGACCGGGTCACGTGGGGACCCCGGCCCCAGGTGACCGGGTCACGTGGGGACCCCGGCCCCAGGTCAGAGGGTCACGTGGGGACCCCGGACCCAGGTCACCTGGTCATGTGTGGTACCCAGCCTGGTTCCCAGGTTCCGATGACCACCCCGGCCCCAGGTCACCGGGTCACGTGGGGACCCCGGACCCAGGAGACCGGGTCACGTGGGGACACCGGCCCCAGGTGACCGGGTCACGTGGGGACACCGGCCCCAGGTAACCGGGTCATAGCGGGTCCCCGGACCCAGGTCGGGTCATGTCACGTCCCATGCCCGGGTCCCCGGGTTGGATTTTTACCCAGGCCCCGGGTCACAGGGTCATGTCGGGTCAACGGCCTGGGTACAAGGGTCTGGTGACCACCCCGACCCCAGGTCCCCGGGTCATGACGGGACACCGGACCAGGTCCCCGAGTCCGGTCGACACCACAGCCCCAGGTCACCGGGTCACGTCGGCACCCCAGAACCAGGTCACCGGGTCATGTCGGGACCCAGCCCGGGTCCCCGGGACGGGTTTTTACCCCAGCCGCAGATCACCGGGTCCTGTCGGGTACCCGGGTCGGGTCCCCTGGACAGGTCGGCACCCCGGCCCCGGGTCACGGGGTCATGTCGGGTCGCTGTCCCGGGTACCAGTGTCAGGTGACCACCCCGGCCCCGGGAGACGGAGTCATACCGGGTCCCCGGCCCGGGTCCCCGGGTTGCATCGGGACAAAAGCACCGGATCACTGGATCACGTGGGGGCCCAGGCCCGGGTCCCCGGGTTGCATCGGGACACCAGCGAAGGACCACCGGGTCCTGTCGGGTCCCCGGCCCGGGTCCCCTGGACAGGTCGTTAACCCGGCCCCAGGTCACCGGGTCATGTCGCGCACCCGGCCTGGTTCCCAGGTTCCGGTGACCACCCCGGCACCAGGACCCCGGGTCCCGTGGGGACCCCGGGCCCAGGTCAGCGGCTCACGCGGGGTCACGGGCCCCAGGTCAGCGGGTCACGTGGGGTCACCGGCCCCAGGTCAGCGGGTCACGTGGGGACACCGGCCCCAGGTGACCGGGTCACGTGGGGACACCGGCCCCAGGTCACCGCGTCAGGTCGGGACCCCGAACCCAGGTCCACGAGTCCGTCGACACCACAGCCCCGGGTCACCGGGTCGTGTCGGGTAACCGGCCTGGTTCCCAGGTTCCGATGACCACCCCGGCACCAGGACTCCGGGTCACGTGGGGACACCGGCCCCAGGTGACCGGGTCACGTGGGGTCACCGGCCCCAGGTCACCGGGTCACGTGGGGTCACCGGCCCCAGGTCAGAAGGTCACGTGGGGACCCCGGACCCAGGTCACCTGGTCATGTGTGGTACCCAGCCTGGTTCCCAGGTTCCGATGACCTCCCCGGCACCAGGACCCTGGGTCACGTGGGGACACCGGCCCCAGGTGACCGGGTCACGTGGGGTCACCGGCCCCAGGTCAGCGGGTCACGTGGGGACACCGGCCCCAGGTCAGCGGGTCACGTGGGGACCCCGGCCCCAGGTCAGCGGGTCACGTGGGGACACCGGCCCCAGGTGACCGGGTCACGTGGGGACACCGGCCTCAGGTCAGCGGGTCACGTGGGGACACCGGCCCCAGGTCAGCGGGTCACGTGGGGACCCCGGACCCAGGTCAGCGGGTCACGTGGGGGCACCGGCCCCAGGTAACCGGGTCATACCGAGTCCCCGGACCCAGGTCACCGGGTCAGTTCGGGACCCCGGACCCAGGTCGGGTCATGTCACGTCCCATGCCCGGGTCCCCGGGTTGGATTTTTACCCAGGCCCCGGGTCACAGGGTCATGTCGGGTCAACAGCCTGGGTACAAGGGTCTGGTGACCACCCCGACCCCAGGTCCCCGGGTCATGACGGGACACCGGACCAGGTCCCCGAGTCCGGTCGACACCACAGCCCCAGGTCACCGGGTCACGTCGGCACCCCGGAACCAGGTCACCGGGTCATGTCGGGACCCAGCCCGGGTCCCCGGGACGGGTTTTTACCCCAGCCGCAGATCACCGGGTCCTGTCGGGTACCCGGGTCGGGTCCCCTGGACAGGTCGGCACCCCGGCCCCGGGTCATGGGGTCATGTCGGGTCGCTGTCCCGGGTACCAGTGTCAGGTGACCACCCCGGCCCCGGGAGACGGAGTCATACCGGGTCCCCGGCCCGGGTCCCCGGGTTGCATCGGGACAAAAGCACCGGATCACTGGATCACGTGGGGGCCCGGGCCCGGGTCCCCGGGTTGCATCGGGACAAAAGCACCGGATCACTGGATCACGTGGGGGCCCGGGCCCGGGTCCCCGGGTTGCATCGGGACACCAGCGAAGGACCACCGGGTCCTGTCGGGTCCCCGGCCCGGGTCCCCTGGACAGGTCGTTAACCCGGCCCCAGGTCACCGGGTCATGTCGCGCACCCGGCCTGGTTCCCACGTTCAGGTGACCACCCCGACACCAGGACCCCGGGTCACGTGGAGACCCCGGCCCCAGGTGACCGGGTCACGTGGGGTCACCGGCCCCAGGTCAGCGGGTCACGTGGGGACACTGGCCCCAGGTGACCGGGTCACGTGGGGACACCGGCCCCAGGTCAGCGGGTCACATGGGGACCCTGGACCCAGGTCAGCGGGTCACGTGGGGACACCGGCCCCAGGTCAGCGGGTCACGTGGGGACACTGGCCCCAGGTAACCAAGGCAGGTCGGGACCCAGCCCGGGTCCCCGGGACGGGTTTTTACCCCAGCCGCAGATCACCGGGTCCTGTCGGGTACCCGGGTCGGGTCCCCTGGACAGGTCGGCACCCCGGCCCCGGGTCACGGGGTCATGTCGGGTCGCTGTCCCGGGTACCAGTGTCAGGTGACCACCCCGGCCCCGGGAGATGGAGACATACCGGGTCCCCGGCCCGGGTCCCCGGGTTGCATCGGGACACCAGCGAAGGACCACCGGGTCCTGTCGGGTCCCCGGCCCGGGTCCCCTGGACAGGTCGTTAACCCGGCCCCAGGTCACCGGGTCATGTCGCGCACCCGGCCTGGTTCCCAGGTTCCGGTGACCACCCCGGCACCAGGACCCCGGGTCACGTGGGGACCCCGGCCCCAGGTCAGCGGGTCACGTGGGGACACCGGCCCCAGGTCACCGCGTCAGGTCGGGACCCCGAACCCAGGTCCACGAGTCCGTCGACACCACAGCCCCGGGTCACCGGGTCGTGTCGGGTAACCGGCCTGGTTCCAAGGTTCCGATGACCACCCCGGCACCAGGACCCCGGGTCACGTGGGGACACCGGCCCCAGGTGACCGGGTCACGTGGGGACACCGGCCCACATGTCATCGGGTCACGTGGGGACACCGGCCCCAGGTGACCAGGTCACGTGGGGTCACCGGCCCCAGGTGACCGGGTCACGAGGGGTCACCGGCCCCAGGTGACCCGGTCACGTGGGGTCACCGGCCCCAGGTGACCAGGTCACGTGGGGTCACCGGCCCCAGGTGACCGGGTCACGTGGGGTCACAGGCCCCAGGTGACCGGGTCACGTGGGGTCACCGGCCCCAGGTGACCGGGTCACGTGGGGTCACAGGCCCCAGGTGACCGGGTCACGTGGGGTCATCGGCCCCAGGTGACCCGGTCACGTGGGGTCACCGGCCCCAGGTGACCGGGTCACGAGGGGTCACCGGCCCCAGGTGACCGGGTCACGTGGGGACACCGGCCCCAGGTGACCGGGTCACGTGGGGTCACCGGCCCCAGGTGACCGGGTCACGTGGGGTCACCGGCCCCAGGTGACCGGGTCATGTGGGGTCACCGGCCCCAGGTCAGAGGGTCACGTGGGGACACCGGCCCCAGGTGACCGGGTCACGTGGGGTCACCGGCCCCAGGTCAGCGGGTCACGTGGGGACACCGGCCCCAGGTGACCGGGTCACGTGGGGTCACCGGCCCCAGGTGACCGGGTCACGTGGGGTCACCGGCCCCAGGTGACCGGGTCACGTGGGGTCACCGGCCCCAGGTGACCGGGTCACGTGGGGTCACCGGCCCCAGGTGACCGGGTCACGTGGGGACACCGGCCCCAGGTGACCGGGTCACGTGGGGTCACCGGCCCCAGGTGACCGTGTCACGTCGGGTCACCGGCCCCAGGTGACCCGGTCACGTGGGGTCACCGGCCCCAGGTGACCGGGTCACGCGGGGTCACCGGCCCCAGGTGACCGGGTCACGTGGGGTCACCTGCCCCAGGTGACCGGGTCAAGTGGGGACACCGGCCCCAGGTGACCGGGTCACGTGGGGACACCGGCCCCAGGTGACAGGGTCACGTGGGGTCACCGGCCCCAGGTGACCGGGTCACGTGGGGACACCGGCCCCAGGTGACCGGGTCACGTGGGGTCACCGGCCCCAGGTGACCGGGTCACGTGGGGTCACCGGCCCCAGGTGACCGGGTCACGTGGGGTCACCGGCCCCAGGTGACCCGGTCACGTGGGGTCACCGGCCCCAGGTGACCCGGTCACGTGGGGTCACCGGCCCCAGGTGACCGGGTCACGTGGGGTCACCGGCCCCAGGTCAGCGGGTCACGTGGGGACACCGGCCCCAGGTGATCGGTTCACGTGGGGTCACCGGCCCCAGGTGACCGGGTCACGTGGGGACACCGGCCCCAGGTGACCGGGTCACGTGGGGTCACCGGCCCCAGGTCAGCGGGCACGTAGGGACCCCGGACCCAGGTCACCTGGTCATGTGTGGTACCCAGCCTGGTTCCCAGGTTCCGATGACCACCCCGGCACCAGGACCCCGGGTCCCGTGGGGACCCCGGCCCCAGGTGACCGGGTCACGTGGGGTCACCGGCCCCAGGTCAGCGGGTCACGTGGGGACCCCGGCCCCAGGTCAGCGGGTCACGTGGGGTCACCGGCCCCAGGTCAGAGGGTCACGTGGGGACCCCGGACCCAGGTCACCTGGTCATGTGTGGTACCCAGCCTGGTTCCCAGGTTCCGATGACCACCCCGGCCCCAGGTCACCGGGTCACGTGGGGACCCCGGCCCCAGGTCAGCGGGTCACGTGGGGACACCGGCCCCAGGTGACCGGGTCACGTGGGGACACCGGCCTCAGGTCAGCGGGTCACGTGGGGACACCGGCCCCAGGTCAGCGGGTCACGTGGGGACCCCGGACCCAGGTCAGCGGGTCACGTGGGGACACCGGCCCCAGGTAACCGGGTCATACCGAGTCCCCGGACCCAGGTCACCGGGTTAGTTCGGGACCCCGGACCCAGGTCGGGTCATGTCACGTCCCATGCCCGGGTCCCCGGGTTGGATTTTTACCCAGGCCCCGGGTCACAGGGTCATGTCGGGTCAACGGCCTGGGTACAAGGGTCTGGTGACCACCCCGACCCCAGGTCCCCGGGTCATGACGGGACACCGGACCAGGTCCCCGAGTCCCGTCGACACCACAGCCCCAGGTCACCGGGTCACGTCGGCACCCCGGAACCAGGTCACCGGGTCATGTCGGGACCCAGCCCGGGTCCCCGGGACGGGTTTTTACCCCAGCCGCAGATCACCGGGTCCTGTCGGGTACCCGGGTCGGGTCCCCTGGACAGGTCGGCACCCCGGCCCCGGGTCACGGGGTCATGTCGGGTCGCTGTCCCGGGTACCAGTGTCAGGTGACCACCCCGGCCCCGGGAGACGGAGTCATACCGGGTCCCCGGCCCGGGTCCCCGGGTTGCATCGGGACAAAAGCACCGGATCACTGGATCACGTGGGGGCCCGGGCCCGGGTCCCCGGGTTGCATCGGGACACCAGCGAAGGACCACCGGGTCCTGTCGGGTCCCCGGCCCGGGTCTCCTGGACAGGTCGTTAACCCGGCCCCAAGTCACCGGGTCATGTCGCGCACCCGGCCTGGTTCCCACGTTCCGGTGACCACCCCGGCACCAGGACCCCGGGTCCCGTGGAGACCCCGGCCCCAGGTGACCGGGTCACGTGGGGTCACCGGCCCCAGGTCAGCGGGTCACGTGGGGACACCGGCCCCAGGTCAGCGGGTCACGTGGGGACACCGGCCCCAGGTCACCGCGTCAGCTCGGGACCCCGAACCCAGGTCCATGAGTCCGTCGACACCACAGCCCCGGGTCACCGGGTCGTGTCGGGTAAGCGGCCTGGTTCCCAGGTTCCGATGACCACCCCGGCACCAGGACCCCGGGTCACGTGGGGACACCGGCCCCAGGTGACCGGGTCACGTGGTGTCACCGGCCCCAGGTCAGCGGGTCACGTGGGGACACCGGCCCCAGGTGACCGGGTCACGTGGGGACACCGGACCCAGGTCAGCGGGTCACGTGGGGACACCAGCCCCAGGTCAGCGGGTCACGTGGGGACACCGGCCCCAGGTAACCAAGGCAGGTCGGGACCCAGCCCGGGTCCCCGGGACGGGTTTTTACCCCAGCCGCAGATCACCGGGTCCTGTCGGGTCCCCGGCCCGGGTCCCCTGGACAGGTCGTTAACCCGGCCCCAGGTCACCGGGTCATGTCGCGCACCCGGCCTGGTTCCCAGGTTCCGGTGACCACCCCGGCACCAGGACCCCGGGTCACGTGGGGACCCCGGCCCCAGGTGACCGGGTCACGTGGGGTCACCGGCCCCAGGTGACCGGGTCACGTGGGGTCACCGGCCCCAGGTGACCCGGTCACGTGGGGTCACCGGCCCCAGGTGACCGGGTCACGTTGTGTCACCGGCCCCAGGTCACCGGGTCACGTGGGGTCACCGGCCCCAGGTGACCGGGTCACGTGGGGTCACCGGCCCCAGGTGACCCGGTCAAGTGGGGTCACCGGCCCCAGGTGACCGGGTCACGTGGGGTCACCGGCCCCAGGTGACCGGGTCACGTGGGGACACCGGCCCCAGGTGACCCGGTCACGTGGGGTCACCGGCCCCAGGTGACCGGGTCACGTGGGGTCACCGGCCCCAGGTGACCGGGTCACGTGGGGACACCGGCCCCAGGTCAGCGGGTCACGTGGGGACACCGGCCCCAGGTCAGCGGGTCACGTGGGGACACCGGCCCCAGGTGACCGGGTCACGTGGGGTCACCGGCCCCAGGTCAGCGGGCACGTGGGGTCACCGGCCCCAGGTGACCGGGTCACGTGGGGACACCGGCCCCAGGTCAGAGTGTCACGTGGGGACCCCGGACCCAGGTCACCTGGTCATGTGTGGTACCCAGCCTGGTTCCCATGTTCCGATGACCACCCCGGCACCAGGACCCCGGGTCCCGTGGGGACCCCGGCCCCAGGTGACCGGGTCACGTGGGGTCGCCGGCCCCAGGTCATCGGGTCACGTGGGGACCCCAGCCCCAGGTCACCGGGTCAGGTGGGGTCACCGGCCCCAGGTCAGCGGGTCACGTGGGGACCCCGGCCCCAGGTCACCGGGTCACGTGGGGTCACCGGCCCCAGGTCAGAGGGTCACGTGGGGACCCCGGACCCAGGTCACCGGGTCATGTCGGGACCCAGCCCGGGTCCCCGGGACGGGTTTTTACCCCAGCCGCAGATCACCGGGTCCTGTCGGGTACCCGGGTCGGGTCCCCTGGACAGGTCGGCACCCCGGCCCCGGGTCACGGGGTCATGTCGGGTCGCTGTCCCGGGTACCAGTGTCAGGTGACCACCCCGGCCCCGGGAGACGGAGTCATACCTGGTCCCCGGCCCGGGTCCCCGGGTTGCATCGGGACACCAGCGAAGGACCACCGGGTCCTGTCGGGTCCCCGGCCCGGGTCCCCTGGACAGGTCGTTAACCCGGCCCCAGGTCACCGGGTCATGTCGCGCACCCGGCCTGGTTCCCAGGTTCCGGTGACCACCCCGGCACCAGGACCCCGGGTCACGTGGGGACCCCGGCCCCAGGTCAGCGGGTCACGTGGGGACACCGGCCCCAGGTCACCGCGTCAGGTCGGGACCCCGAACACAGGTCCACGAGTCCGTCGACACCACAGCCCCGGGTCACCGGGTCGTGTCGGGTAACCGGCCTGGTTCCAAGGTTCCGATGACCACCCCGGCACCAGGACCCCGGGTCACGTGGGGACACCGGCCCCAGGTGACCGGGTCACGTGGGGTCACCGGCCCCAGGTGACCGGGTCACGTGGGGTCACCGGCCCCAGGTGACCGGGTCATGTGGGGTCACCGGCCCCAGATCAGCGGGTCACGTGGGGACACTGGCCCCAGGTGACCGGGTCACGTCTGGTCACCGGTCCCAGGTGACCGGGTCACGTGGGGACACCGGCCCCAGGTGACCGGGTCACGTGGGGTCACCGGCCCTAGGTCAGAGGGCACGTGGGGTCACCGGCCCCAGGTCACCGGGTCACGTGGGGACACCGGCCCCAGGTCAGAGTGTCACGTGGGGACCCCGGACCCAGGTCTCCTGGTCATGTGTGGTACCCAGCCTGGTTCCCATGTTCCGATGACCACCCCGGCACCAGGACCCCGGGTCCCGTGGGGACCCCGGCCCCAGGTGACCGGGTCACGTGGGGTCGCCTGCCCCAGGTCAGCGGGTCACGTGGGGAACCCGGCCCCAGGTCACCGGGTCACGTGGTGTCACCGGCCCCAGGTCAGCGGGTCACGTGGGGACCCCGGCCCCAGGTCACCGGGTCACGTGGGGTCACCGGCCCCAGGTCAGAGGGTCACGTGGGGACCCCGGACCCAGGTCACCGGGTCATGTCGGGACCCAGCCCGGGTCCCCGGGACGGGTTTTTACCCCAGCCTCAGATCACCGGGTCCTGTCGGGTACCCGGGTCGGGTCCCCTGGACAGGTCGGCACCCCGGCCCCGGGTCACGGGGTCATGTCGGGTCGCTGTCCCGGGTACCAGTGTCAGGTGACCACCCCGGCCCCGGGAGACGGAGTCATACCTGGTCCCCGGCCCGGGTCCCCGGGTTGCATCGGGACACCAGCGAAGGACCACCGGGTCCTGTCGGGTCCCCAGCCCGGGTCCCCTGGACAGGTCGTTAACCCGGCCCCAGGTCACCGGGTCATGTCGCGCACCCGGCCTGGTTCCCAGGTTCCGGTGACCACCCCGGCACCAGGACCCCGGGTCACGTGGGGACCCCGGCCCCAGGTCAGCGGGTCACGTGGGGACACCGGCCCCAGGTCACCGCGTCAGGTCGGGACCCCGAACACAGGTCCATGAGTCCGTCGACACCACAGCCCCGGGTCACCGGGTCGTGTCGGGTAACCGGCCTGGTTCCAAGGTTCCGATGACCACCCCGGCACCAGGACTCCGGGTCACGTGGGGACACCGGCCCCAGGTGACCGGGTCACGTGGGGTCACCGGCCCCAGGTGACCGGGTCACGTGGGGTCACCGGCCCCATGTGACCGGGTCACGTGGGGTCACCGGCCCCAGGTGACCGGGTCACGTGGGGACACCGGCCCCAGGTGACCGGGTCACGTGGGGTCACCGGCCCCAGGTGACCGGGTCACGTGGGGTCACCGGCCCCAGGTGACCGGGTCACGTGGGGACACCGGCCCCAGGTGACCGGGTCACGTGGGGTCACCGGCCCCAGGTCAGCGGGTCACGTGGGGACACCGGCCCCAGGTGACCAGGTCACGTGGGGTCACCGGCCCCAGGTGACCGGGTCACGTGGGGTCACCGGCCCCAGGTGACCGGGTCACGTGGGGTCACCGGCCCCAGGTCAGCGGGTCACGTGGGGACCCCGGCCCCAGGTCACCGGGTCACGTGGGGTCACCGGCCCCAGGTCAGAGGGTCACGTGGGGACCCCGGACCCAGGTCACCTGGTCATGTGTGGTACCCAGCCTGGTTCCCAGGTTCCGATGACCACCCCGGCCCCAGGTCACCGGGTCACGTGGGGACCCCGGCCCCAGGTCAGCGGGTCACGTGGGGACACCGGCCCCAGGTGACCGGGTCACGTGGGGACACCGGCCTCAGGTCAGCGGGTCACGTGGGGACACCGGCCCCAGGTCAGCGGGTCACGTGGGGACCCCGGACCCAGGTCAGCGGGTCACGTGGGGACACCGGCCCCAGGTAACCGGGTCATACCGAGTCCCCGGACCCAGGTCACCGGGTCAGTTCGGGACCCCGGACCCAGGTCGGGTCATGTCACGTCCCATGCCCGGGTCCCCGGGTTGGATTTTTACCCAGGCCCCGGGTCACAGGGTCATGTCGGGTCAACGGCCTGGGTACAAGGGTCTGGTGACCACCCCGACCCCAGGTCCCCGGGTCATGACGGGACACCGGACCAGGTCCCCGAGTCCCGTCGACACCACAGCCCCAGGTCACCGGGTCACGTCGGCACCCCGGAACCAGGTCACCGGGTCATGTCGGGACCCAGCCCGGGTCCCCGGGACGGGTTTTTACCCCAGCCGCAGATCACCGGGTCCTGTCGGGTACCCGGGTCGGGTCCCCTGGACAGGTCGGCACCCCGGCCCCGGGTCACGGGGTCATGTCGGGTCGCTGTCCCGGGTACCAGTGTCAGGTGACCACCCCGGCCCCGGGAGACGGAGTCATACCGGGTCCCCGGCCCGGGTCCCCGGGTTGCATCGGGACAAAAGCACCGGATCACTGGATCACGTGGGGGCCCGGGCCCGGGTCCCCGGGTTGCATCGGGACACCAGCGAAGGATCACCGGGTCCTGTCGGGTCCCCGGCCCGGGTCCCCTGGACAGGTCGTTAACCCGGCCCCAAGTCACCGGGTCATGTCGCGCACCCGGCCTGGTTCCCACGTTCAGGTGACCACCCCGGCACCAGGACCCCGGGTCCCGTGGGGTCACCGGCCCCAGGTCAGCAGGTCACGTGGGGTCACCGGCCCCAGGTCAGCGGGTCACGTGGGGACACCGGCCCCAGGTGACCGGGTCACGTGGGGACACCGGCCCCAGGTCACCGCGTCAGGTCGGGACCCCCGAACACAGGTCCACGAGTCCGTCGACACCACAGCCCCGGGTCACCGGGTCGTGTCGGGTACCCAGCCTGGTTCCCATGTTCCGATGACCACCCCGGCACCAGGACCCCGGGTCCCGTGGGGACCCCGGCCCCAGGTGACCGGGTCACGTGGGGTCACCGGCCCCAGGTCAGCGGGTCACGTGGGGACCCCGGTCCCATGTCACCGGGTCATGTGGGGTCACCAGCCCCAGGTCAGAGGGTCACGTGGGGACCCCGGACCCAGGTCACCTGGTCATGTGTGGTACCCAGCCTGGTTCCCAGGTTCCGATGACCACCCCGGCCCCAGGTCACCGGGTCACGTGGGGACCCCGGCCCCAGGTCAGCGGGTCACGTGGGGACACCGGCCCCAGGTCAGAGGGTCACGTGGGGACACCGGCCTCAGGTCAGCGGGTCACGTTGGGACACCGGCCCCAGGTCAGCGGGTCACGTGGGGACCCCGGACCCAGGTCAGCGGGTCACGTGGGGACACCGGCCCCAGGTAACCGGGTCATACCGAGTCCCCGGACCCAGGTCACCGGGTCAGTTTGGGACCCCGGACCCAGGTCGGGTCATGTCACTTCCCATGCCCGGGTCCCTGGGTTGGATTTTTACCTAGGCCCCGGGTCACAGGGTCATGTCGGGTCAACGGCCTGGGTACAAGGGTCTGGTGACCACCCCGACCCCAGGTCCCCGGGTCATGACGGGACAGCGGACCAGGTCCCCGAGTCCGGTCGACACCACAGCCCCAGGTCACCGGGTCACGTCGGCACCCCGGAACCAGGTCACCGGGTCATGTCGGGACCCAGCCCGGGTCCCCGGGACGGGTTTTTACCCCAGCCGCAGATCACCGGGTCCTGTCGGGTACCCGGGTCGGGTCCCCTGGACAGGTCGGCACCCCGGCCCCGGGTCACGGGGTCATGTCGGGTCGCTGTCCCGGGTACCAGTGTCAGGTGACCACCCCGGCCCCGGGAGACGGAGTCATACCGGGTCCCCGGCCCGGGTCCCCGGGTTGCATCGGGACACCAGCGAAGGACCACCGGGTCCTGTCGGGTCCCCGGCCCGGGTCCCCTGTACAGGTCGTTAACCCGGCCCCAGGTCACCGGGTCATGTCGCGCACCCGGCCTGGTTCCCAGGTTCCGGTGACCACCCCGGCACCAGGACCCCGGGTCACGTGGGGACCCCGGCCCCAGGTCAGCGGGTCACGTGGGGACACCGGCCCCAGGTCACCGCGTCAGGTCGGGACCCCGAACCCAGGTCCACGAGTCCGTCGACACCACAGCCCCGGGTCACCGGGTCGTGTCGGGTAACCGGCCTGGTTCCAAGGTTCCGATGACCACCCCGGCACCAGGACCCCGGGTCACGTGGGGACACCGGCCCCAGGTGACCGGGTCACGTGGGGTCATCGGCCCCAGGTGACCCGGTCACGTGGGGTCACCGGCCCCAGGTGACCGGGTCACGAGGGGTCACCGGCCCCAGGTGACCGGGTCACGTGGGGACACCGGCCCCAGGTCAGCGGGTCACGTGGGGACCCCGGACCCAGGTCAGCGGGTCACGTGGGGTCACCGGCCCCAGGTCACAGGGTCACGTGGGGACCCCGGCCCCAGGTCAGCGGGTCACGTGGGGACACCGGCCCCAGGTGACCGGGTCACGTGGGGACACCGGCCTCAGGTCAGCGGGTCACGTGGGGACACCGGCCCCAGGTCAGCGGGTCACGTGGGGACCCCGGACCCAGGTCAGCGGGTCACGTGGGGACACCGGCCCCAGGTAACCGGGTCATACCGAGTCCCCGGACCCAGGTCACCGGGTCAGTTCGGGACCCCGGACCCAGGTCGGGTCATGTCACGTCCCATGCCCGGGTCCCCGGGTTGGATTTTTACCCAGGCCCCGGGTCACAGGGTCATGTCGGGTCAACGGCCTGGGTACAAGGGTCTGGTGACCACCCCGACCCCAGGTCCCCGGGTCATGACGGGACACCGGACCAGGTCCCCGAGTCCCGTCGACACCACAGCCCCAGGTCACCGGGTCACGTCGGCACCCCGGAACCAGGTCACCGGGTCATGTCGGGACCCAGCCCGGGTCCCCGGGACGGGTTTTTACCCCAGCCGCAGATCACCGGGTCCTGTCGGGTACCCGGGTCGGGTCCCCTGGACAGGTCGGCACCCCGGCCCCGGGTCACGGGGTCATGTCGGGTCGCTGTCCCGGGTACCAGTGTCAGGTGACCACCCCGGCCCCGGGAGACGGAGTCATACCGGGTCCCCGGCCCGGGTCCCCGGGTTGCATCGGGACAAAAGCACCGGATCACTGGATCACGTGGGGGCCCGGGCCCGGGTCCCCGGGTTGCATCGGGACACCAGCGAAGGACCACCGGGTCCTGTCGGGTCCCCGGCCCGGGTCCCCTGGACAGGTCGTTAACCCGGCCCCAAGTCACCGGGTCATGTCGCGCACCCGGCCTGGTTCCCACGTTCAGGTGACCACCCCAGCACCAGGACCCCGGGTCCCGTGGAGACCCCGGCCCCAGGTGACCGGGTCACGTGGGGTCACCGGCCCCAGGTCAGCGGGTCACGTGGGGACACCGGCCCCAGGTGACCGGGTCACGTGGGGACACCGGCCCCAGGTCACCGCGTCAGGTCGGGACCCCGAACCCAGGTCCATGAGTCCGTCGACACCACAGCCCCGGGTCACCGGGTCGTGTCGGGTAAGCGGCCTGGTTCCCAGGTTCCGATGACCACCCCGGCACCAGGACCCCGGGTCACGTGGGGACACCGGCCCCAGGTGACCGGGTCACGTGGGGTCACCGGCCCCAGGTCAGCGGGTCACGTGGGGACACCGGCCCCAGGTGACCGGGTCACGTGGGGACACCGGACCCAGGTCAGCGGGTCACGTGGGGACACCGGCCCCAGGTCAGCGGGTCACGTGGGGACACCGGCCCCAGGTAACCAAGGCAGGTCGGGACCCAGCCCGGGTCCCCGGGACGGGTTTTTACCCCAGCCGCAGATCACCGGGTCCTGTCGGGTCCCCGGCCCGGGTCCCCTGGACAGGTCGTTAACCCGGCCCCAGGTCACCGGGTCATGTCGCGCACCCGGCCTGGTTCCCAGGTTCCGGTGACCACCCCGGCACCAGGACCCCGGGTCACGTGGGGACCCCGGCCCCAGGTGACCGGGTCACGTGGGGTCACCGGCCCCAGGTGACCGGGTCACGTGGGGTCACCGGCCCCAGGTGACCCGGTCACGTGGGGTCACCGGCCCCAGGTGACCGGGTCACGTTGTGTCACCGGCCCCAGGTCACCGGGTCACGTGGGGTCACCGGCCCCAGGTGACCGGGTCACGTGGGGTCACCGGCCCCAGGTGACCCGGTCAAGTGGGGTCACCGGCCCCAGGTGACCGGGTCACGTGGGGTCACCGGCCCCAGGTGACCGGGTCACGTGGGGACACCGGCCCCAGGTGACCCGGTCACGTGGGGTCACCGGCCCCAGGTGACCGGGTCACGTGGGGTCACCGGCCCCAGGTGACCGGGTCACGTGGGGACACCGGCCCCAGGTCAGCGGGTCACGTGGGGACACCGGCCCCAGGTCAGCGGGTCACGTGGGGACACCGGCCCCAGGTGACCGGGTCACGTGGGGTCACCGGCCCCAGGTCAGCGGGCACGTGGGGTCACCGGCCCCAGGTGACCGGGTCACGTGGGGACACCGGCCCCAGGTCAGAGTGTCACGTGGGGACCCCGGACCCAGGTCACCTGGTCATGTGTGGTACCCAGCCTGGTTCCCATGTTCCGATGACCACCCCGGCACCAGGACCCCGGGTCCCGTGGGGACCCCGGCCCCAGGTGACCGGGTCACGTGGGGTCGCCGGCCCCAGGTCATCGGGTCACGTGGGGACCCCAGCCCCAGGTCACAGGGTCACGTGGGGTCACCGGCCCCAGGTCAGCGGGTCACGTGGGGACCCCGGCCCCAGGTCACCGGGTCACGTGGGGTCACCGGCCCCAGGTCAGAGGGTCACGTGGGGACCCCGGACCCAGGTCACCGGGTCATGTCGGGACCCAGCCCGGGTCCCCGGGACGGGTTTTTACCCCAGCCGCAGATCACCGGGTCCTGTCGGGTACCCGGGTCGGGTCCCCTGGACAGGTCGGCACCCCGGCCCCGGGTCACGGGGTCATGTCGGGTCGCTGTCCCGGGTATCAGTGTCAGGTGACCACCCCGGCCCCGGGAGACGGAGTCATTCCTGGTCCCCGGCCCGGGTCCCCGGGTTGCATCGGGACACCAGCGAAGGACCACCGGGTCCTGTCGGGTCCCCGGCCCGGGTCCCCTGGACAGGTCGTTAACCCGGCCCCAGGTCACCGGGTCATGTCGCGCACCCGGCCTGGTTCCCAGGTTCCGGTGACCACCCCGGCACCAGGACCCCGGGTCACGTGGGGACCCCGGCCCCAGGTCAGCGGGTCACGTGGGGACACCGGCCCCAGGTCACCGCGTCAGGTCGGGACCCCGAACACAGGTCCACGAGTCCGTCGACACCACAGCCCCGGGTCACCGGGTCGTGTCGGGTAACCGGCCTGGTTCCAAGGTTCCGATGACCACCCCGGCACCAGGACCCCGGGTCACGTGGGGACACCGGCCCCAGGTGACCGGGTCACGTGGGGTCACCGGCCCCAGGTGACCGGGTCATGTGGGGTCACCGGCCCCAGGTCAGCGGGTCACGTGGGGACACCGGCCCCAGGTGACCGGGTCACGTCTGGTCACCGGTCCCAGGTGACCGGGTCACGTGGGGACACCGGCCCCAGGTGACCGGGTCACGTGGGGTCACCGGCCCTAGGTCAGAGGGCACGTGGGGTCACCGGCCCCAGGTCACCGGGTCACGTGGGGACACCGGCCCCAGGTCAGAGTGTCACGTGGGGACCCCGGACCCAGGTCTCCTGGTCATGTGTGGTACCCAGCCTGGTTCCCATGTTCCGATGACCACCCCGGCACCAGGACCCCGGGTCCCGTGGGGACCCCGGCCCCAGGTGACCGGGTCACGTGGGGTCGCCTGCCCCAGGTCAGCGGGTCACGTGGGGAACCCGGCCCCAGGTCACCGGGTCACGTGGTGTCACCGGCCCCAGGTCAGCGGGTCACGTGGGGTCACCGGCCCCAGGTCAGAGGGTCACGTGGGGACCCCGGACCCAGGTCACCGGGTCATGTCGGGACCCAGCCCGGGTCCCCGGGACGGGTTTTTACCCCAGCCTCAGATCACCGGGTCCTGTCGGGTACCCGGGTCGGGTCCCCTGGACAGGTCGGCACCCCGGCCCCGGGTCACGGGGTCATGTCGGGTCGCTGTCCCGGGTACCAGTGTCAGGTGACCACCCCGGCCCCGGGAGACGGAGTCATACCTGGTCCCCGGCCCGGGTCCCCGGGTTGCATCGGGACACCAGCGAAGGACCACCGGGTCCTGTCGGGTCCCCAGCCCGGGTCCCCTGGACAGGTCGTTAACCCGGCCCCAGGTCACCGGGTCATGTCGCGCACCCGGCCTGGTTCCCAGGTTCCGGTGACCACCCCGGCACCAGGACCCCGGGTCACGTGGGGACCCCGGCCCCAGGTCAGCGGGTCACGTGGGGACACCGGCCCCAGGTCACCGCGTCAGGTCGGGACCCCGAACACAGGTCCACGAGTCCGTCGACACCACAGCCCCGGGTCACCTGGTCGTGTCGGGTAACCGGCCTGGTTCCAAGGTTCCGATGACCACCCCGGCACCAGGACTCCGGGTCACGTGGGGACACCGGCCCCATGTGACCGGGTCACGTGGGGATATCGGCCCCAGGTCATCGGGTCACGTGGGGACACCGGCCCCAGGTGACCGGGTCACGTGGGGTCACCGGCCCCAGGTGACCGGGTCACGTGGGGTCACCGGCCCCAGGTGACCGGGTCACGTGGGGACACCGGCCCCAGGTGACCGGGTCACGTGGGGTCACCGGCCCCAGGTCAGCGGGTCACGTGGGGACACCGGCCCCAGGTGACCAGGTCACGTGGGGTCACCGGCCCCAGGTGACCGGGTCACGTGGGGTCACCGGCCCCAGGTGACCGGGTCACGTGGGGTCACCGGCCCCAGGTGACCGGGTCACGTGGGGACACCGGCCCCAGGTGACCGGGTCACGTGGGGTCACCGGCCCCAGGTCAGCGGGCACGTGGGGTCACCGGCCCCAGGTCAGAGGGTCACGTGGGGTCACCGGCCCCAGGTCAGAGGGTCACGTGGGGACAGCGGCCCCCGGTGACCGGGTCACGTGGGGACACCGGCCCCAGGTCAGAGTGTCACGTGGGGACCCCGGACCCAGGTCACCTGGTCATGTGTGGTACCCAGCCTGGTTCCCATGTTCCGATGACCACCCCGGCACCAGGACCCCGGGTCCCGTGGGGACCCCGGCCCCAGGTGACCGGGTCACGTGGGGTCACCGGCCCCAGGTCAGCGGGTCACGTGGGGACCCCGGCCCCAGGTCACCGGGTCACGTGGGGTCACCGGCCCCAGGTCAGCGGGTCACGTGGGGACCCCGGACCCAGGTCACCTGGTCATGTGTGGTACCCAGCCTGGTTCCCAGGTTCCGATGACCACCCCGGCCCCAGGTCACCGGGTCACGTGGGGACCCCGGCCCCAGGTCAGCGGGTCACGTGGGGACACCGGCCCCAGGTGACCGGGTCACGTGGGGACACCGGCCTCAGGTCAGCGGGTCACGTGGGGACACCGGCCCCAGGTCAGCGGGTCACGTGGGGACCCCGGACCCAGGTCAGCGGGTCACGTGGGGACACCGGCCCCAGGTAACCGGGTCATACCGAGTCCCCGGACCCAGGTCACCGGGTCAGTTCGGGACCCCGGACCCAGGTCGGGTCATGTCACGTCCCATGCCCGGGTCCCCGGGTTGGATTTTTACCCAGGCCCCGGGTCACAGGGTCATGTCGGGTCAACGGCCTGGGTACAAGGGTCTGGTGACCACCCCGACCCCAGGTCCCCAGGTCATGACGGGACACCGGACCAGGTCCCCGAGTCCCGTCGACACCACAGCCCCAGGTCACCGGGTCACGTCGGCACCCCGGAACCAGGTCACCGGGTCATGTCGGGACCCAGCCCGGGTCCCCGGGACGGGTTTTTACCCCAGCCGCAGATCACCGGGTCCTGTCGGGTACCCGGGTCGGGTCCCCTGGACAGGTCGGCACCCCGGCCCCGGGTCACGGGGTCATGTCGGGTCGCTGTCCCGGGTACCAGTGTCAGGTGACCACCCCGGCCCCGGGAGACGGAGTCATACCGGGTCCCCGGCCCGGGTCCCCGGGTTGCATCGGGACAAAAGCACCGGATCACTGGATCACGTGGGGGCCCGGGCCCGGGTCCCCGGGTTGCATCGGGACACCAGCGAAGGACCACCGGGTCCTGTCGGGTCCCCGGCCCGGGTCCCCTGGACAGGTCGTTAACCCGGCCCCAAGTCACCGGGTCATGTCGCGCACCCGGCCTGGTTCCCACGTTCAGGTGACCACCCCGGCACCAGGACCCCGGGTCCCGTGGAGACCCCGGCCCCAGGTGACCGGGTCACGTGGGGTCACCGGCCCCAGGTCAGCGGGTCACGTGGGGTCACCGGCCCCAGGTGATCGGGTCACGTGGGGACACCGGCCCCAGGTCACCGCGTCAGGTCGGGACCCCGAACCCAGGTCCACGAGTCCGTCGACACCACAGCCCCGGGTCACCGGGTCGTGTCGGGTAACCGGCCTGGTTCCCAGGTTCCGATGACCACCCCGGCACCAGGACCCCGGGTCACGTGGGGACACCGGCCCCAGGTCAGAGGGTCACGTGGGGTCACCGGCCCCAGGTGACCGGGTCACGTGGGGACACCGGCCCCAGGTCACCGGGTCACATGGGGACCCCGGACCCAGGTCAGCGGGTCACGTGGGGACACCGGCCCCAGGTCAGCGGGTCACGTGGGGACACCGGCCCCAGGTAACCAAGGCAGGTCGGGACCCAGCCCGGGTCCCCGGGACGGGTTTTTACCCCAGCCGCAGATCACCGGGTCCTGTCGGGTCCCCGGCCCGGGTCCCCTGGACAGGTCGATAACCTGGCCCCAGGTCACCCGGTCATCTCGCGCACCCGGCCTGGTTCCCAGGTTCCGATGACCACCCCGGCACCAGGACCCCGGGTCACGTGGGGACACCGGCCCCAGGTGACCGGGTCACGTGGGGTCACCGGCCCCAGGTCAGCGGGTCACGTGGGGACCCCGGACCCAGGTCACCGGGTCACGTGGGGTCACCGGCCCCAGGTCAGAGGGTCACGTGGGGACCCCGGACCCAGGTCACCGGGTCATGTCGGGACCCAGCCTGGGTCCCCGGGACGGGTTTTTACCCCAGCCGCAGATCACCGGGTCCTGTCGGGTACCCGGGTCGGGTCCCCTGGACAGGTCGGCACCCAGGCCCCGGGTCACGGGGTCATGTCGGGTCGCTGTCCCGGGTACCAGTATCAGGTGACCACCCCGGCCCCGGGAGACGGAGTCATGCCGGGTCCCCGGCCCGGGTCCCCGGGTTGCATCGGGACACCAGCGAAGGACCACCGGGTCCTGTCGGGTCCCCGGCCCGGGTCCCCTGGACAGGTCGTTAACCCGGCCCCAGGTCACCGGGTCATGTCGCGCACCCGGCCTGGTTCCCAGGTTCCGGTGACCACCCCGGCACCAGGACCCCGGGTCACGTGGGGACACCGGCCCCAGGTGACCAGGTCACGTGGGGTCACCGGACCCAGGTGACCGGGTCACGTGGGGTCACCGGCCCCAGGTGACCGGGTCACGTGGGGACACCGGCCCCAGGTGACCGGGTCACGTGGGGTCACCGGCCCCAGGTGACCGGGTCACGTGGGGTCACCGGCCCCAGGTGACCCGGTCACGTGGGGTCACCGGCCCCAGGTGACCGGGTCACGTGGGGTCACCGGCCCCAGGTGACCGGGTCACGTGGGGTCACCGGCCCCAGGTCAGCGGGTCACGTGGGGACACCGGCCCCAGGTGACCGGGTCACGTGGGGTCACCGGCCCCAGGTGACCGGGTCACGTGGGGACACCGGCCCCAGGTGACCGGGTCACGTGGGGTCACCGGCCCCAGGTCAGCGGGCACGTGGGGTCACCGGCCCCAGGTGACCAGGTCACGTGGGGTCACCGGCCCCAGGTCAGTGGGTCACGTGTGGACCCCGGCCCCAGGTCACCGGGTCACGTGGGGTCACCGGCCCCAGGTCAGAGGGTCACGTGGGGACCCCGGACCCAGGTCACCTGGTCATGTGTGGTACCCAGCCTGGTTCCCAGGTTCCGATGACCACCCCGGCCCCAGGTCAGTGGGTCACGTGGGGACCCCGGCCCCAGGTCAGCGGGTCACGTGGGGACACCGGCCCCAGGTCAGAGGGTCACGTGGGGACCCCGGACCCAGGTCAGCGGGTCACGTGGGGACCCCGGACCCAGGTCAGCGGGTCACGTGGGGACACCGGCCCCAGGTAACCGGGTCATACCGAGTCCCCGGACCCAGGTCACCGGGTCAGTTCGGGACCCCGGACCCAGGTCGGGTCATGTCACGTCCCATGCCCGGGTCCCCGGGTTGGATTTTTACCCAGGCCCCGGGTCACAGGGTCATGTCGGGTCAACGGCCTGGGTACAAGGGTCTGGTGACCACCCCGACCCCAGGTCCCCGGGTCATGACGGGACAGCGGACCAGGTCCCCGAGTCCGGTCGACACCACAGCCCCAGGTCACCGGGTCACGTCGGCACCCCGGAACCAGGTCACCGGGTCATGTCGGGACCCAGCCCGGGTCCCCGGGACGGGTTTTTACCCCAGCCGCAGATCACCGGGTCCTGTCGGGTACCCGGGTCGGGTCCCCTGGACAGGTCGGCACCCCGGCCCCGGGTCACGGGGTCATGTCGGGTCGCTGTCCCGGGTACCAGTGTCAGGTGACCACCCCGGCCCCGGGAGACGGAGTCATACCGGGTCCCCGGCCCGGGTCCCCGGGTTGCATCGGGACAAAAGCACCGGATCACTGGATCACGTGGGGGCCCGGGCCCGGGTCCCCGGGTTGCATCGGGACACCAGCGAAGGACCACCGGGTCCTGTCTGGTCCCCGGCCCGGGTCCCCTGGACAGGTCGTTAACCCGGCCCCAAGTCACCGGGTCATGTCGCGCACCCGGCCTGGTTCCCACGTTCAGGTGACCACCCCGGCACGAGGACCCCGGGTCCCGTGGAGACCCTGGCCCCAGGTGACCGGGTCACGTGGGGTCACCGGCCCCAGGTCAGCGGGTCACGTGGGGACACCGGCCCCAGGTGACCGGGTCACGTGGGGACACCGGCCCCAGGTCACCGCGTCAGGTCGGGACCCCGAACCCAGGTCCACGAGTCCGTCGACACCAGAGCCCCGGGTCACTGGGTCGTGTCGGGTAACCGGCCTGGTTCCCAGGTTCCGATGACCACCCCGGCACCAGGACCCCGGGTCACGTGGGGACACCGGCCCCAGGTGACCGGGTCACGTGGGGTCACCGGCCCCAGGTCAGCGGGTCACGTGGGGACCCCGGCCCCAGGTGACCGGGTCACGTGGGGACCCCGGCCCCAGGTCAGCGGGTCACGTGGGGACACCGGCCCCAGGTGACCAGGTCACGTGGGGACACCGGCCCCAGGTCACCGGGTCACATGGGGACCCCGGACCCAGGTCAGCGGGTCACGTGGGGAAACCGGCCCCAGGTCAGCGGGTCACGTGGGGACACCGGCCCCAGGTAACCAAGGCATGTCGGGACCCAGTCCGGGTCCCCGGGACGGGTTTTTACCCCAGCCGCAGATCACCGGGTCCTGTCGGGTCCCCGGCCCGGGTCCCCTGGACAGGTCGATAACCCGGCCCCAGGTCACCCGGTCATCTCGTGCACCCGGCCTGGTTCCCAGGTTCCGATGACCACCCCGGCAACAGGACCCCGGGTCACGTGGGGACACCGGCCCCAGGTGACCGGGTCACGTGGTGTCACCGGCCCCAGGTGACCGGGTCACGTGGGGACCCCGGCCCCAGGTCACCGGGTCACGTGGGGTCACCGGCCCCAGGTCAGAGGGTCACGTGGGGACCCCGGACCCAGGTCACCGGGTCATGTCGGGACCCAGCCTTGGTCCCCGGGACGGGTTTTTACCCCAGCCGCAGATCACCGGGTCCTGTCGGGTACCCGGGTCGGGTCCCCTGGACAGGTCGGCACCCCGGCCCCGGGTCACGGGGTCATGTCGGGTCGCTGTCCCGGGTACCAGTGTCAGGTGACCACCCCGGCCCCGGGAGACGGAGTCATACCAGGTCCCCGGCCCGGGTCCCTGGGTTGCATCGGGACACCAGCGAAGGACCACCGGGTCCTGTCGGGTCCCCGGCCCGGGTCCCCTGGACAGGTCGTTAACCCGGCCCCAAGTCACCGGGTCATGTCGCGCACCCGGCCTGGTTCCCACGTTCAGGTGACCACCCCGGCACGAGGACCCCGGGTCCCGTGGAGACCCTGGCCCCAGGTGACCGGGTCACGTGGGGTCACCGGCCCCAGGTCAGCGGGTCACGTGGGGTCACCGGCCCCAGGTCAGCGGGTCACGTGGGGACACCGGCCCCAGGTGACCGGGTCACGTGGGGACACCGGCCCCAGGTCACCGCGTCAGGTCGGGACCCCGAACCCAGGTCCACGAGTCCGTCGACACCAGAGCCCCGGGTCACTGGGTCGTGTCGGGTAACCGGCCTGGTTCCCAGGTTCCGATGACCACCCCGGCACCAGGACCCCGGGTCACGTGGGGACACCGGCCCCAGGTGACCGGGTCACGTGGGGTCACCGGCCCCAGGTCAGCGGGTCACGTGGGGACCCCGGCCCCAGGTGACCGGGTCACGTGGGGACCCCGGCCCCAGGTCAGCGGGTCACGTGGGGACACCGGCCCCATGTGACCAGGTCACGTGGGGACACCGGCCCCAGGTCACCGGGTCACATGGGGACCCCGGACCCAGGTCAGCGGGTCACGTGGGGAAACCGGCCCCAGGTCAGCGGGTCACGTGGGGACACCGGCCCCAGGTAACCAAGGCATGTCGGGACCCAGTCCGGGTCCCCGGGACGGGTTTTTACCCCAGCCGCAGATCACCGGGTCCTGTCGGGTCCCCGGCCCGGGTCCCCTGGACAGGTCGTTAACCCGGCCCCAGGTCACCGGGTCATGTCGCGCACCCGGCCTGGTTCCCACGTTCAGGTGACCACCCCGGCACGAGGACCCCGGGTCCCGTGGAGACCCTGGCCCCAGGTGACCGGGTCACGTGGGGTCACCGGCCCCAGGTCAGCGGGTCACGTGGGGACCCCGGCCCCAGGTGACCGGGTCACGTGGGGACCCCGGCCCCAGGTCAGCGGGTCACGTGGGGACACCGGCCCCAGGTGACCAGGTCACATGGGGACCCCGGCCCCAGGTCACCGGGTCACATGGGGACCCCGGCCCCAGGTCAGCGGGTCACGTGGGGACACCGGCCCCAGGTGACCAGGTCACGTGGGGACACCGGCCCCAGGTGACCGGGTCACGTGGGGTCACCGGCCCCAGGTCAGCGGGTCACGTGGGGACACCGGCCCCAGGTGACCGGGTCACGTGGGGTCACCGGCCCCAGGTCACCGGGTCACGTGGGGTCACCGGCCCCAGGTGACCGGGTCACGTGGGGTCACCGGCCCCAGGTGACCGGGTCACGTGGGGACACCGGCCCCAGGTGACCGGGTCACGTGGGGTCACCGGCCCCAGGTGACCGGGTCACGTGGGGTCACCGGCACCAGGTGACCGGGTCACGTGGGGACACCGGCGCCAGGTGACCGTGTCACGTGGGGTCACCGGCCCCAGGTGACCGGGTCACGTGGGGTCACCGGCCCCAGGTGACCGGGTCACGTGGGGTCACCGGCCCCAGGTCAGCGGGTCACGTGGGGACACCGGCCCCATGTGACCGGGTCACGTGGGGTCACCGGCCCCAGGTAACCAAGGCATGTCGGGACCCAGCCCGGGTCCCCGGGACGGGTTTTTACCCCAGCCGCAGATCACCGGGTCCTGTCGGGTCCCCGGCCCGGGTCCCCTGGACAGGTCGATAACCCGGCCCCAGGTCACCCGGTCATCTCGCGCACCCGGCCTGGTTCCCAGGTTCCGATGACCACCTTGGCACCAGGACCCCGGGTCACGTGGGGACACCGGCCCCAGGTGACCGGGTCACGTGGGGTCACCGGCCCCAGGTCAGCGGGTCACGTGGGGACACCGGCCCCAGGTCAGCGGGTCACGTGGGGACACCGGCCCCAGGTCACCGCGTCAGGTCGGGACCCCGAACCCAGGTCCACGAGTCCGTCGACACCACAGCCCCGGGTCACAGGGTCGTGTCGGGTAAGCGGCCTGGTTCCCAGGTTCCGATGACCACCCCGGCACCAGGACTCCGGGTCACGTGGGGACACCGGCCCCAGGTGACCGGGTCACGTGGGGTCACCGGCCCCAGGTCAGCGGGTCACGTGGGGACCCCGGCCCCAGGTCACCGGATCACGTAGGGTCACTGGCCCCAGGTCAGCGGGTCACGTGGGGACCCCGGTCCCAGGTCACCTGGTCATGTGTGGTACCCAGCCTGGTTCCCAGGTTCCGATGACCTCCCCAGCACCAGGACCCCGGGTCACGTGGGGACACCGGCCCCAGGTCACCGGGTCACGTGGGGTCACCGGCCCCAGGTCAGCGGGTCACGTGGGGACACCGGCCCCAGGTCAGCGGGTCACGTGGGGACCCCGGCCCCAGGTCAGCGGGTCACGTGGGGACACCGGCCCCAGGTAACCGGGTCACGTGGGGACACCGGCCTCAGGTCAGCGGGTCACGTGGGGACACCGGCCCCAGGTCAGCGGGTCACGTGGGGACCCCGGACCCAGGTCAGCGGGTCACGTGGGGACACCGGCCCCAGGTAACCGGGTCATACCGAGTCCCCGGACCCAGGTCACCGGGTCAGTTCGGGACCCCGGACCCAGGTCGGGTCATGTCACGTCCCATGCCCGGGTCCCTGGGTTGGATTTTTACCCAGGCCCCGGGTCACAGGGTCATGTCGGGTCAACGGCCTGGGTACAAGGGTCTGGTGACCACCCCGACCCCAGGTCCCCGGGTCATGACGGGACAGCGGACCAGGTCCCCGAGTCCGGTCGACACCACAGCCCCAGGTCACCGGGTCACGTCGGCACCCCGGAACCAGGTCACCGGGTCATGTCGGGACCCAGCCCGGGTCCCCGGGACGGGTTTTTACCCCAGCCGCAGATCACCGGGTCCTGTCGGGTACCCGGGTCGGGTCCCCTGGACAGGTCGGCACCCCGGCCCCGGGTCACGGGGTCATGTCGGGTCGCTGTCCCGGGTACCAGTGTCAGGTGACCACCCCGGCCCCGGGAGACGGAGTCATACCGGGTCCCCGGCCCGGGTCCCCGGGTTGCATCGGGACAAAAGCACCGGATCACTGGATCACGTGGGGGCCCGGGCCCGGGTCCCCGGGTTGCATCGGGACAAAAGCACCGGATCACTGGATCACGTGGGGGCCCGGGCCCGGGTCCCCGGGTTGCATCGGGACACCAGCGAAGGACCACCGGGTCCTGTCGGGTCCCCGGCCCGGGTCCCCTGGACAGGTCGTTAACCCGGCCCCAGGTCACCGGGTCATGTCGCGCACCCGGCCTGGTTCCCACGTTCAGGTGACCACCCCGGCACCAGGACCCCGGGTCCCGTGGAGACCCCGGCCCCAGGTGACCGGGTCACGTGGGGTCACCGGCCCCAGGTCAGCGGGTCACGTGGGGACCCCGGCCCCAGGTGACCGGGTCACGTGGGGACACCGGCCCCAGGTCACCGGGTCATGACGGGACACCGGACCCAGGTCAGCGGGTCACGTGGGGACACCGGCCCAGGTCAGCGGGTCACGTGGGGACACCGGCCCCAGGTAACCAAGGCAGGTCGGGACCCAGCCCGGGTCCCCGGGACGGGTTTTTACCCCAGCCGCAGATCACCGGGTCCTGTCGGGTACCCGGGTCGGGTCCCCTGGACAGGTCGGCACCCCGGCCCCGGGTCACGGGGTCATGTCGGGTCGCTGTCCCGGGTACCAGTGTCAGGTGACCACCCCGGCCCCGGGAGACGGAGTCATACCGGGTCCCCGGCCCGGGTCCCCGGGTTGCATCGGGACACCAGCGAAGGACCACCGGGTCCTGTCGGGTCCCCGGCCCGGGTCCACTGGAAAGTACGTTAACCCGGCCCCAGGTCACCGGGTCATGTCGCGCACCCGGCCTGGTTCCCAGGTTCCGGTGACCACCCCGGCACCAGGACCCCGGATAACGTGGGGACCCCGGCCCCAGGTCAGCGGGTCACGTGGGGACACCGGCCCCAGGTCACCGCGTCAGGTCGGGACCCCGAACCCAGGTCCACGAGTCCGTCGACACCACAGCCCCGGGTCACCGGGTCGTGTCGGGTAACCGGCCTGGTTCCAAGGTTCCGATGACCACCCCGGCACCAGGACCCCGGGTCACGTGGGGACACCGGCCCCAGGTGACCGGGTCACGTGGGGACACCGGCCCCATGTCATCGGGTCACGTGGGGAAACCGGCCCCAGGTGACCAGGTCACGTGGGGTCACCGGCCCCAGGTGACCGGGTCACGTGGGGTCACCGGCCCCAGGTGACCCGGTCACGTGGGGTCACCGGCCCCAGGTGACCGGGTCACGTGGGGTCACCGGCCCCAGGTGACCGGGTCACGTGGGGTCACCGGCCCCAGGTGACCGGGTCACGTGGGGTTCACCGGCCCCAGGTGACCGGGTCACGTGGGGTCACCGGCCCCAGGTGACCGGGTCACGTGGGGTCACCGGCCCCAGGTGACCGGGTCACGTGGGGACACCGGCCCCAGGTGACCGGGTCACGTGGGGTCACCGGCCCCAGGTGACCGGGTCACGTGGGGTCACCGGCCCCAGGTGACCGGGTCACGTGGGGTCACCGGCTCCAGGTGACCGGGTCACGTGGGGACACCGGCCCCAGGTGACCGGGTCACGTGGGGTCACCGGCCCCAGGTCAGCGGGTCACGTGGGGACACCGGCCCCAGGTGACCGGGTCACGTGGGGTCACCGGCCCCAGGTGACCGGGTCACGTGGGGTCACCGGCCCCAGGTGACCGGGTCACGTGGGGACACCGGCCCCAGGTGACCGGGTCACGTGGGGTCACCGGCCCCAGGTGACCGGGTCACGTGGGGACACCGGCCCCAGGTGACCGGGTCACGTGGGGTCACCGGCCCCAGGTGACCGGGTCACGTGGGGTCACCGGCCCCAGGTGACCCGGTCACGTGTGGTCACCGGCCCCAGGTGACCGGGTCACGTGGGGTCACCGGCCCCAGGTGACCGGGTCACGTGGGGACACCGGCCCCAGGTGACCGGGTCACGTGGGGTCACCGGCCCCAGGTGACCGAGTCACGTGGGGACACCGGCCCCAGGTGACCGGGTCACGTGGGGTCACCGGCCCCAGGTGACCGGGTCACGTGGGGACACCGGCCCCAGGTGACCGGGTCACGTGGGGTCACCGGCCCCAGGTGACCGGGTCACGTGGGGTCACCGGCCCCAGGTGACCGGGTTACGTGGGGACACCGGCCCCAGGTGACCGGGTCACGTGGGGTCACCGGCCCCAGGTGACCGGGTCACGTGGGGTCACCGGCCCCAGGTCAGCGGGTCACGTGGGGACACCGGCCCCAGGTGACCGGGTCACGTGGGGACACCGGCCCCAGGTCAGAGTGTCACGTGGGGACCCCAGACCCAGGTCACCTGGTCATGTGTGGTACCCAGCCTGGTTCCCATGTTCCGATGACCATCCCGGCACCAGGACCCCGGGTCACGTGGGGACCCCGGCCCCAGGTCAGCGGGTCACGTGGGGACACCGGCCCCAGGTGACCGGGTCACGTGGGGACACCGGCCTCAGGTCAGCGGGTCACGTGGGGACACCGGCCCCAGGTCAGCGGGTCACGTGGGGACCCCGGCCCCAGGTCAGCGGGTCACGTGGGGACACCGGCCCCAGGTAACCGGGTCATACCGAGTCCCCGGACCCAGGTCACCGGGTCAGTTCGGGACCCCGGACCCAGGTCGGGTCATGTCACGTCCCATGCCCGGGTCCCCGGGTTGGATTTTTACCCAGGCCCCGGGTCACAGGGTCATGTCGGGTCAACGGCCTGGGTACAAGGGTCTGGTGACCACCCCGACCCCAGGTCCCCGGGTCATGACGGGACACCGGACCAGGTCCCCGAGTCCGGTCGACACCACAGCCCCAGGTCACCGGGTCACGTCGGCACCCCGGAACCAGGTCACCGGGTCATGTCGGGACCCAGCCCGGGTCCCCGGGACGGGTTTTTACCCCAGCCGCAGATCACCGGGTCCTGTCGGGTACCCGGGTCGGGTCCCCTGGACAGGTCGGCACCCCGGCCCCGGGTCACGGGGTCATGTCGGGTCGCTGTCCCGGGTACCAGTGTCAGGTGACCACCCCGGCCCCGGGAGACGGAGTCATACCGGGTCCCCGGCCCGGGTCCCCGGGTTGCATCGGGACAAAAGCACCGGATCACTGGATCACGTGGGGGCCCGGGCCCGGGTCCCCGGGTTGCATCGGGACACCAGCGAAGGACCACCGGGTCCTGTCGGGTCCCCGGCCCGGGTCCCCTGGACAGGTCGTTAACCCGGCCCCAAGTCACCGGGTCATGTCGCGCACCCGGCCTGGTTCCCACGTTCAGGTGACCACCCCGGCACCAGGACCCCGGGTCCCGTGGAGACCCCGGCCCCAGGTGACCGGGTCACGTGGGGTCACCGGCCCCAGGTCAGCGGGTCACGTGGGGACACCGGCCCCAGGTGATCGGGTCACGTGGGGACACCGGCCCCAGGTCACCGCGTCAGGTCGGGACCCCGAACCCAGGTCCACGAGTCCGTCGACACCACAGCCCCGGGTCACCGGGTCGTGTCGGGTAACCGGCCTGGTTCCCAGGTTCCGATGACCACCCCGGCACCAGGACCCCGGGTCACGTGGGGACACCGGCCCCAGGTCAGCGGGTCACGTGGGCTCACCGGCCCCAGTTGACCGGGTCACATGGGGTCACCGGCCCCAGATGACCGGGTCACGTGGGGTCACCGGCCCCAGGTGACCGGGTCACGTGGGGTCACCGGCCCCAGGTGACCGGGTCACGTGGGGACACCGGCCCCAGGTGACCGGGTCACGTGGGGTCACCGGCCCCAGGTGACCGGGTCACGTGGGATCACCGGCCCCAGGTGACCGGGTCACGTGGGGACACCGGCCCCAGGTGACCGGGTCACGTGGGGTCACCGGCCCCAGGTCAGCGGGTCACGTGGGGACACCGGCCCCAGGTCAGCGGGTCACGTGGGGACCCCGGCCCCAGGTGACCGGGTCACGTGGGGTCACCGGCCCCCGGTCAGCGGGTCACGTGGGGACCCCGTCCCCAGGTCACCGGGTCACGTGGGGTCACCGGCCCCAGGTCAGAGGGTCACGTGGGGACCCCGGACCCAGGTCACCTGGTCACGTGGGGACCCCGGCCCCAGGACCCCGGGTCACGTGGGGACACCGGCCCCAGGTAACCGGGTCATACCGAGTCCCCGGACCCAGGTCACCGGGTCAGTTCGGGACCCCGGACCCAGGTCGGGTCATGTCACGTCCCATGCCCGGGTCCCCGGGTTGGATTTTTACCCAGGCCCCGGGTCACAGGGTCATGTCGGGTCAACGGCCTGGGTACAAGGGTCTGGTGACCACCCCGACCCCAGGTCCCCGGGTCATGACGGGACACCGGACCAGGTCCCCGAGTCCGGTCGACACCACAGCCCCAGGTCACCGGGTCACGTCGGCACCCCGGAACCAGGTCACCGGGTCATGTCGGGACCCAGCCCGGGTCCCCGGGACGGGTTTTTACCCCAGCCGCAGATCACCGGGTCCTGTCGGGTACCCGGGTCGGGTCCCCTGGACAGGTCGGCACCCCGGCCCCGGGTCACGGGGTCATGTCGGGTCGCTGTCCCGGGTACCAGTGTCAGGTGACCACCCCGGCCCCGGGAGACGGAGTCATACCGGGTCCCCGGCCCGGGTCCCCGGGTTGCATCGGGACAAAAGCACCGGATCACTGGATCACGTGGGGGCCCGGGCCCGGGTACCCGGGTTGCATCGGGACACCAGCGAAGGACCACCGGGTCCTGTCGGGTCCCCGGCCCGGGTCCCCTGGACAGGTCGGCACCCCGGCCCCGGGTCACGGGGTCATGTCGGGTCGCTGTCCCGGGTACCAGTGTCAGGTGACCACCCCGGCCCCGGGAGACGGAGTCATACCTGGTCCCCGGCCCGGGTCCCCGGGTTGCATCGGGACACCAGCGAAGGACCACCGGGTCCTGTCGGGTCCCCGGCCAGGGTCCCCCGGACAGGTCGTTAACCCGGCCCCAGGTCACCGGGTCATGTCGCGCACCCGGCTTGGTTCCCTGGTTCCGGTGACCACCCCGGCACCAGGACCCTGGGTCACGTGGGGACCCCGGCCCCAGGTGACCGGGTCACGTGGGGTCACCGGCCCCAGGTCAGCGGGTCACGTGGGGTTACCGGCCCCAGGTGACCGGGTCACGTGGGGTCACCGGCCCCAGGTGACCGGGTCACGTGGGGTCACCGGCCCCAGGTGACCGGGTCACGTGGGGTCACCGGCCCCAGGTGACCGGGTCACGTGGTGTCACCGGCCCCAGGTGACCGGGTCACGTGGGGACACCGGCCCCAGGTGACCGGGTCACGTGGGATCACCGGCCCCAGGTGACCGGGTCACGTGGGGACACCGGCCCCAGGTGACCGGGTCACGTGGGGTCACCGGCCCCAGGTCAGCGGGTCACGTGGGGACACCGGCCCCAGGTGACCGGGTCACGTGGGGTCACCGGCCCCAGGTGACCGGGTCACGTGGGGTCACCGGCCCCAGGTGACCGGGTCACGTGGGGTCACCGGCCCCAGGTGACCGGGTCACGTGGGGACACCGGCCCCAGGTGACCGGGTCACGTGGGGACACCGGCACCAGGTGACCGGGTCACGTGTGGTCACCGGCCCCAGGTGACCGGGTCACGTGGGGACACCGGCCCCAGGTGACCGGGTCACGTGGGGTCACCGGCCCCAGGTGACCGGGTCACGTGGGGTCACCGGCCCCAGGTCACCCGGTCACGTGGGGTCACCGGCCCCAGGTGACCGGGTCACGTGGGGTCACCGGCCCCAGGTCAGCGGGTCACGTGGAGACACCGGCCCCAGGTGACCGGGTCACGTGGGGTCACCGGCCCCAGGTGACCGGGTCACGTGGGGACACCGGCCCCAGGTGACCGGGTCACGTGGGGTCACCGGCCCCAGGTCAGCGGGCACGTGGGGTCACCGGCCCCAGGTCAGAGGGTCACGTGGGGACACCGGCCCCAGGTGACCGGGTCACGTGGGGACACCGGCCCCAGGTCAGAGTGTCACGTGGGGACCCCGGACCCAGGTCACCTGGTCATGTGTGGTACCCAGCCTGGTTCCCATGTTCCGATGACCACCCCGGCACCAGGACCCCGGGTCCCGTGGGGACCCCGGCCCCAGGTGACCGGGTCACGTGGGGTCACCGGCCCCAGGTCAGCGGGTCACGTGGGGACCCTGGCCCCAGGTCACCGGGTCACGTGGGGTCACCGGCCCCAGGTCAGAGGGTCACGTGGGGACCCCGGACCCAGGTCACCTGGTCATGTGTGGTACCCAGCCTGGTTCCCAGGTTCCGATGACCAGCCCGGCCCCAGGTCACCGGGTCACGTGGGGACCCCGGCCCCAGGTGACCGGGTCACGTGGGGACACCGGCCTCAGGTCAGCGGGTCACGTGGGGACACCGGCCCCAGGTCAGCGGGTCACGTGGGGACCCCGGCACCAGGACCCCGGGTCACGTGGGGACACCGGCCCCAGGTAACCGGGTCATACCGAGTCCCCGGACCCAGGTCACCGGGTCAGTTCGGGACCCCGGACCCAGGTCGGGTCATGTCACGTCCCATGCCCGGGTCCCCGGGTTGGATTTTTACCCAGGCCCCGGGTCACAGGGTCATGTCGGGTCAACGGCCTGGGTACAAGGGTCTGGTGACCACCCCAACCCCAGGTCCCCGGGTCATGACGGGACACCGGACCAGGTCCCCGAGTCCGGTCGACACCACAGCCCCAGGTCACCGGGTCACGTCGGCACCCCGGAACCAGGTCACCGGGTCATGTCGGGACCCAGCCCGGGTCCCCGGGACGGGTTTTTACCCCAGCCGCAGATCACCGGGTCCTGTCGGGTACCCGGGTCGGGTCCCCTGGACAGGTCGGCACCCCGGCCCCGGGTCACGGGGTCATGTCGGGTCGCTGTCCCGGGTACCAGTGTCAGGTGACCACCCCGGCCCCGGGAGACGGAGTCATACCGGGTCCCCGGCCCGGGTCCCCGGGTTGCATCGGGACAAAAGCACCGGATCACTGGATCACGTGGGGGCCCGGGCCCGGGTCCCCGGGTTGCATCGGGACACCAGCGAAGGACCACCGGGTCCTGTCGGGTCCCCGGCCCGGGTCCCCTGGACAGGTCGTTAACCCGGCCCCAAGTCACCGGGTCATGTCGCGCACCCGGCCTGGTTCCCACGTTCAGGTGACCACCCCGGCACCAGGACCCCGGGTCCCGTGGAGACCCCGGCCCCAGGTGACCGGGTCACGTGGGGTCACCGGCCCCAGGTCAGCGGGTCACGTGGGGACACCGGCCCCAGGTGATCGGGTCACGTGGGGACACCGGCCCCAGGTCACCGCGTCAGGTCGGGACCCCGAACCCAGGTCCACGAGTCCGTCGACACCACAGCCCCGGGTCACCGGGTCGTGTCGGGTAACCGGCCTGGTTCCCAGGTTCCGATGACCACCCCGGCACCAGGACCCCGGGTCACGTGGGGACACCGGCCCCAGGTCAGCGGGTCACGTGGGGTCACCGGCCCCAGGTGACCGGGTCACGTGGGGACACCGGCCCCAGGTGACCAGGTCACGTGGGGTCACCGGCCCCTGGTGACCGGGTCACGTGGGGTCACCGGCCCCAGGTGACCCGGTCACGTGGGGTCACCGGCCCCAGTTGACCGGGTCACGTGGGGTCACCGGCCCCAGGTCAGCGGGTCACGTGGGGACACCGGCCCCAGGTGACCAGGTCACGTGGGGTCACCGGCCCCTGGTGACCGGGTCACGTGGGGTCACCGGCCCCAGGTGACCGGGTCACGTGGGCTCACCGGCCCCAGTTGACTGGGTCACATGGGGTCACCGGCCCCAGATGACCGGGTCACGTGGGGTCACCGGCCCCAGGTGACCGGGTGACGTGGGGTCACCGGCCCCAGGTGACCGGGTCACGTGGGGTCACCGGCCCCAGGTGACCGGGTCACGTGGGGACACCGGCCCCAGGTGACCGGGTCACGTGGGGTCACCGGCCCCAGGTGACCGGGTCACGTGGCATCACCGGCCCCAGGTGACCGGGTCACGTGGGGACACCGGCCCCAGGTGACCGGGTCACGTGGGGTCACCGGCCCCAGGTCAGCGGGTCACGTGGGGACACCGGCCCCAGGTGACCGGGTCACGTGGGGTCACCGGCCCCAGGTGACCGGGTCACGTGGGGTCACCGGCCCCAGGTGACCTGGTCACGTGGGGTCACCGGCCCCAGGTGACCGGGTCACGTGGGGACACCGGCCCCAGGTGACCGGGTCACGTGGGGTCACCGGCCCCAGGTGACCGGGTCACGTGGGGTCACCGGCACCAGGTGACCCGGTCACGTGGGGTCACCGGCCCCAGGTGACCGGGTCACGTGGGGACACCGGCCCCAGGTCAGAGTGTCACGTGGGGACCCCGGACCCAGGTCACCTGGTCATGTGTGGTACCCAGCCTGGTTCCCATGTTCCGATGACCACCCCGGCACCAGGACCCCGGGTCCCGTGGGGACCCCGGCCCCAGGTGACCGGGTCACGTGGGGTCACCGGCCCCAGGTCAGCGGGTCACGTGGGGACCCCGTCCCCAGGTCACCGGGTCACGTGGGGTCACCGGCCCCAGGTCAGAGGGTCACGTGGGGACCCCGGACCCAGGTCACCTGGTCATGTGTGGTACCCAGCCTGGTTCCCAGGTTCCGATGACCACCCCGGCCCCAGGTCACCGGGTCACGTGGGGACCCCGGCCCCAGGACCCCGGGTCACGTGGGGACACCGGCCCCAGGTAACCGGGTCATACCGAGTCCCCGGACCCAGGTCACCGGGTCAGTTCGGGACCCCGGACCCAGGTCGGGTCATGTCACGTCCCATGCCCGGGTCCCCGGGTTGGATTTTTACCCAGGCCCCGGGTCACAGGGTCATGTCGGGTCAACGGCCTGGGTACAAGGGTCTGGTGACCACCCCGACCCCAGGTCCCCGGGTCATGACGGGACACCGGACCAGGTCCCCGAGTCCGGTCGACACCACAGCCCCAGGTCACCGGGTCACGTCGGCACCCCGGAACCAGGTCACCGGGTCATGTCGGGACCCAGCCCGGGTCCCCGGGACGGGTTTTTACCCCAGCCGCAGATCACCGGGTCCTGTCGGGTACCCGGGTCGGGTCCCCTGGACAGGTCGGCACCCCGGCCCCGGGTCACGGGGTCATGTCGGGTCGCTGTCCCGGGTACCAGTGTCAGGTGACCACCCCGGCCCCGGGAGACGGAGTCATACCGGGTCCCCGGCCCGGGTCCCCGGGTTGCATCGGGACAAAAGCACCGGATCACTGGATCACGTGGGGGCCCGGGCCCGGGTACCCGGGTTGCATCGGGACACCAGCGAAGGACCACCGGGTCCTGTCGGGTCCCCGGCCCGGGTCCCCTGGACAGGTCGGCACCCCGGCCCCGGGTCACGGGGTCATGTCGGGTCGCTGTCCCGGGTACCAGTGTCAGGTGACCACCCCGGCCCCGGGAGACGGAGTCATACCTGGTCCCCGGCCCGGGTCCCCGGGTTGCATCGGGACACCAGCGAAGGACCACCGGGTCCTGTCGGGTCCCCGGCCAGGGTCCCCCGGACAGGTCGTTAACCCGGCCCCAGGTCACCGGGTCATGTCGCGCACCCGGCTTGGTTCCCTGGTTCCGGTGACCACCCCGGCACCAGGACCCTGGGTCACGTGGGGACCCCGGCCCCAGGTGACCGGGTCACGTGGGGTCACCGGCCCCAGGTCAGCGGGTCACGTGGGGTCACCGGCCCCAGGTGACCGGGTCACGTGGGGTCACCGGCCCCAGGTGACCGGGTCACGTGGGGTCACCGGCCCCAGGTGACCGGGTCACGTGGGGTCACCGGCCCCAGGTGACCGGGTCACGTGGTGTCACCGGCCCCAGGTGACCGGGTCACGTGGGGACACCGGCCCCAGGTGACCGGGTCACGTGGGATCACCGGCCCCAGGTGACCGGGTCACGTGGGGACACCGGCCCCAGGTGACCGGGTCACGTGGGGTCACCGGCCCCAGGTCAGCGGGTCACGTGGGGACACCGGCCCCAGGTGACCGGGTCACGTGGGGTCACCGGCCCCAGGTGACCGGGTCACGTGGGGTCACCGGCCCCAGGTGACCGGGTCACGTGGGGTCACCGGCCCCAGGTGACCGGGTCACGTGGGGACACCGGCCCCAGGTGACCGGGTCACGTGGGGACACCGGCACCAGGTGACCGGGTCACGTGGGGTCACCGGCCCCAGGTGACCGGGTCACGTGGGGACACCGGCCCCAGGTGACCGGGTCACGTGGGGTCACCGGCCCCAGGTGACCGGGTCACGTGGGGTCACCGGCCCCAGGTCACCCGGTCACGTGGGGTCACCGGCCCCAGGTGACCGGGTCACGTGGGGTCACCGGCCCCAGGTCAGCGGGTCACGTGGAGACACCGGCCCCAGGTGACCGGGTCACGTGGGGTCACCGGCCCCAGGTGACCGGGTCACGTGGGGACACCGGCCCCAGGTGACCGGGTCACGTGGGGTCACCGGCCCCAGGTCAGCGGGCACGTGGGGTCACCGGCCCCAGGTCAGAGGGTCACGTGGGGACACCGGCCCCAGGTGACCGGGTCACGTGGGGACACCGGCCCCAGGTCAGAGTGTCACGTGGGGACCCCGGACCCAGGTCACCTGGTCATGTGTGGTACCCAGCCTGGTTCCCATGTTCCGATGACCACCCCGGCACCAGGACCCCGGGTCCCGTGGGGACCCCGGCCCCAGGTGACCGGGTCACGTGGGGTCACCGGCCCCAGGTCAGCGGGTCACGTGGGGACCCTGGCCCCAGGTCACCGGGTCACGTGGGGTCACCGGCCCCAGGTCAGAGGGTCACGTGGGGACCCCGGACCCAGGTCACCTGGTCATGTGTGGTACCCAGCCTGGTTCCCAGGTTCCGATGACCAGCCCGGCCCCAGGTCACCGGGTCACGTGGGGACCCCGGCCCCAGGTGACCGGGTCACGTGGGGACACCGGCCTCAGGTCAGCGGGTCACGTGGGGACACCGGCCCCAGGTCAGCGGGTCACGTGGGGACCCCGGCACCAGGACCCCGGGTCACGTAGGGACACCGGCCCCAGGTAACCGGGTCATACCGAGTCCCCGGACCCAGGTCACCGGGTCAGTTCGGGACCCCGGACCCAGGTCGGGTCATGTCACGTCCCATGCCCGGGTCCCCGCGTTGGATTTTTACCCAGGCCCCGGGTCACAGGGTCATGTCGGGTCAACGGCCTGGGTACAAGGGTCTGGTGACCACCCCGACCCCAGGTCCCCGGGTCATGACGGGACACCGGACCAGGTCCCCGAGTCCGGTCGACACCACAGCCCCAGGTCACCGGGTCACGTCGGCACCCCGGAACCAGGTCACCGGGTCATGTCGGGACCCAGCCCGGGTCCCCGGGACGGGTTTTTACCCCAGCCGCAGATCACCGGGTCCTGTCGGGTACCCGGGTCGGGTCCCCTGGACAGGTCGGCACCCCGGCCCCGGGTCACGGGGTCATGTCGGGCCGCTGTCCCTGGTACCAGTGTCAGGTGACCACCCCGGCCCCGGGAGACGGAGTCATACCTGGTCCCCGGCCCGGGTCCCCAGGTTGCATCGGGACACCAGCGAAGGACCACCGGGTCCTGTCGGGTCCCCGGCCAGGGTCCCCTGGACAGGTCGTTAACCCGGCCCCAGGTCACCGGGTCATGTCGCGCACCCGGCCTGGTTCCCAGGTTCCGATGACCACCCCGGCACCAGGACCCTGGGTCACGTGGGGACCCCGGCCCCAGGTGACCAGGTCACGTGGGGTCACCGGCCCCAGGTGACCGGGTCACGTGGGGTCACCGGCCCCAGGTGACCCGGTCACGTGGGGTCACCGGCCCCAGGTGACCCGGTCACGTGGGGTCACCGGCCCCAGGTGACCGGGTCACGTGGGGTCACCGGCCCCAGGTGACCGGGTCACGTGGGGTCACCGGCCCCAGGTGACCCGGTCACGTGGGGTCACCGGCCCCAGGTGACCGGGTCACGTGGGGTCACCGGCCCCAGGTGACCGGGTCACGTGGGGTCACCGGCCCCAGGTGACCGGGTCACGTGGGATCACCGGCCCCAGGTCAGCGGGTCACGTGGGGACACCGGCCCCAGGTGACCGGGTCACGTGGGGTCACCGGCCCCAGGTGACCGGGTCACGTGGGGTCACCGGCCCCAGGTGACCGGGTCACGTGGGGACACCGGCCCCAGGTGACCGGGTCACGTGGGGTCACCGGCCCCAGGTGACCGGGTCACGTGGGGACACCGGCCCCAGGTGACCGGGTCACGTGGGGTCACCGGCCACAGGTCAGCGGGCACGTGGGGTCACCGGCCCCAGGTGACCAGGTCACGTGGGGTCACCGGCCCCAGGTCAGAGGGTCACGTGGGGACACCGGCCCCAGGTCACAGGGTCACGTGGGGACCCCGGCCCCAGGTCAGCGGGTCACGTGGGGACACCGGCACCAGGTGACCGGGTCACGTGGGTACACCGGCCTCAGGTCAGCGGGTCACGTGGGGACACCGGCCCCAGGTCAGCGGGTCACGTGGGGACCCCGGACCCAGGTCACCGGGTCACGTGGGGACACCGGCCCCAGGTAACCGGGTCATACCGAGTCCCCGGACCCAGGTCACCGGGTCAGTTCGGGACCCCGGACCCAGGTCGGGTCATGTCACGTCCCATGCCCGGGTCCCCGGGTTGGATTTTTACCCAGGCCCCGGGTCACAGGGTCATGTCGGGTCAACGGCCTGGGTACAAGGGTCTGGTGACCACCCCGACCCCAGGTCCCCGGGTCATGACAGGACACCGGACCAGGTCCCCGAGTCCGGTCGACACCACAGCCCCAGGTCACCGGGTCACGTCGGCACCCCGGAACCAGGTCACCGGGTCATGTCGGGACCCAGCCCGGGTCCCCGGGACGGGTTTTTACCCCAGCCGCAGATCACCGGGTCCTGTCGGGTACCCGGGTCGGGTCCCCTGGACAGGTCGGCACCCCGGCCCCGGGTCACGGGGTCATGTCGGGTCGCTGTCCCGGGTACCAGTGTCAGGTGACCACCCCGGCCCCGGGAGACGGAGTCATACCGGGTCCCCGGCCCGGGTCCCCGGGTTGCATCGGGACAAAAGCACCGGATCACTGGATCACGTGGGGGCCCGGGCCCGGGTCCCCGGGTTGCATCGGGACACCAGCGAAGGACCACCGGGTCCTGTCGGGTCCCCGGCCCGGGTCCCCTGGACAGGTCGGCACCCCGGCCCCGGGTCACGGGGTCATGTCGGGTCGCTGTCCCGGGTACTAGTGTCAGGTGACCACCCCGGCCCCGGGAGACGGAGTCATACCTGGTCCCCGGCCCGGGTCCCCAGGTTGCATCGGGACACCAGCGAAGGACCACCGGGTCCTGTCGGGTCCCCGGCCAGGGTCCCCTGGACAGGTCGTTAACCCGGCCCCAGGTCACCGGGTCATGTCGCGCACCCGGCCTGGTTCCCAGGTTCCGATGACCACCCCGGCACCCGGACCCTGGGTCACGTGGGGACCCCGGCCCCAGGTGACCAGGTCACGTGGGGTCACCGGCCCCAGGTGACCGGGTCACGTGGGGTCACCGGCCCCAGGTGACCCGGTCACGTGGGGTCACCGGCCCCAGGTGACCGGGTCACGTGGGGTCACCGGCCCCAGGTGACCGGGTCACGTGGGGTCACCGGCCCCAGGTGACCCGGTCACGTGGGGTCACCGGCCCCAGGTGACCGGGTCACGTGGGGTCACCGGCCCCAGGTGACCGGGTCACGTGGGGTCACCGGCCCCAGGTGACCGGGTCACGTGGGATCACCGGCCCCAGGTCAGCGGGTCACGTGGGGACACCGGCCCCAGGTGACCGGGTCACGTGGGGTCACCGGCCCCAGGTGACCGGGTCACGTGGGGTCACCGGCCCCAGGTGACCGGGTCACGTGGGGACACCGGCCCCAGGTGACCGGGTCACGTGGGGACACCGGCCCCAGGTGACCGGGTCACGTGGGGTCACCGGCCCCAGGTGACCGGGTCACGTGGGGTCACCGGCCCCAGGTGACCGGGTCACGTGGGGACACCGGCCCCAGGTGACCGGGTCACGTGGGGTCACCGGCCCCAGGTGACCGGGTCACGTGGGGACACCGGCCCCAGGTGACCGGGTCACGTGGGGTCACCGGCCACAGGTCAGCGGGCACGTGGGGTCACCGGCCCCAGGTGACCAGGTCACGTGGGGTCACCGGCCCCAGGTCAGAGGGTCACGTGGGGACACCGGCCCCAGGTCACAGGGTCACGTGGGGACCCCGGCCCCAGGTCAGCGGGTCACGTGGGGACACCGGCCCCAGGTGACCGGGTCACGTGGGGACACCGGCCTCAGGTCAGCGGGTCACGTGGGGACACTGGCCCCAGGTCAGCGGGTCACGTGGGGTCACGGGCCCCAGGTCAGCGGGTCACGTGGGGTCACCGGCCCCAGGTCAGCGGGTCACGTGGGGACACCGGCCCCAGGTCAGCTGGTCACGTGGGGACCCCGGCCCCAGGTCACCGCGTCAGGTCGGGACCCCGAACCCAGGTCCACGAGTCCGTCGACACCACAGCCCCGGGTCACCGGGTCGTGTCGGGTAACCGGCCTGGTTCCCAGGTTCCGATGACCACCCCGGCCCCAGGACCCCGGGTCACGTGGGGACACCGGCCCCAGGTCAGCGGGTCACGTGGGGTCACCGGCCCCAGGTCAGCGGGTCACGTGGGGACACCGGCCCCAGGTGACCGGGTCACGTGGGGTCACCAGCCCCAGGTCAGCGGGTCACGTGGGGACACCGGCCCCAGGTGACCGGGTCACGTGGGGTCACCGGCCCCAGGTGACCGGGTCATGTGGGGACACCGGCCCCAGGTGACCGGGTCACGTGGGGTCACCGGCCCCAGGTCAGCGGGTCACGTGGGGACACCGGCCCCAGGTAACCAAGGCAGGTCGGGACCCAGCCCGGGTCCCCGGGACGGGTTTTTACCCCAGCCGCAGATCACCGGGTCCTGTCGGGTCCCCGGCCCAGGTCCCCTGGACAGGTCGATAACCCGGCCCCAGGTCACCCGGTCATCTCGCGCTCCCGGCCTGGTTCCCAGGTTCCGATGACCACCCCGGCACCAGGACCCCGGGTCACGTGGGGACACCGGCCCCAGGTGACCCGGTCACGTGGGGTCACCGGCCCCAGGTCAGCGGGTCACGTGGGGACCCCGGCCCCAGGTCAGCGGGTCACGTGGGGACACCGGCCCCAGGTGACTGGGTCACGTGGGGACACCGGCCCCAGGTAACCGGGTCATAGCGGGTCCCCCGACCCAGGTCGGGTCATGTCACGTCCCATGCCCGGGTCCCCGGGTTGGATTTTTACCCAGGCCTCGGGTCACAGGGTCATGTCGGGTCAACGGCCTGGGTACAAGGGTCTGGTGACCACCCCGACCCCAGGTCCCCGGGTCATGACGGGACACCGGACCAGGTCCCCGAGTCCGGTCGACACCACAGCCCCAGGTCACCGGGTCACGTCGGCACCCCGGAACCAGGTCACCGGGTCATGTCGGGACCCAGCCCGGGTCCCCGGGACGGGTTTTTACCCCAGCCGCAGATCACCGGGTCCTGTCGGGTACCCGGGTCGGGTCCCCTGGACAGGTCGGCACCCCGGCCCCGGGTCACGGGGTCATGTCGGGTCGCTGTCCCGGGTACCAGTGTCAGGTGACCACCCCGGCCCCGGGAGACGGAGTCATACCGGGTCCCCGGCCCGGGTCCCCGGGTTGCATCGGGACAAAAGCACCGGATCACTGGATCACGTGGGGGCCCGGGCCCGGGTCCCCGGGTTGCATCGGGACACCAGCGAAGGACCACCGGGTCCTGTCGGGTCCCCGGCCCGGGTCCCCTGGACAGGTCGTTAACCCGGCCCCAAGTCACCGGGTCATGTCGCGCACCCGGCCTGGTTCCCAGGTTCCGGTGACCACCCCGGCACCAGGACCCCGGGTCCCGTGGGGACCCCGGACCCAGGTCAGCGGCTCACGCGGGGTCACGGGCCCCAGGTCAGCGGGTCACGTGGGGTCACCGGCCCCAGGTCAGCGGGTCACGTGGGGACACCGGCCCCAGATGACCGGGTCACGTGGGGACACCGGCCCCAGGTCACCGCGTCAGGTCGGGACCCCGAACCCAGGTCCACGAGTCCGTCGACACCACAGCCCCGGGTCACCGGGTCGTGTCGGGTAACCGGCCTGGTTCCCAGGTTCCGATGACCACCCCGGCACCAGGACCCCGGGTCACGTGGGGACACCGGCCCCAGGTGACCGGGTCACGTGGGGACAACGGCCCCAGGTCAGCGGGTCACGTGGGGACACCGGCCCCAGGTCAGCGGGTCACGTGGGGACACCGGCCCCAGGTAACCAAGGCAGGTCGGGACCCAGCCCGGGTCCCCGGGACGGGTTTTTACCCCAGCCGCAGATCAATGGGTCCTGTCGGGTCCCCGGCCCGGGTCCCCTGGACAGGTCGATAACCCGGCCCCAGGTCACCCGGTCATCTCGCGCACCCGGCCTGGTTCCCAGGTTCCGATGACCACCCCGGCACCAGGACTCTGGGTCACGTGGGGACCCCGGCCCCAGGTGACCGGGTCACGTGGGGTCACCGTCCCCAGGTCAGCGGGTCACGTGGGGACCCCGGCCCAAGGTCACCGGATCACGTGGGGTCACCGGCCCCAGGTCAGAGGGTCACGTGGGGACCCCGGACCCAGGTCACCTGGTCATGTGTGGTACCCAGCGTGGTTCCCAGGTTCCGATGACCTCCCCGGCACCAGGACCCCAGGTCACGTGGGGACACCGGCCCCAGGTGACCGGGTCACGTGGGGACCCCGGCCCCAGGTCAGCGGGTCACGTGGGGTCACCAGCCCCAGGTCAGCGGGTCACGTGGGGACACCGGCCCCAGGTGACTGGGTCACGTGGGGTCACCGGCCCCAGGTCAGTGGGTCACGTGGGGACACCGACCCCAGGTGACCGGGTCACGTGTGGTCAACGGCACCAGGTCAGCGGGTCACGTGGGGTCACCGGCCCCAGGTGACCGGGTCACGTGGGGACACCGGCCCCAGGTGACCGGGTCACGTGGGGTCACCGGCCCCAGGTCAGTGGGTCACGTGGGGACACCGGCCCCAGGTGACCGGGTCACGTGGGGACCCCGGCCCCAGGTGACCGGGTCACGTGGGGACACCGGCCCCAGGTCAGCGGGTCACGTGGGGACCCCGGCCCCAGGTAACCGGGTCATACCGAGTCCCCGGACCCAGGTCACCGGGTCAGTTCGGGACCCCGGACCCAGGTCGGGTCATGTCACGTCCCATGCCCGGGTCCCCGGGTTGGATTTTTACCCAGGCCCCGGGTCACAGGGTCATGTCGGGTCAACGGCCTGGGTACAAGGGTCTGGTGACCACCCCGACCCCAGGTCCCCGGGTCATGACGGGACACCGGACCAGGTCCCCGAGTCCGGTCGACACCACAGCCCCAGGTCACCGGGTCACGTCGGCACCCCGGAACCAGGTCACCGGGTCATGTCGGGACCCAGCCCGGGTCCCCGGGACGGGTTTTTACCCCAGCCGCAGATCACCGGGTCCTGTCGGGTACCCGGGTCGGGTCCCCTGGACAGGTCGGCACCCCGGCCCCAGGTCACGGGGTCATGTCGGGTCGCTGTCCCGGGTACCAGTGTCAGGTGACCACCCCGGCCCCGGGAGACGGAGTCATACCGGGTCCCCGGCCCGGGTCCCCGGGTTGCATCGGGACAAAAGCACCGGATCACTGGATCACGTGGGGGCCCGGGCCCGGGTCCCCGGGTTGCATCGGGACACCAGCGAAGGACCACCGGGTCCTGTCGGGTCCCCGGCCCAGGTCCCCTGGACAGGTCGTTAACCCGGCCCCAAGTCACCGGGTCATGTCGCGCACCCGGCCTGGTTCCCAGGTTCCGGTGACCACCCCGGCACCAGGACCCCGGGTCCCGTGGGGACCCCGGACCCAGGTCAGCGGCTCACGCGGGGTCACGGGCCCCAGGTCAGCGGGTCACGTGGGGTCACCGGCCCCAGGTCAGCGGGTCACGTGGGGACACCGGCCCCAGATGACCGGGTCACGTGGGGACACCGGCCCCAGGTCACCGCGTCAGGTCGGGACCCCGAACCCAGGTCCACGAGTCCGTCGACACCACAGCCCCGGGTCACCGGGTCGTGTCGGGTAACCGGCCTGGTTCCCAGGTTCCGATGACCACCCCGGCACCAGGACCCCGGGTCACGTGGGGACACCGGCCCCAGGTGACCGGGTCACGTGGGGACACCGGCCCCAGGTCAGCGGGTCACGTGGGGACACCGGCCCCAGGTCAGCGGGTCACGTGGGGACACCGGCCCCAGGTAACCAAGGCAGGTCGGGACCCAGCCCGGGTCCCCGGGACGGGTTTTTACCCCAGCCGCAGATCAATGGGTCCTGTCGGGTCCCCGGCCCGGGTCCCCTGGACAGGTCGATAACCCGGCCCCAGGTCACCCGGTCATCTCGCGCACCCGGCCTGGTTCCCAGGTTCCGATGACCACCCCGGCACCAGGACTCTGGGTCACGTGGGGACCCCGGCCCCAGGTGACCGGGTCACGTGGGGTCACCGTCCCCAGGTCAGCGGGTCACGTGGGGACCCCGGCCCAAGGTCACCGGATCACGTGGGGTCACCGGCCCCAGGTCAGAGGGTCACGTGGGGACCCCGGACCCAGGTCACCTGGTCATGTGTGGTACCCAGCGTGGTTCCCAGGTTCCGATGACCTCCCCGGCACCAGGACCCCAGGTCACGTGGGGACACCGGCCCCAGGTGACCGGGTCACGTGGGGACACCGGCCCCAGGTCAGCGGGTCACGTGGGGTCACCGGCCCCAGGTCAGCGGGTCACGTGGGGACACCGGCCCCAGGTGACCGGGTCACGTGGGGTCACCGGCCCCAGGTCAGTGGGTCACGTGGGGACACCGACCCCAGGTGACCGGGTCACGTGTGGTCAACGGCACCAGGTCAGCGGGTCACGTGGGGTCACCGGCCCCAGGTGACCGGGTCACGTGGGGACACCGGCCCCAGGTGACCGGGTCACGTGGGGTCACCGGCCCCAGGTCAGTGGGTCACGTGGGGACACCGGCCCTAGGTGACCGGGTCACGTGGGGACCCCGGCCCCAGGTGACCGGGTCACGTGGGGACACCGGCCCCAGGTGACCGGGTCACGTGGGGACACCGGCCTCAGGTCAGCGGGTCACGTGGGGACACCGGCCCCAGGTCAGCGGGTCACGTGGGGACCCCGGCCCCAGGACCCCGGGTCACGTGGGGACACCGGCCCCAGGTAACCGGGTCATACCGAGTCCCCGGACCCAGGTCACCGGGTCAGTTCGGGACCCCGGACCCAGGTCGGGTCATGTCACGTCCCATGCCCGGGTCCCCGGGTTGGATTTTTACCCAGGCCCCGGGTCACAGGGTCATGTCGGGTCAACGGCCTGGGTACAAGGGTCTGGTGACCACCCCGACCCCAGGTCCCCGGGTCATGACGGGACACCGGACCAGGTCCCCGAGTCCGGTCGACACCACAGCCCCAGGTCACCGGGTCACATCGGCACCCCGGAACCAGGTCACCGGGTCATGTCGGGACCCAGCCCGGGTCCCCGGGACGGGTTTTTACCCCAGCCGCAGATCACCGGGTCCTGTCGGGTACCCGGGTCGGGTCCCCTGGACAGGTCGGCACCCCGGCCCCGGGTCACGGGGTCATGTCGGGTCGCTGTCCCGGGTACCAGTGTCAGGTGACCACCCCGGCCCCGGGAGACGGAGTCATACCGGGTCCCCGGCCCGGGTCCCCGGCTTGCATCGGGACAAAAGCACCGGATCACTGGATCACGTGGGGGCCCGGGCCCGGGTCCCCGGGTTGCATCGGGACACCAGCGAAGGACCACCGGGTCCTGTCGGGTCCCCGGCCCGGGTCCCCTGGACAGGTCGTTAACCCGGACCCAGGTCACCGGGTCATGTCGCGTACCCGGCCTGGTTCCCAGGTTCCGGTGACCACCCCGGCACCAGGACCCCGGGTCCCGTGGGGACCCCGGCCCCAGGTGACCGGGTCACGTGGGGTCACCGGCCCCAGGTCAGCGGGTCACGTGGGGACACCGGCCCCAGGTGACGGGGTCACGTGGGGACACCGGCCCCAGGTCACCGCGTCAGGTCGGGACCCCGAACCCAGGTCCACGAGTCCGTCGACACCACAGCCCAGGGTCACCGTGTCGTGTCGGGTAACCGGCCTGGTTCCCAGGTTCCGATGACCACCCCGGCACCAGGACCCCGGGTCACGTGGGGACACCGGCCCCAGGTGACCGGGTCACGTGGGGTCACCGGCCCCAGGTCAGCGGGTCACGTGGGGTCACCGGCCCCAGGTCAGCGGGACACGTGGGGACACCGGCCTCAGGTGACCGGGTCACGTGGGGACACCAGCCCCAGGTCAGCGGGTCACGTGGGGACCCCGGCCCCAGGTCAGCGGGTCACGTGGGGACACCGGCCCCAGGTGACCGGGTCACGTGGGGACACCGGCCCCAGGTCACCGGGTCACGTGGGGTCACCGGCCCCAGGTCAGCGGGTCACGTGGGGACACCGGCCCCAGGTCAGCGGGTCACGTGGGGACACCGGCCCCAGGTAACCAATGCAGGTCGGGACCCAGCCCGGGTCCCCGGGACGGGTTTTTACCCCAGCCGCAGATCACAGGGTCCTGTCGGGTCCCCGGCCCGGGTCCCCTGGACAGGTCGATAACCCGGCCCCAGGTCACCCGGTCATCTCGCGCACCCGGCCTGGTTCCCAGGTTCCGATGACCACCCCGGCACCAGGACCCCGGGTCACGTGGGGACCCCGGCCCCAGGTGACCGGGTCACGTGGGGTCACCGTCCCCAGGTCAGCGGGTCACGTGGGGTCCCCGGCCCCAGGTCACCGGATCACGTGGGGTCACCGGCCCCAGGTCAGAGGGTCACGTGGGGACCCCGGACCCAGGTCACCTGGTCATGTGTGGTACCCAGCGTGGTTCCCAGGTTCCGATGATCTCCCCGGCACCAGGACCCCGGGTCACGTGGGGACACCGGCCCCAGGTCAGCGGGTCACGTGGGGACCCCGGCCCCAGGTCAGCGGGTCACGTGGGGTCACCGGCCCCAGGTCAGAGGGTCACGTGGGGACCCCGGACCCAGGTCACCTAGTCATGTGTGGCACCCAGCCTTGTTCCAAGGTTCCGATGACCATCCCGGCACCAGGACCCCGGGTCACGTGGGGACACCGGCCTCAGGTGACTGGGTCACGTGGGGACACCGGCCCCAGGTCACCGGGTCACGTGGGGACCCCGGCCCCAGGTCAGCGAGTCACGTGGGGTCACCGGCTCCAGGTCAGAGGGTCACGTGGGGACCCCAGACCCAGGTCACCTAGTCATGTGTGGTACCCAGCCTGGTTCCAAGGTTCCGATGACCACCCCGGCACCAGGACCCCGGGTCACGTGGGGACATCGGCCCCAGGTGACCGGGTCACGTGGGGTCACCGGCCCCAGGTGACCGGGTCACGTGGGGTCACCGGCCCCAGGTCAGCGGGTCACGTGGGGTCACCGGCCCCAGGTGACCGGGTCACGTGGGGACACCGGCCCCAGGTCAGCGGGTCACGTGGGGACCCCGGCCCCAGGTCAGCGGGTCACGTTGGGACACCGGCCCCAGGTCAGAGGGTCACGTGGGGACCCCGGCCCCAGGTCAGCGGGTCACGTGGGGACACCGGCCCCAGGTCACCAGGTCACGTGGGGACCCCGGACCCAGGTCAGCGCGTCACGTGGGGACACCGGCCCCAGGTAACCAAGGCAGGTCGGGACCCAGCCCGGGTCCCCGGGACGGGTTTTTACCCCAGCCGCAGATCACCGGGTCCTGTCGGGTCCCCGGCCCGGGTCCCCTGGACAGGTCGATAACCCGGCCCCAGGTCACCCGGTCATCTCGCGCACCCGGCCTGTTTCCCAGGTTCCGATGACCACCCCGGCACCAGGACCCCGGGTCACGTGGGGACACCGGCCCCAGGTGACCGGGTCACGTGGGGTCACCGTCCCCAGGTCAGCAGGTCACGTGGGGACCCCGGCCCCAGGTGACCTGGTCATGTGTGGTACCCAGCGTGGTTCCCAGGTTCCGATGACCTCCCCGACACCAGGGCCCCGGGTCACGTGGGGACACCGGCCCCAGGTGACCGGGTTACGTGGGGTCACCAGCCCCAGGTCAGCGGGTCACGTGGGGTCACCGGCCCCAGGTCAGCGGGTCACGTGGGGACACCGGCCCCAGGTGACCGGGTCACGTGGGGTCACCGGCCCCAGGTCAGCGGGTCACGTGGGGACACCGGCCCCAGGTCAGCGGGTAACGTGGGGACCCCGGCCCCAGGTCAGTGGGTCACGTGGGGACACCGGCCCCAGGTGACCGGGTCACGTGGGGACCCCGGCCCCAGGTCAGCGGGTCACGTGGGGACACCGGCCCCAGGTGACCGGGTCACGTGGGGACACCGGCCTCAGGTCAGCGGGTCACGTGGGGACACCGGCCCCAGGTCAGCGGGTCACGTGGGGACCCCGGCCCCAGGACCCCGGGTCACGTGGGGACACCGTCCCCAGGTAACCGGGTCATACCGAGTCCCCGGACCCAGGTCACCGGGTCAGTTCGGGACCCCGGACCCAGGTCGGGTCATGTCACGTCCCATGCCCGGGTCCCCGGATTGGATTTTTACCCAGGCCCCGGGTCACAGGGTCATGTCGGGTCAACGGCCTGGGTACAAGGGTCTGGTGACCACCCCGACCCCAGGTCCCCGGGTCATGACGGGACACCGGACCAGGTCCCCGAGTCCGGTCGACACCACAGCCCCAGGTCACCGGGTCACGTCGGCACCCCGGAACCAGGTCACCGGGTCATGTCGGGACCCAGCCCGGGTCCCCGGGACGGGTTTTTACCCCAGCCGCAGATCACCGGGTCCTGTCGGGTACCCGGGTCGGGTCCCCTGGACAGGTCGGCACCCCGGCCCCGGGTCACGGGGTCATGTCGGGTCGCTGTCCCGGGTACCAGTGTCAGGTGACCACCCCGGCCCCGGGAGACGGAGTCATACCGGGTCCCCGGCCCGGGTCCCCGGGTTGCATCGGGACAAAAGCACCGGATCACTGGATCACGTGGGGGCCCGGGCCCGGGTCCCCGGGTTGCATCGGGACACCAGCGAAGGACCACCGGGTCCTGTCGGGTCCCCGGCCCGGGTCCCCTGGACAGGTCGTTAACCCGGCCCCAGGTCACCGGGTCATGTCGCGTACCCGGCCTGGTTCCCAGGTTCCGGTGACCACCCCGGCACCAGGACCCCGGGTCCCGTGGGGACCCCGGCCCCAGGTGACCGGGTCACGTGGGGTCACCGGCCCCAGGTCAGCGGGTCACGTGGGGTCACCGGCCCCAGGTCAGCGGGTCACGTGGGGACACCGGCCCCAGGTGACGGGGTCATGTGGGGACACCGGCCCCAGGTCACCGCGTCAGGTCGGGACCCCGAACCCAGGTCCACGAGTCCGTCGACACCAGAGCCCCGGGTCACCGGGTCGTGTCGGGTAACCGGCCTGGTTCCCAGGTTCCGATGACCACCCCGGCACCAGGACCCCGGGTCACGTGGGGACACCGGCCCCAGGTGACCGGGTCACGTGGGGTCACCGGCCCCAGGTCAGCGGGTCACGTGCGGTCACCGGCCCCAGGTCACCGGGTCACGTGGGGACACCGGCCTCAGGTGACCGGGTCACGTGGGGACACCGGCCCCAGGTCAGCGGGTCACGTGGGGACCCCGGCCCCAGGTCAGCGGGTCACGTGGGGACACCGGCCCCAGGTGACCGGGTCACGTGGGGACACCGGCCCCAGGTCACCGGGTCACGTGGGGTCACCGGCCCCAGGTCACCGGGTCACGTGGGGACACCGGCCTCAGGTGACCGGGTCACGTGGGGACACCGGCCCCAGGTCAGCGGGTCACGTGGGGACCCCGGCCCCAGGTCAGCGGGTCACGTGGGGACACCGGCCCCAGGTGACCGGGTCACGTGGGGACACCGGCCCCAGGTCACCGGGTCACGTGGGGTCACCGGCCCCAGGTGACCGGGTCACGTGGGGACACCGGCCCCAGGTCAGCGGGTCACGTGGGGACACCGGCCCCAGGTAACCAAGGCAGGTCGGGACCCAACCCGGGTCCCCGGGACGGGTTTTTACCCCAGCCTCAGATCACCGGGTCCTGTCGGGTCCCCGGCCCGGGTCCCCTGGACAGGTCGATAACCCGGCCCCAGGTCAACCGGTCATCTCGCGCACCCGGCCTGGTTCCCAGGTTCCGATGACCACCACGGCACCAGGACCCCGGGTCACGTGGGGACACCGGCCCCAGGTGACCGGGTCACGTGGGGTCACCGGCCCCAGGTCAGCGGGTCACGTGGGGACCCCGGCCCCAGGTCACCGGATCACGTTGGGTCACCGGCCCCAGGTCAGAGGGTCACGTGGGGACCCCGGACCCAGGTCACCTGGTCATGTGTGGTACCCAGCGTGGTTCCCAGGTTCCGATGATCTCCCCGGCACCAGGACCCCGGGTCAAGTGGGGACACCGGCCCCAGGTGACCGGGTCACGTGGGGACACCGGCCCCAGGTCAGAGGGTCACGTGGGGACACCGGCCCCAGGTCACCGGGTCACGTGGGGACCCCGGCCCCAGGTCAGCGGGTCACGTGGGGACACCGGCCCCAGGTCACCGGGTCACGTGGGGACCCCGGCCCCAGGTCAGCGGGTCACGTGGGGTCACCGGTTCCAGGTCAGAGGGTCACGTGGGGACCCCGGACCCAGGTCACCTAGTCATGTGTGGTACCCAGCCTGGTTCCAAGGTTCCGATGACCACCCCGGCACCAGGACCCCGGGTCACGTGGGGACACCGGCCCCAGGTGACCGGGTCACGTGGGGTCACCGGCCCCAGGTGACCGGGTCACGTGGGGTCACCGGCCCCAGGTCAGCGGGTCACATGGGGTCACCGGCCCCAGGTGACCGGGTCACGTGGGGACACCGGCCCCAGGTCAGCGGGTCACGTGGGGACCCCGGCCCCAGGTCAGCGGGTCACGTTGGGACACCGGCCCCAGGTCAGAGGGTCACGTGGGGACCCCGGCCCCAGGTCAGCGGGTCACGTGGGGACACCGGCCCCAGGTCAGCGGGTCACGTGGGGACCCCGGACCCAGGTCAGCGGGTCACGTGGGGACACAGGCCCCAGGTAACCAAGTCAGGTCGGGACCCAGCCCGGGTCCCCGGGACGGGTTTTTACCCCAGCCGCAGATCACCGGGTCCTGTCGGGTCCCCGGCCCGGGTCCCCTGGACAGGTCGATAACCCGGCCCCAGGTCACCCGGTCATCTCGCGCACCCGGCCTGGTTCCCAGGTTCCGATGACCACCCCGGCACCAGGACCCAGGGTCACGTGGGGACACCGGCCCCAGGTCAGCGGGTCACGTGGGGACCCCGGCCCCAGGTGACCGGGTCACGTGGGGTCACCGGCCCCAGGTCAGAGGGTCACGTGGGGAACCCGGACCCAGGTCACCTGGTCATGTGTGGTACCCAGCGTGGTTCCCAGGTTCCGATGACCTCCCCGGCACCAGGGCCCCGGGTCACGTGGGGACACCGGCCCCAGGTGACCGGGTTACGTGGGGTCACCGGCCCCAGGTCAGCGGGTCACGTGGGGTCACCGGCCCCAGGTCAGCGGGTCACGTGGGGACACCGGCCCCAGGTGACCGGGTCACGTGGGGTCACAGGCCCCAGGTCAGCGGGTCACGTGGGGACACCGGCCCCAGGTGACCGGGTCACGTGGGGACACCGGCCCCAGGTCAGCGGGTCAGGTGGGGACACCGGCCCCAGGTCAGCGGGTCACGTTGGGACACCGGCCCCAGGTGACCGGGTCACGTGGGGACACCGGCCCCAGGTCACCGGGTCACGTGAGGACCCCGGCCCCAGTTCAGCGGGTCACGTGGGGGCACCAGGACCCCAGGTAACCAAGGCAGGTCGGGACCCAGCCCGGGTCCCCGGGACGGGTTTTTACCCCAGCCGCAGATCACCGGGTCCTGTCGGGTCCCCGGCCCGGGTCCCCTGGACAGGTCGATAACCTGGCCCCAGGTCACCCGGTCATCTCGCGCACCCGGCCTGGTTCCCAGGTTCCGATGACCACCCCGGCACCAGGACCCCGGGTCACGTGGGGACACCGGCCCCAGGTGTCCTGGTCACGTGGGGTCACCGGCCCCAGGTCAGCGGGTCACGTGGGGACCCCGGCCCCAGGTCACCGGATCACGTGGGGTCACCGGCCCCAGGTCAGAGGGTCACGTGGGGACCCCGGACCCAGGTCAACTGGTCATGTGTGGTACCCAGCGTGGTTCCCAGGTTCCGATGACCTCCCCGGTACCAGGGCCCCGGGTCACGTGGGGACACCGGCCCCAGGTGACCGGGTCACGTGGGGTCACCGGCCCCAGGTCAGCGGGTCACGTGGGGTCACCGGCCCCAGGTCAGCGGGTCACGTGGGGACACCGGCCCCAGGTGACCGGGTCACGTGGGGACACCGGCCCCAGGTCAGAGGGTCACGTGGGGACCCCGGACCCAGGTCACCTGGTCATGTCGGGATCCAGCCCGGGTCCCCGGGATTGGTTTTTACCCCAGCCGCAGATCACCGGGTCCTGTCGGGTACCCGGGTCGGGTCCCCTGGACAGGTCGGCACCCCGGCCCCGGGTCACGGGGTCATGTCGGGTCGCTGTCCCGGGTACCAGTGTCAGGTGACCACCCCGGCCCCGGGAGACGGAGTCATACTGGGTCCCCGGCCCGGGTCCCCGGGTTGCATCGGGACACCAGCGAAGGACCACCGGGTCCTGTCGGGTCCCCGGCCCGGGTCCCCTGGACAGGTCGTTAACCCGGCCCCAGGTCACCGGGTCATGTCGCGCACCCGGCCTGGTTCCCAGGTTCCGGTGACCACACCGGCACCAGGACCCCGGGTCACGTGGGGACCCCGGACCCAGGTCAGCGGGTCACGTGGGGACACCGGCCCCAGGTCACCGGGTCACGTGGGGACCCCGGACCCAGGTCAGCGGGTCACGTGGGGACACCGGCCCCAGGTCAGCGGGTCACGTGGGGACACCGGCCCCAGGTAACCAAGGCAGGTCGGGACCCAGCCCGGGTCCCCGGGACGGGTTTTTACCCCAGCCGCAGATCACCGGGTCCTGTCGGGTCCCCGGCCCTGGTCCCCTGGACAGGTCGATAACCCGGCCCCAGGTCATCCGGTCATCTCGCGCACCCGGCCTGGTTCCCAGGTTCCGATGACCACCCCGGCACCAGGACCACGGGTCACGTGGGGACACCGGCCCCAGGTGACCGGGTCACGTGGGGTCACCGGCCCCAGGTCAGCGGGTCACGTGGGGACCCCGGCCCCAGGTCACCGGGTCACGTCGGGTCACCGGCCCCAGGTCAGAGGGTCACGTGGGGACCCCGGACCCAGGTCAACTGGTCATGTGTGGTACCCAGCGTGGTTCCCAGGTTCCGATGACCTCCCCGGCACCAGGGCCCCGGGTCACGTGGGGACACCGGCCCCAGGTGACCGGGTCACGTGGGGTCACCGGCCCCAGGTCAGCGGGTCACGTGGGGTCACCGGCCCCAGGTCAGCGGGTCACGTGGAGACACCGGCCCCAGGTCACCGGGTCACGTGGGGACACCGGCCCCAGGTCAGAGGGTCACGTGGGGACCCCGGACCCAGGTCACCGGGTCATGTCGGGACCCAGCCCGTGTCCCCGGGACGGGTTTTTACCCCAGCCGCAGATCACCGGGTCCTGTTGGGTACCCGGGTCGGGTCCCCTGGACAGGTCGGCACCCCGGCCCCGGGTCACGGGGTCATGTCGGGTCGCTGTCCCGGGTACCAGTGTCAGGTGACCACCCCGGCCCCGGGAGACGGAGTCATACCGGGTCCCCGGCCCGGGTCCCCGGGTTGCATCGGGACACCAGCGAAGGACCACCGGGTCCTGTCGGGTCCCCGGCCCGGGTCCCCTGGACAGGTCGTTAACCCGGCCCTAGGTCACCGGGTCATGTCGCGCACCCGGCCTGGTTCCCAGGTTCCGGTGACCACCCCGGCACCAGGACCCCGGGTCACGTGGGGACCCCGGACCCAGGTCAGCGGGTCACGTGGGGACACCGGCCCCAGGTCACCGCGTCAGGTCGGGACCCCGAACACAGGTCCACGAGTCCGTCGACACCACAGCCCCGGGTCACCGGGTCGTGTCGGGTAACCGGCCTGGTTCCAAGGTTCCGATGACCACCCCGGCACCAGGACCACGGGTCACGTGAGGACACCGGCCCCAGGTCAGCGGGTCACGTTGGGACACCGGCCCCAGGTCACCGGGTCACGTGGGGACCCCGGCCCCAGGGCAGAGGGTCACGTGGGGTCACCGGCCCCAGGTCAGAGGGTCACGCGGGGACCCCGGACCCAGGTCACCTGGTCATGTGTGGTACCCAGCCTGGTTCCCAGGTTTCGATAACCACCCCGGCACCAGGACCCCGGGTCACGTGGGGACACCGGCCCCAGGTGACCGGGTCACGTGGGGACACCGGCCCCAGGTCACCGGGTCACGTGGGGACCCCGGCCCCAGGTCAGCGGGTCACGTGGGGACACCGGCCCCAGGTCAGCGGGTCACGTGGGGACACCGGCCCCAGGTAAACAAGGCAGGTCGGGACCCAGCCCGGGTCCCCGGGACGGGTTTTTACCCCAGCCGCAGATCACCGGGTCCTGTCGGGTCCCCGGCCCGGGTCCCCTGGACAGGTCGATAACCCGGCCCCAGGTCACCCGGTCATCTCGCGCACCCGGCCTGGTTCCCAGGTTCCGATGACCACCCCGGCACCAGGACCCCGGGTCACGTGGGGACACCGGCCCCAGGTGACCGGGTCACGTGGGGACACCGGCCCCAGGTGACCGGGTCACGTGGGGACCCCGGCCCCAGGTCACCGGATCACGTGGGGTCACCTGCCCCAGGTCAGAGGGTCACGTGGGGACCCCGGACCCCATCACCTGGTCATGTGTGGTACCCAGCGTGGTTCCCAGGTTCCGATGACCTCCCCGGCACCAGGACCCCGGGTCACGTGGGGACACCGGCCCCAGGTGACCGGGTCACGTGGGGTCACCGGCCCCAGGTCAGCGGGTCACGTGGGGTCACCGGCCCCAGGTCAGCGGGTCACGTGGGGACACCGGCCCCAGGTGACCGGGTCACGTGGGGACACCGGCCCCAGGTCAGAGGGTCACGTGGGGACACCGGCCCCAGGTAACCGGGTCACGTGGGGACCCCGGCCCCAGGTCAGCGGGTCACGTAGGGTCACCGGCCCCAGGTCAGAGGGTCACGTGGGGACCCCGGACCCAGGTCACCTAGTCATGTGTGGCACCCAGCCTGGTTCCAAGGTTCCGATGACCATCCCGGCACCAGGACCCCGGGTCACGTGGGGACACCGGCCTCAGGTGACCGGGTCACGTGGGGACACCGGCCCCAGGTCAGCGGGTCACGTGGGGACCCCGGCCCCAGGTCAGCGGGTCACGTGGGGACACCGGCCCCAGGTCACCGGGTCACGTGGGGTCACCGGCTCTAGGTCAGAGGGTCACGTGGGGACCCCGGACCCAGGTCACCTAGTCATGTGTGGTACCCAGCCTGGTTCCAAGGTTCCGATGACCACCCCGGCACGAGGACCCCGGGTCACGTGGGGACATCGGCCCCAGGTCACCGGGTCACGTGGGGTCACCGGCCCCAGGTGACCGGGTCACGTGGGGTCACCGGCCCCAGGTCACCAGGTCACGTGGGGTCACCGGCCCCAGGTCAGCGGGTCACGTGGGGACACCGGCCCCAGGTGACCGGGTCACGTGGGGACACCGGCCCCAGGTCAGCGGGTCACGTGGGGACCCCGGCCCCAGGTCAGCGGGTCACGTGGGGACACGGGCCCCAGGTGACCGGGTCACGTGGGGACACCGGCCCCAGGTCACCGGGTCACGTGGGGACCCCGGACCCAGGTCAGCGGGTCACGTGGGGACACCGGCCCCAGGTCACCGCGTCAGGTCGGGACCCCGAACACAGGTCCACGAGTCCGTCGACACCACAGCCCCGGGTCACCGGGTCGTGTCGGGTAACCGGCCTGGTTCCAAGGTTCCGATGACCACCCCGGCACCAGGACCCCGGGTCACGTGGGGACACCGGCCCCAGGTCAGCGGGTCACGTGGGGACACCGGCCCCAGGTCACCGGGTCACGTGGGGACCCCGGCCCCAGGGCAGAGGGTCACGTGGGTCACCGGCCCCAGGTCAGAGGGTCACGCGGGGACCCCGGACCCAGGTCACCTGGTCATGTGTGGTACCCAGCCTGGTTCCCAGGTTCCGATGACCACCCCGGCACCAGGAAACCCGGGTCACGTGGGGACACCGGCCCCAGGTGACCGGGTCACGTGGGGACACCGGCCCCAGGTCAGAGGGTCACGTGGGGACCCCGGCCCCAGGTCAGCGGGTCACGTGGGGACACCGGCCCCAGGTCAGCGGGTCACGTGGGGACACCGGCCCCAGGTAACCAAGGCAGGTCGGGACCCAGCCCGGGTCCCCGGGACGGGTTTTTACCCCAGCCGCAGATCACCGGTTCCTGTCGGGTCCCCGGCCCGGGTCCCCTGGACAGGTCGATAACACGGCCCCAGGTCACCCGGTCATCTCGCGCACCCGGCCTGGTTCCCAGGTTCCGATGACCACCCCGGCACCAGGACCCCGGGTCACGTGGGGACCCCGGCCCCAGGTGACCGGGTCACGTGGGGTCACCGGCCCCAGGTCAGCGGGTCACGTGGGGACCCCGGCCCCAGGTCACCGGATCACGTGGGGTCAGCGGCCCCAGGTCAGAGGGTCACGTGGGGACCCCGGACCCAGGTCACCTGGTCATGTGTGGTACCCAGCGTGGTTCCCAGGTTCCGATGACCTCCCCGGCACCAGGACCCCGGGTCACGTGGGGACACCGGCCCCAGGTGACCGGGTCACGTGGGGTCACGGTCCCCAGGTCAGCGGGTCACGTTGGGTCACCGGCCCCAGGTCAGCGGGTCACGTGGGGACACCGGCCCCAGGTGACCGGGTCACGTGGGGACACCGGCCCCAGGTGACCGGGTCACGTGGGGACACCGGCCCCAGGTCAGCGGGTCACGTGGGGACCCCGGCCCCAGGTCAGCGGGTCACGTGGGGTCACCGGCCCCAGGTCAGAGGGTCACGTGGGGACCCCGGACCCAGGTCACCTAGTCATGTGTGGCACCCAGCCTGGTTCCAAGGTTCCGATGACCATCCCGGCACCAGGACCCCGGGTCACGTGGGGACACCGGCCTCAGGTGACCGGGTCACGTTGGGACACCGGCCCCAGGCCACCGGGTCACGTGGGGACCTCGGCCCCAGGTCAGCGGGTCACGTGGGGACACCGGCCCCAGGTCACCGGGTCACGTGGGGACCCCGGCCCCAGGTCAGCGGGTCACGTGGGGTCACCGGCTCCAGGTCAGAGGGTCACGTGGGGACCCCGGACCCAGGTCATTTAGTCATGTGTGGTACCCAGCCTGGTTCCAAGGTTCCGATGACCACCCCGGCACCAGGACCCCGGGTCATGTGGGGACATCGGCCCCAGGTCACCGGGTCACGTGAGGTCACCGGCCCCAGGTGACCGGGTCACGTGGGGACACCGGCCCCAGGTCAGAGGGTCACGTGGGGACCCCGGACCCAGGTCAACTGGTCATGTGTGGTACCCAGCGTCGTTCCCAGGTTCCGATGACCTCCCCGGCACCAGGGCCCCGGGTCACGTGGGGACACCGGCCCCAGGTGACCGGGTCACGTGGGGTCACCGGCCCCAGGTCAGCAGGTCACGTGGGGTCACCGGCCCCAGGTCAGCGGGTCACGTGGGGACACCGGCCCCAGGTGACCGGGTCACGTGGGGACACCGGCCCCAGGATAGAGGGTCACGTGGGGACCCCGGACCCAGGTCACCCGGTCATGTCGGGACCCAGCCCGGGTCCCCGGGACGGGTTTTTACCCCAGCCGTAGATCACCGGGTCCTGTCGGGTACCCGGGTCGGGTCCCCTGGACAGGTCGGCACCCCGGCCCCGGGTCACGGGGTCATGTCGGGTCGCTGTCCCGGATACCAGTGTCAGGTGACCACCCGGGCCCCGGGAGACGGAGTCATACCGGGTCCCCGGCCCGGGTCCCCTGGACAGGTCGTTAACCCGGCCCCAGGTCACCGGGTCATGTCGCGCACCCGGCCTGGTTCCCAAGTTCCGGTGACCACCCCGGCACCAGGACCCCGGGTCACGTGGGGACCCCGGACCCAGGTCAGCGGGTCACGTGGGGACACCGGCCCCAGGTCACCGCGTCAGGTCGGGACCCCGAACACAGGTCCACGAGTCCGTCGACACCACAGCCCCAGGTCACCGGGTCGTGTCGGGTAACCGGCCTGGTTCCAAGGTTCCGATGACCACCCCGGCACCAGGACCCCTGGTCACGTGGGGACACCGGCCCCAGGTGACCGGGTCACGTGGGGACACCGGCCCCAGGTCACCGGGTCACGTGGGGACACCGGCCCCAGGTCACCGGGTCACGTGGGGACCCCGGCCCCAGAGCAGAGGGTCACGTGGGGTCACCGGCCCCAGGTCAGAGGGTCACGCGGGGACCCCGGACCCAGGTCACCTGGTCATGTGTGGTACCCAGCGTGGTTCCCAGGTTCAGATGACCTCCCCGGCACCAGGGCCCCGGGTCACGTGGGGACACCGGCCCCAGGTGACCGGGTCACGTGGGGTCACCGGCCCCAGGTCAGCAGGTCACGTGGGGTCACCGGCCCCAGGTCAGCGGGTCACGTGGGGACACCGGCCCCAGGTGACCGGGTCACGTGGGGACACCGGCCCCAGGATAGAGGGTCACGTGGGGACCCCGGACCCAGGTCACCGGGTCATGTCGGGACCCAGCCCGGGTCCCCGGGACGGGTTTTTACCCCAGCCGTAGATCACCGGGTCCTGTCGGGTACCCGGGTCGGGTCCCCTGGACAGGTCGGCACCCCGGCCCCGGGTCACGGGGTCATGTCGGGTCGCTGTCCCGCGTACCAGTGTCAGGTGACCACCCCGGCCCCGGGAGACGGAGTCATACCGGGTCCCCGGCCCGGGTCCCCGGGTTGCATCGGGACACCAGCGAAGGACCACCGGGTCCTGTCGGGTCCCCAGCCCGGGTCCCCTGGACAGGTCGTTAACCCGGCCCCAGGTCACCGGGTCATGTCGCGCACCCGGCCTGGTTCCCAGGTTCCGGTGACCACCCCGGCACCAGGACCCCGGGTCACGTGGGGACCCCGGACCCAGGTCAGCGGGTCACGTGGGGACACCAGCCCCAGGTCACCGCGTCAGGTCGGGACCCCGAACACAGGTCCACGAGTCCGTCGACACCACAGCCCCGGGTCACCGGGTCGTGTCAGGTAACCGGCCTGGTTCCAAGGTTCCGATGACCACCCCGGCACCAGGACCCCGGGTCACGTGGGGACACCGGCCCCAGGTGACCGGGTCACGTGGGGACACCGGCCCCAGGTCACCGGGTCACGTGGGGACACCGGCCCCAGGTCAGCGGGTCACGTGGGGACCCCGGCCCCAGAGCAGAGGGTCACGTGGGGTCACCGGCCCCAGGTCAGAGGGTCACGCGGGGACCCTGACCCAGGTCATCTGGTCATGTTTGGTACCCAGCCTGGTTCCCAGGTTCCGATGACCACCCCGGCACCAGGACCCCGGGTCACGTGGGGACACCGGCCCCAGGTGACCGGGTCACGTGGGGTCACCGGCCCCAGGTCACCGGGTCACGTGGGGACCCCGGCCCCAGGTCAGCGGGTCACGTGGGGACACCGGCCCCAGGTCACCGGATCACGTGGGGTCACCGGCCCCAGGTGACCGGGTCACGTGGGGTCACCGTCCCCAGGTCAGCGGGTCACGTGGGGACCCCGGCCCCAGGTCACCGGATCACGTGGGGTCACCGGCCCCAGGTGACCGGGTCACGTGGGGTCACCGGCCCCAGGTCAGCGGGTCACGTGGGGACACCGGCCCCAAGTCAGCTGGTCACGTGGGGACACCGGCCCCAGGTGACCGGGTCACGTGGGGACCCCGGCCCCAGGTCAGAGGGTCACGTGGGGTCACCGGCCCCAGGTCAGAGGGTCACGTGGGGACCCCGGACCCAGGTCACCTAGTCATGTGTGGCACCCAGCCTGGTTCCAAGGTTCCGATGACCATCCCGGCACCAGGACCCCGGGTCACGTGGGGACACCGGCCTCAGGTGACCGGGTCACGTGGGGACACCGGCCCCAGGTCAGCGGGTCACGTGGGGACCCCGGCCCCAGGTCAGCGGGTCACGTGGAGACACCGGCCCCAGGTCACCGGGTCACGTGGGGACCCCGGCCCCAGGTCAGCGGGTCACGTGGGGTCACCGGCTCCAGGTCAGAGGGTCACGTGGGGACCCCGGACCCAGGTCACCTAGTCATGTGTGGTACCCAGACTGGTTCCAAGGTTCCGATGACCACCCCGGCACCAGGACCCCGGGTCACGTGGGGACATCGGCCCCAGGTCACCGGGTCACGTGGGGTCACCGGCCCCAGGTGACCGGGTCACGTGGGGTCACCGGCCCCATGTCAGCGGGTCACGTGGGGTCACCGGCCCCAGGTCAGCGGGTCACGTGGGGACACCGGCCCCAGGTGACCGGGTCACGTGGGGACCCCGGCCCCAGGTCAGCGGGTCACGTGGGGACCCCGGCCCCAGGTCAGCGGGTCACGTTGGGACACCGGCCCCAGGTGACAGGGTCACGTGGGGACACCGGCCCCAGGTCACCGGGTCACGTGGGGACCCCGGACCCAGGTCAGAGGGTCACGTGGGGACACCGGCCCCAGGTAACCAAGGCAGGTCGGGACCCAGCCCGTGTCCCCGGGACGGGTTTTTACCCCAGCCGCAGATCACCGGGTCCTGTCGGGTACCCGGGTCGGGTCCCCTGGACAGGTCGGCACCCCGGCCCCGGGTCACGGGGTCATGTCGGGTCGCTGTCACGGGTACCAGTGTCAGGTGACCACCCGGGCCCCGGGAGACGGAGTCATACCGGGTCCCCTGCCCGGGTCCCCGGGTTGCATCGGGACACCAGCGAAGGACCACCGGGTCCTGTCGGGTCCCCGGCCCGGGTCCCCTGGACAGGTCGTTAACCCGGCCCCAGGTCACCGGGTCATGTCGCGCACCCGGCCTGGTTCCCAGGTTCCGGTGACCACCCCGGCACCAGGACCCCGGGTCACGTGGGGACCCCGGACCCAGGTCAGCGGGTCACGTGGGGACACCGGCCCCAGGTCACCGCGTCAGGTCGGGACCCCGAACACAGGTCCACGAGTCCGTCGACACCACAGCCCCGGGTCACCGGGTCGTGTCGGGTAACCGACCTGGTTCCCAGGTTCCGATGACCACCCCGGCACCAGTACCCCGGGTCACGTGGGGACACCGGCCCCAGATGTCCGGGTCACGTGGGGTCAACGGCCCCAGTTCAGTGGGTCACGTGGGGTCACCGGCCCCAGGTCAGCGGGTCACGTGGGGACACCGGCCCCAGGTGACCGGGTCACGTGGGGTCACCGGCCCCAGGTCAGCGGGTCACGTGGGGACCCCGGCCCCAGGTCACCGGGTCACGTGGGGACCCCGGCCCCAGGTCAGCGGGTCACGTGGGGACACCGGCCCCAGGTGACCGGGTCACGTGGGGACACCGGCCTCAGGTCAGCGGGTCACGTGGGGACACCGGCCCCAGGTCAGCGGGTCACGTGGGGACCCCGGCCCCAGGACCCCGGGTCACGTGGGGACACCGGCCCCAGGTAACCGGGTCATACCGAGTCCCCGGACCCAGGTCACCGGGTCAGTTCGGGACCCCGGACCCAGGTCGGGTCATGTCACGTCCCATGCCCGGGTCCCCGGGTTGGATTTTTACCCAGGCCCCGGGTCACAGGGTCATGTCGGGTCAACGGCCTGGGTACAAGGGTCTGGTGACCACCCCGACCCCAGGTCCCCGGGTCATGACGGGACACCGGACCAGGTCCCCGAGTCCGGTCGACACCACAGCCCCAGGTCACCGGGTCACGTCGGCACCCCGGAACCAGGTCACCGGGTCATGTCGGGACCCAGCCCGGGTCCCCGGGACGGGTTTTTACCCCAGCCGCAGATCACCGGGTCCTGTCGGGTACCCGGGTCGGGTCCCCTGGACAGGTCGGCACCCCGGCCCCGGGTCACGGGGTCATGTCGGGTCGCTGTCCCGGGTACCAGTGTCAGGTGACCACCCCGGCCCCGGGAGACGGAGTCATACCGGGTCCCCGGCCCGGGTCCCCGGGTTGCATCGGGACAAAAGCACCGGATCACTGGATCACGTGGGGGCCCGGGCCCGGGTCCCCGGGTTGCATCGGGACACCAGCGAAGGACCACCGGGTCCTGTCGGGTCCCCGGCCCGGGTCCCCTGGACAGGTCGTTAACCCAGCCCCAGGTCACCGGGTCATGTCGCGCACCCGGCCTGGTTCCCACGTTCTGGTGACCACCCCGGCACCAGGACCCCGGGTCCCGTGGGGACCCCGGCCCCAGGTGACCGGGTCACGTGGGGTCACCGGCCCCAGGTCAGCGGGTCACGTGGGGTCACCGGCCCCAGGTCAGCGGGTCACGTGGGGTCACCGGCCCCAGGTCACCGCGTCAGGTCGGGACCCCGAACCCAGGTCCACGAGTCCGTCGACACCACAGCCCTGGGTCACCGGGTCGTGTCGGGTAACCGGCCTGGTTCCCAGGTTCCGATGACCACCCCGGCACCAGGACCACGGGTCACGTGGGGACACCGGCCCCAGGTCAGCGGGTCAAGTGGGGTCACCGGCCCCAGGTCAGCGGGTCACGTGGGGTCACCGGCCCCAGGTCAGCGGGTCACGTGGGGACACCGGCCCCAGGTGACCGGGTCACGTGGGGACCCCGGCCCCAGGTCAGCGGGTCACGTGGGGACACCGGCCCCAGGTGACCGGGTCACGTGGGGTCACCGTCCCCAGGTCAGCGGGTCACGTGGGGACCCCGGCCCCAGGTCACCGGATCACGTGGGGTCACCGGCCCCAGGTCAGCGGGTCACGTGGGGACCCCGGACCCAGGTCAGCGGGACAGTTCGGAACCCCGGACCCTGGTCGGGTCATGTCACGTCCCATGCCCGGGTCCCCGGGTTGGATTTTTACCCAGGCCCCGGGTCACAGGGTCATGTCGGGTCAACGGCCTGGGTACAAGGGTCTGGTGACCACCCCGACCCCAGGTCCCCGGGTCATGACGGGACAGCGGACCAGGTCCCCGAGTCTGGTTGACACCACAGCCCCAGGTCACCGGGTCACGTCGGCACCCCGGAACCAGGTCACCGGGTCATGTCGGGACCCAGCCCGGGTCCCCGGGACGGGTTTTTACCCCAGCCGCAGATCACCGGGTCCTGTCGGGTCCCCGGCCCGGGTCCCCTGGACAGGTCGATAACCCGGCCCCAGGTCACCCGGTCATCTCGCGCACCCGGCCTGGTTCCCAGGTTCCGATGACCACCCCGGCACCAGGACCCCAGGTCAAGTGGGGACCCCGGCCCCAGGTGACCGGGTCACGTGGGGTCACGGTCCCCAGGTCAGCGGGTCACGTGGGGTCACCGGCCCCAGGTCAGCGGGTCACGTGGGGACCCCGGCCCCAGGTCAGCGGGTCACGTGGGGACCCCGGCCCCAGGTCAGCGGGTCACGTGGGGTCACCGGCCCCAGGTCAGCTGGTCACGTGGGGACACCGGCCCCAGGTGACCGGGTCACGTGGGGTCACCGGCCCCATGTCAACGGGTCACGTGGGGTCACCGGCCCCAGGTCAGCGGGTCACGTGGGGTCACCGGCCCCAGGTCAGAGGGTCACGTGGGGACCCCGGACCCAGGTCACCTGGTCATGTGTGGTACCCAGCGTGGTTCCCAGGTTCCGGTGACCACCCCGGCACCAGGACCCCGGGTCACGTGGGGACCCCGGACCCAGGTCAGCGGGTCACGTGGGGACACCGGCCCCAGGTCACCGCGTCAGGTCGGGACCCCGAACACAGGTCCACGAGTCCGTCGACACCACAGCCCCGGGTCACCGGGTCGTGTCGGGTAACCGGCCTGGTTCCAAGGTTCCGATGACCACCCCGGCACCAGGACCCCGGGTCAAGTGGGGACACCGGCCCCAGGTCAGCGGGTCACGTGGGGACCCCGAACCCAGGTCACCTGGTCATGTGTGGTACCCAGCGTGGTTCCCAGGTTCCGATGACCTCCCCGGCACCAGGACCCCGGGTCACGTGGGGACACCGGCCCCAGGTGACCGGGTCACGTGGGGTCACCGGCCCCAGGTCAGCAGGTCACGTGGGGACCCCGGACCCAGGTCAGCGCGTCACGTGGGGACACCGGCCCCAGGTCAGAGGGTCACGTGGGGACCCCGGACCCAGGTCACCTGGTCATGTGTGGTACCCAGCGTGGTTCCCAGGTTCCGATGACCTCCCCGGCACCAGGACCCCGGGTCACGTGGGGACACCGGCCCCAGGTGACCGGGTCACGTGGGGTCACCTGCCCCAGGTGACCGGGTCACGTGGGGTCACCGGCCCCAGGTCAGCGGGTCACGTGGGGACACCGGCCCCAGGTCACCGGGTCACGTGGGGTCACCGGCCCCAGGTCAGTGGGTCACGTGGGGACACCGGCCCCAGGTCACCGGGTCACGTCGGCACCCCGGACCCAGGTCACCGGGTCATGTCGGGACCCAGCCCGGGTCCCCGGGACGGGTTTTTACCTCAGCCGCAGATCACCGGGTCCTGTCGGGTACCCGGGTCGGGTCCCCTGGACAGGTCGGCACCCCGGCCCCGGGTCACGGGGTCATGTCGGGTCGCTGTCCCGGGTACCAGTGTCAGGTGACCACCCCGGCACCAGGACCCCGGGTCACGTGGGGACACCGGCCCCAGGTGACCGGGTCACGTGGGGTCACCGGCCCCAGGTCAGCGGGTCACGTGGGGACCCCGGCCCCAGGTGACCGGGTCACGTGGGGACACCGGCCCCAGGTCAGCGGGTCACGTGGGGACCCCGGACCCAGGTCAGCGGGTCACGTGGGGACACCGGCCCCAGGTGACCGGGTCACGTGGGGACACCGGCCCCAGGTGACCGGGTCACGTGGGGACCCCGGACCCAGGTCAGCGGGTCACGTGGGGACACCGGCCCCAGGTCAGCGGGTCACGTGGGGACACCGGCCCCAGGTAACCAAGGCAGGTCGGGACCCAGCCCGGGTCCCCGGGACGGGTTTTTAACCCAGCCGCAGATCACCAGGTCCTGTCGGGTCCCCGGCCCGGGTCCCCTGGACAGGTCGATAACCCGGCCCCAGGTCACCCGGTCATCTCGCGCACCCGGCCTGGTTCCCAGGTTCCGATGACCACCCCGGCACCAGGACCCCGGGTCACGTGGGGACCCCGGCCCCAGGTGACCGGGTCACGTGGGGTCACCGTCCCCAGGTCAGCGGGTCACGTGGGGTCCCCGGCCCCAGGTCACCGGATCACGTGGGGTCACCGGCCCCAGGTCAGAGGGTCACGTGGGGACCCCGGACCCAGGTCACCAGGTCATGTGTGGTACCCAGCGTGGTTCCCAGGTTCCCATGACCTCCCCGGCACCAGGACCCCGGGTCACGTGGGGACCCCGGCCCCAGGTCAGCGGGTCACGTGGGGTCACCGGCCCCAGGTCGGCGAGTCACGTGGGGTCACCGGCCCCAGGTCAGCGGGTCACGTGGGGACACCGGCCCCAGGTGACCGGGTCACGTGGGGACACCGGCCCCAGGTCAGAGGGTCACGTGGGGACACCGGCCCCAGGTAACCGGGTCACGTGGGGACCCCGGCCCCAGGTCAGCGGGTCACGTGGGGTCACCGGCCCCAGGTCAGAGGGTCACGTGGGGACCCCGGACCCAGGTCACCTAGTCATGTGTGGCACCCAGCCTGGTTCCAAGGTTCCAATGACCATCCCGGCACCAGGACCCCGGGTCACGTGGGGACCCCGGCCCCAGGTCACCGGGTCACGTGGGGACACCGGCCCCAGGTCACCGGGTCACGTGGGGACCCCGGCCCCAGGTCAGCGCGTCACGTGGGGACACCGGCCCCAGGTAACCGGGTCACGTGGGGACCCCGGCCCCAGGTGACCGGGTCACGTGGGGTCACCGGCCCCAGGTCAGAGGGTCACGTGGGGACCCTGGACCCAGGTCACCTAGTGATGTGTGGTACCCAGCCTGTTTCCAAGGTTCCGATGACCACCCCGGCACCAGGACCCCGGGTCACGTGGGGACATCGGCCCCAGGTCACCGGGTCACGTGGGGTCACCGGCCCCAGGTGACCGGGTCACGTGGGGTCACCGGCCCCAGGTCAGCGGGTCACGTGGGGTCACCGGCCCCAGGTCAGCGGGTCACGTGGGGACACCGGCCCCAGGTCACCGGGTCACGTGGGGACCCCGGACCCAGGTCAGCGGGTCACGTTGGGACACCGGCCCCAGGTGACCGGGTCACGTGGGGACACCGGCCCCAGGTGACCGGGTCACGTGGGGACCCCGGACCCAGGTCAGCGGGTCACGTGGGGACACCGGCCCCAGGTCAGCGGGTCACGTGGGGACACCGGCCCCAGGTAACCAAGGCAGGTCGGGACCCAGCCCGGGTCCCCGGGACGGGTTTTTACCCCAGCCGCAGATCACCGGGTCCTGTCGGGTCCCCGGCCCGGGTCCCCTGGACAGGTCGTTAACCCGGCCCCAGGTCACCGGGTCATGTCGTGCACCCGGCCTGGTTCCCAGGTTCCGATGACCACCCCGGCACCAGGACCCCGGGTCACGTGGGGACCCCGGCCCCAGGTGACCGGGTCACGTGGGGACACCGGCCCCAGGTCACCGCGTCAGGTCGGGACCCCGAACACAGGTCCACGAGTCCGTCGACACCACAGCCCCGGGTCACCGGGTCGTGTCGGGTAACCGGCCTGGTTCCAAGGTTCCGATGAGCACCCCGGCACCAGGACCCCGGGTCACGTGGGGACACCAGCCCCAGGTGACCGGGTCACGTGGGGACACCGACCCCAGGTCAGCGGGTCACATGGGGACACCGGCCCCAGGTCCCCGGGTCACGTGGGGACACCAGCCCAAGGTCCCCGGGTCACGTGGGGTCACCGGCCCCAGGTCAGAGGGTCACGCGGGGACCCCGGCCCCAGGTCACCTGGTCATGTGTGGTACCCAGCGTGGTTCCCAGGTTCCGGTGACCACCCCGGCACCAGGACCCCGGGTCACGTGGGGACCCCGGCCCCAGGTCAGCGGGTCACGTGGGGACACCGGCCCCAGGTCACCGCGTCAGGTCGGGACCCCGAACCCAGGTCCACGAGTCCGTCGACACCACAGCCCCGGTTCACCGGGTCGTGTCGGGTAACCGGCCTGGTTCCCAGGTTCCGATGACCACCCCGGCACCAGGACCCCGGGTCACGTGGGGACACCGGCCCCAGGTCAGATGGTCACGTGGGGACACCGGCCCTAGGTCAGCGGGTCACGTGGGGACCCCGGCCCCAGGTCAGCGGGTCACGTGGGGACACCGGCCCCAGGTGACCGGGTCACGTGGGGACACCGGCCCCAGGTCAGCGGGTCCCGTGGGGACCCCGGCCCCAGGTCACCGGGTCACGTGGGGTCACCGGCCCCAGGTCAGAGGGTCACGTGGGGACCCCGGACCCAGGTCACCGGGTCATGTGTGGTACCCAGCGTGGTTCCCAGGTTCCGATGACCTCCCCGGCACCAGGGCCACGGGTCACGTTGGGACACCGGCCCCAGGTGACCGGGTCACGTGGGGTCACCGGCCCCAGGTCAGCGGGTCACGTGGGGACACCGGCCCCAGGTCAGCGGGTCACGTGGGGTCACCGGCCCCAGGTCAGCGGGTCACGTGGGGACCCCGGCCCCAGGTGACCGGGTCACGTGGGGACACCGGCACCAGGACCCCGGGTCACGTGGGGACACCGGCCCCAGGTCAGCGGGTCACGTGGGGTCACCGTCCCCAGGTCAGCGGGTCACGTGGGTACCCCGGCCCCAGGACACCGGATCACGTGGGGTCACCGGCCCCAGGTCAGAGGGTCACGTGGGGACCCCGGACCCAGGTCACCTGGTCATGTGTGGTACCCAGTGTGGTTCCCAGGTTCCGATGACCTCCCCGGCACCAGGGCCCCGGGTCACGTGGGGTTACCGGCCCCAGGTGACCGGGTCACGTGGGGACACCGGCCCCAGGTCAGCGGGTCACGTGGGGACACCGGCCCCAGGTCACCGGGTCACGTGGGGACACCGGCCCCAGGTCAGAGGGTCACGTGGGGACACCGGCCCCAGGTCACCGGGTCATGTCGGGACCCAGCCCGGGTCCCCGGGACGGGTTTTTACCCCAGCCGCAGATCACCGGGTCCTGTCGGGTACCCAGGTCGGGTCCCCTGGACAGGTCGGCACCCCGGCCCCGGGTCACGGGGTCATGTCGGGTCGCTGTCCCGGGTACCAGTGTCAGGTGACCACCCCGGCCCCGGGAGACGGAGTCATACCGGGTCCCCGGCCCGGGTCCCCGGGTTGCATCGGGACAAAAGCACCGGATCACTGGATCACGTGGGGGCCCGGGCCCGGGTCCCCGGGTTGCATCGGGACACCAGCGAAGGACCACCGGGTCCTGTCGGGTCCCCGGCCCGGGTCCCTGGACAGGTCGTTAACCCGGCCCCAGGTCACCAGGTCATGTCGCGCACCCGGCCTGGTTCCCAGGTTCCGGTGACCACCCCGGCACCAGGACCCCGGGTCACGTGGGGACCCCGGCCCCAGGTCAGCGGGTCAAGTGGGGACCCCGGCCCCAGGTCAGCGGGTCACGTGGGGTCACCGGCCCCAGGTCAGCGGGTCACGTGGGGACACCGGCCCCAGGTGACCGGGTCACGTGGGGACACCGGCCCCAGGTGACCGGGTCACGTGGGGACCCCGGACCCAGGTCACCTGGTCATGTCTGGTACCCAGCCTGTTTCCCAGGTTCCGATGACCACCCCGGCACCAGGACCCCGGGTCACGTGGCGACACCGGCCCCAGGTGACCGGGTCACGTGGGGACACCGGCCCCAGGTCACCGCGTCAGGTCGGGACCCGGGACCCAGGTCGGGTCATGTCACGTCCCATGCCCGGGTCCCCGGGTTGGATTTTTACCCAGGCCCCGGGTCACAGGGTCATGTCGGGTCAACGGCCTGGGTACAAGGGTCTGGTGACCACCCCGGCCCCAGGTCACCGGGTCATGTCGCGCACCCGGCCTGGTTCCCAGGTTCCGGTGACCACCCCGGCACCAGGACCCCGGGTCACGTGGGGACACCGGCCCCAGGTCAGCGGGTCACGTGGGGACCCCGGCCCCAGGTCAGCGGGTCACGTGGGGTCACCGGCCCCAGGTCAGCGGGTCACGTGAGGACACCGGCCCCAGGTGACCGGGTCACGTGGGGACACCGGCCCCAGGTCAGCGGGTCATGTGTGGTACCCAGCCTGGTTCCCAGTTTCCCATGACCTCCCCGGCACCAGGACCCCGGGTCACGTGGGGACACCGGCCCCAGGTGTCCGGGTCACGTGGGGTCAACGGCCCCAGTTCAGCCGGTCACGTGGGGTCACCGGCCCCAGGTCACCGGGTCACGTGGGGACACCGGCCCCAGGTGACCGGGTCACGTGGGGTCACCGGTCCCAGGTCAGCGGGTCACGTGGGGACCCCGGACCCAGGTCACCGGGTCACGTGGGGACCCCGGCCCCAGGTCAGCGGGTCACGTGGGGACACCGGCCCCAGGTGACCGGGTCACGTGGGGACACCGGCCTCAGGTCAGCGCGTCACGTGGGGACACCGGCCCCAGGTCAGCGGGTCACGTGGGGACCCCGGACCCAGGTCAGCGGGTCACGTGGGGACACCGGCCCCAGGTAACCGGGTCATACCGAGTCCCCGGACCCAGGTCACCGGGTCAGTTCGGGACCCCGGACCCAGGTCGGGTCATGTCACGTCCCATGCCCGGGTCCCCGGGTTGGATTTTTACCCAGGCCCCAGGTCACAGGGTCATGTCGGGTCAACGGCCTGGGTACAAGGGTCTGGTGACCACCCCGACCCCAGGTCCCCGGGTCATGACGGGACACCGGACCAGGTCCCCGAGTCCGGTCGACACCACAGCCCCAGGTCACCGGGTCACGTCGGCACCCCGGACCCAGGTCACCGGGTCATGTCGGGACCCAGCCCGGGTCCCCGGGACGGGTTTTTACCCCAGCCGCAGATCACCGGGTCCTGTCGGGTACCCGGGTCGGGTCCCCTGGACAGGTCGGCACCCCGGCCCCGGGTCACGGGGTCATGTCGGGTCGCTGTCCCGGGTACCAGTGTCAGGTGACCACCCAGGCCCCGGGAGAAGGAGTCATACCGGGTCTCCGGCCCGGGTCCCCGGGTTGCATCGGGACAAAAGCACCGGATCACTGGATCACGTGGGGGCCCGGGCCCGGGTCCCCGGGTTGCATCGGGACACCAGCGAAGGACCACCGGGTCCTGTCGGGTCCCCGGCCCGGGTCCCCTGGACAGGTCGTTAACCCGGCCCCAGGTCACCGGGTCATGTCGCGCACCCGGCCTGGTTCCCAGGTTCCGGTGACCACCCCGGCACCAGGACCCCGGGTCCCGTTGGGACCCCGGCCCCAGGTGACCGGGTCACGTGGGGTCACCGGCCCCAGGTCAGCGGGTCACGTGGGGTCACCGGCCCCAGGTCACCGGGTCACGTGGGGACCCCGGCCCCAGGTCAGAGGGTCACGTGGGGTCACCGGCCCCAGGTCAGCGGGTCACGTGGGGACACCGGCCCCAGGTCAGAGGGTCACGCGGGGACCCCGGACCCAGGTTACCTGGTCATGTGTGGTACCCAGCCTGGTTCCCAGGTTCCGATGACCACCCCGGCCCCAGGTCACCGGGTCACGTGGGGTCACCGGCCCCAGGTCAGCGGGTCACGTGGGGTCACCGGCCCCAGGTCAGTGGGTCACGTAGGGACACTGGCCCCAGGTAACCAAGGCAGGTCGGGACCCAGCCCGGGTCCACGGGACGGGTTTTTACCCCAGTCGCAGATCACCGGGTCCTGTCGGGTCCCCGGCCCGGGTCCCCTGGACAGGTCGATAACCCGGCCCCAGGTCACCCGGTCATCTCACGCACCCGGCCTGGTTCCCAGGTTCCGATGACCACCCCGGCACCAGGACTCCGGGTCACGTGGGGACACCGGCCCCAGGTCAGCGGGTCACGTGGGGACCCCAGCCCCAGGTCACCGGGTCACGTGGGGTCACCGGCCCCAGGTCAGAGGGTCATGTGGGGACCCCGGACCCAGGTCACCTGGTCATGTGTGGTACCCGGCGTGGTTCCCAGGTTCCGATGACCTCCCCGGCACCAGGACCCCGGGTCACGTGGGGACCCCGGCCCCAGGTCAGCGGGTCACGTGGGGACCCCGGCCCCAGGTGACCGGGTCACGTGGGGACACCGGACCCAGGTCACCTGGTCATGTGTGGTACCCAGCCTGGTTCCCAGGTTCCGATGACCTCCCCGGCACCAGGACCCCGGGTCACGTGGGGACACCAGTCCCATGTGACCGGGTCACGTGGGGTCAACGGCCCCAGGTCAGCGGGTCACGTGGGGTCACCGGCCCCAGGTCAGCGGGTCACGTGGGGACACCGGCCCCAGGTCAGAGGGTCACGCGGGGACCCCGGACCCAGGTTACCTGGTCATGTGTGGTACCCAGCCTGGTTCCCAGGTTCCGATGACCACCCCGGCACCAGGACTCCGGGTCACGTGGGGAACCCGGCCCCAGGTGACCGGGTCACGTGGGGTCACCGGTCCCAGGTCAGCGGGTCACGTGGGGACACCGGCCCCAGGTGACCGGGTCACGTGGGGACACCGGCCCCAGGTCAGCGGGTCACGTGGGGACCCCGGCACCAGGTGACCGGGTCACGTGGGGACACCGGCCCCAGGTCAGCGGGTCACGTGGGGACCCCGGACCCAGGTCAGCGGGTCACGTGGGGTCACCGGCCCCAGGTCAGAGGGTCACGTGGGGACCCCGGACCCAGGTCACCTAGTCATGTGTGGCTCCCAGCCTGGTTCCAAGGTTCCGATGACCATCCCGGCACCAGGACCCCGGGTCACGTGGGGACACCGGCCTCAGGTGACCGGGTCACGTGGGGAACCCTGCCCCAGGTCAGCGGGTCACGTGGGGACACCGGCCCCAGGTAACCGGGTCACGTGGGGACCCCGGCCCCAGGTGACCGGGTCACGTGGGGTCACCGGCCCCAGGTCAGAGGGTCACGTGGGGACCCCGGACCCAGGTCACCTGGTCATGTGTGGTACCCAGCCTGGTTCCAAGGTTCCGATGACCACCCCGGCACCAGGACCCCGGGTCACGTGGGGACATCGGCCCCAGGTCACCGGGTCACGTGTGGTCACCGGCCCCAGGTGACCGGGTCACGTGGGGTCATCGGCCCCAGGTCAGCGGGTCACGTGGGGTCACCGGACCCAGGTCAGCGGGTCACGTGGGGACACCGGCCCCAGGTGACCGGGTCACGTGGGGACACCGGCCCCAGGTCAGCGGGTCACGTGGGGACCCCGGCCCCAGGTCAGCGGGTCACGTTGGGACACCGGCCCCAGGTGACCGGGTCACGTGGGGACACCGGCCCCAGGTCACCGGGTAACGTGGGGACCCCGGCCCCAGGTCAGCGGGTCACGTGGGGACACCGGCCCCAGGTAACCAAGGCAGGTCGGGACCCAGCCCGGGTCCCCGGGACGGGTTTTTACCCCAGCCGCAGATCACCGGGTCCTGTCGGGTCCCCGGCCCGGGTCCCCTGGACAGGTCGATAACCCGGCCCCAGGTCACCCGGTCATCTCGCGCACCCGGCCTGGTTCCCAGGTTCCGATGACCACCCCGGCACCAGGACCCCGGGTCACGTGGGGACACCGGCCCCAGGTGACCGGGTCACGTGGGGTCACCGTCCCCAGGTCAGCAGGTCACGTGGGGACCCCGGCCCCAGGTCACCGGGTCACGTGGGGTCACCGGCCCCAGGTCAGAGGGTCACGTGGGGACCCCGGACCCAGGTCACCTGGTCATGTGTGGTACCCAGCGTGGTTCCCAGGTTCCGATGACCTCCCCGGCACCAGGGCCCCGGGTCACGTGGGGTCACCGGCCCCAGGTGACCGGGTCACGTGGGGTCACCGGCCCCAGGTCAGCGGGTCACGTGGGGTCACCGGCCCCAGGTCAGCGGGTCACGTGGGGACACCGGCCCCAGGTGACCGGGTCACGTGGGGACACCGGCCCCAGGGCAGAGAGTCACGTGGGGTCACCGGCCCCAGGTCAGAGGGTCACGCGGGGACCCCGGACCCAGGTCACCTGGTCATGTGTGGTACCCAGCGTGGTTCCCAGGTTTCGATGACCACCCCGGCACCAGGACCCCGGGTCACGTGGGGACCCCGGCCCCAGGTGACCGGGTCACGTGGGGTCACCGGCCCCATGTCAGCGGGTCACGTGGGGTCACCGGCCCCAGGTGACCGGGTCACGTGGGGACACCGGCCCCAGGTGACCGGGTCACGTGTGGTCACCGGCCCCAGGTCAACGGGTCACGTGGGGACCCCGGCCCCAGGTCAGCGGGTGACGTGGGGTCACCGACCCCAGGTCAGAGTGTCACGTGGGGACCCCGGACCCAGGTCACCTAGTCATGTGTGGTACCCAGCGTGGTTCCCAGGTTCCGGTGACCACCCCGGCACCAGGACCCCGGGTCACGTGGGGACCCCGGACCCAGGTCAGCGGGTCACGTGGGGACACCGGCCCCAGGTCACCGCGTCAGGTCGGGACCCCGAACCCAGGTCCACGAGTCCGTCGACACCACAGCCCCGGGCCACCGGGTTGTGTCGTGTAACCGGCCTGGTTCCAAGGTTCCGATGACCACCCCGGCACCAGGACTCCGGGTCACGTGGGGACACCGGCCCCAGGTCAGCGGGTCACGTGGGGACACCGGCCCCAGGTCACCGGGTCACGTGGGGACCCCGGCCACAGGGCAGAGGGTCACGTGGGGTCACCGGCCCCAGGTCAGAGGGTCACGCGGGGACCCCGGACCCAGGTCACCTGGTCATGTGTGGTACCCAGCCTGGTTCCCAGGTTCCGATGACCACCCCGGCACCAGGACCCCGGGTCACGTGGGGACACCGGCCCCAGGTGACCGGGTCACGTGGGGACACCGGCCCCAGGTCAGCGGGTCACGTGGGGACCCCGGCCCCAGGTCAGCGGGTCACGTGGGGACACCGGCCCCAGGTGACCGGGTCACGTGGGGTCACCGGCCCCAGGTCAGCGGTTCACGTGGGGACACCGGCCCCAGGTAACCGGGTCATACCGAGTCCCCGGACCCAGGTCACCGGGTCAGTTCGGGACCCCGGACCCAGGTCGGGTCATGTCACGTCCCATGCCCG
>CATOCB010000171.1:0-18101 GCA_951411735.1 Somateria mollissima
GTCCATGGAGATTTAATGCTGTGCAGCCACTGAAAACATGGGAAGGCAATTATATCTACTGCAAATTACACTGGGAACATCAATAGATCAAGGCAGTGATCCAGCAAAGCACTTAAGCACATGCTTAACTTTAAGAGCTCACTCCTCCCAGGCCTGATTCTGCACTATTTTAGGGGAACAGCAGAAAACCCACCACAGGAAAGTTCTGTGTGCTAGTCTTACAGGAGACATGGTGGGGCAGCTACTACACAGCAAAGTAAGACCATCAGAAAGGTCTCCATCAGAATGGTCTGATGTTGTTTCACAGTTCGTCCTGCAAATTCCTCATCCCAGAGAAGAATCAATACAAAACTATTGACCACAGCAGGAGATCAAATGAACTTAAACGACTACAGTAACTACAGGAAAAAAAAAATGTTTATAATTGGCAGAGGGAACTTGCTGGAGCTGTTAAGTAAATCTTAATAATAAAGAGATGTGTGATATTAAAAACAGTGCACTGTTTCTGCATCCATATATACTTTGTTGAAAATATCAAAGTGCTCCAAGTCAGTCAAGCTTCATAATTCATCCAGGAAATTTTCTTGCGAATATACCACTGCCTCCCCGTGTCTCTTGAAATGCATGATTGATGGTTTCTGAGAATTTAAGCATTCTGAAGCGTAATTTCTTGTACCAACCAGTTTATTTATAGGATGAGCGCTAAAAGCAGACACAGAACAAAGCATAAATAGCAAAAACTTAAGCAACAGGATTTTCCTATGGGAAAAGAGGGATAGGGAAAATGTGTTGCACCCATTGAATTTCAGCGGGACCTAAATACCAAGTTAGGCATCTCCAGAAATTCCTAATTTTACTACTACTATATTTTTTCTATTAATAAATTATCCATATGAAGATTCCATTCTTAATTTTGTACTTCAAAATTATGTAACATGTTTTATTACATACATCTCTGATTGCAAATTGCTCATAATTATTTGTTGCTATCATTATTGTGACAAAGTGCAATTTATTGCCTTAGTTGTGGCCTTGCAGCCTAACTGGGGAACAGAAGAAAACTGACTAAATTTAGAATTAATTACAGAAGATGATACACCTTTGAGGAGGTTCGCTTTATGCTAACTCTTTCACAGTATTAATATACCAGGCTGAATTTTGGTACCCTGAAACTTAGAATTCGCCTTGGGATTAGATCTTAGAAAACAGGTATTCAGACTCTACCTTACACAGAGCCTTTGTGAGCTTGCACATGACAGATTAGGGCTGATCCCATTCTTCACAAAGTCTCTAAAATACTGCTTCCTCTTCCTTTTTTTTTTTTTTTTTTAATCTCTGTTTATTTAAATTATAGATGCTTATTTCTCTTGAATGCACGGTAAGACACTAATTTTGGCTAGACCACTAAACATTTTAAATTAAAATCAAGTATAAATAATAAGGATTCAGCGTAGTGTTGCTGTGGTCAATGAAGCTGGTCAGCACGCTTCTGATGGAAGAGCTTTCTTCTACAGAACATTGATAAAAGCAACAGCTTCCCACAGAAATACACTGCTTTCATTGATATTATTATAAAAAATTAAGTGCAGCAGAAAAATAACATTTTAAATCATTTGAAATATCAGAACATTCAAGTCAAAAGATGTGTATTTCATTTTACCATAATGAAACTGCTTGATAATGTCTAAATGAAAAATTACAAACAAGGGAATTTTGAAAGTTACATCTGCAAGAAAATCCAGTTTTGGAGATGCTCTAATTAATCCACTGATTTTTTTTTGTTGTTTTGTTTTGTTGTTGTTGTTTTTTTACAGCATCCTCCTGCAAGCACCTATACCACCTCAAAATCTCAGGAAATGTTTAAGTGGTTAAGGATTTGGGATTAACAGAAACATCACAACCCTCTAGAGTTGTTATCAAACAGCAGAGGTAGGAACTCTGGAACTCATTTACTCAGCTAAAGTAGGATATCTGACTGCAAAGTTACTGAGAAATTCTTGCCAGAACAGTGCCAATGGCCAAGACTCCTTTCTCCTGCCCTCCCTCCTCAATTCTAACTCTTTCAAAAATTTACCGCTTATGTAAATTTTCAGGTTAAAGTTCTGAATAACTTTTTGATAATGAAAATATTTTCAGTTTAAAATTCTGTAACACTAAAGTAGACAAGATAAAATCAGATTTTCTTTTGACAACCAATTAATAGAACAGAGATGATACTTGGTTGCAGAGGAAAAAGCTGTCCTTCCTGAAAGCTAACCAGTTAGTTGTAGAGGTAGGCAGCACACACACATGAGACTAGTAGGCTGTTACATTTTGCTGGCACCAGCCAATTTGTAATTGCTGCTGGGCTCTTAATCAACCTTCCACTACCACCAGCATAAGATAACTTCATCCGTGTCCTTGTCAAACTGCAGAACATTCAGGGTGTAAAATATAGACATACATATAGGCTTTATTTTCTCCTTGGAGAATTTATGTACCATTACATTCTATTATATTTTTTCAGCTGAATATTTAAACGATGTTGAATCAGTGATCACTAAACCAGGCACCTTTTTATTCAGCAAGGTTAGGATCTTTGACCCCCAACTGCCTCTAACTATAAGATGAATCCTTTTATAATACTGACAAATTATTACTTTTCTGCCTTGACTTTTAATTTAACATTTGGAGTCAGCAGCAGTCAAATCATAACTTCACACCAGCTACAATTTCTAACTTTTGTACGTGACATTATAATATCTTTCAAACATGAGAAGCCAAACATTCTGAAAATGAAACCTCATTATTATACCCATTTGTGATCAAAGAAATGGCTTGGTTTTGTTTGTTTGTTTTCATTTTCTGTCCAGAAGGGGATGATCAATGGAATGCATCAATTTATAACACTGCTGCTGTAATGCATTCTTGAAACATTGCTGATATTCACAAACAAACACTTTTCAATTTGTAAATTTTCTGCAAAATACTTTCCTTCAGCTAGCCATCAATCAAAGGAAATCATAGAAGTTTGCTGTCTTTTTTTTTAAAAAAAAAAAAAAAAAAAAGCTCCATATCCTTGCTTTTATAGACAAAGTAACTGCACCTGGGATGACAGCACACACTGCAGCGTATGCAGCAGATCAGAGGATTTAGCTCATGGGCTTCTCTGGCAAATCTCCTGCTCCCTCCCGGTCCCATAGGGAGTGCTGGTGAAATCAGGCATGGGAGCCACCACCACACACAGCGGTAACATCCTGCAATCTGCTGGCAACCTCTTGCCATCAGCTCTGGTTTGTGCTGCAGCTCAGTCTACTGCTCTGTCAGGATGGGAGGGCCATGCCTTCACTGGGAGCAGCTGCCCAGCTTTTTCTGGTCCTCATTCAAGCCCACAGATCTTGCCTGTCACTGAAATTGAAGCTATGCCTCTCCTAGCAAGGAACCATGCCCACGTGTTTCTCACTATCTTTTAGCATCATGAGCATTGCACAAGTAGCTTACAGCTGGTGTACAACCAGTTCTAAGGTCAGAGCTATCAGCCTGTGCTGAGGGACTCACAACACAGACGTTGCAGTATGTGCTTGGAAAGGTGTTCAAACCGCAGCATGTTATTGTGAAAAACAGCCCCAGTGGTTTCGTGCTGATTTCCTGGGGATCAGGTAATAGCAGGCCAAGGTTAGAGTATACTAATGAGGGTTTTTTCTTGTCTGGACCTACACCGCAGTATTTCAGTGGTTGCAATTTCTTGTTAGATACCTGGGTTGGTTCAAGAGGCTGTTTGCTCAAGCATCAGGCCATCATCTCTTTGCCACAAACAGCAAGTAACTTCCATTAACTTCCGAGGGAAAGAAGGTACAGAGATTCAATTTGGGCTGCCAAAAGGCCCTGACAGTTTAACTTTCTGACATAAGTTAACTCAAACACAAAAATGTATGTATATATTAGGTACACAGGAATTTTATCATTTCAGATAAAGAAAATTGAGTTTCTTCTTCCAATTCTTCATTTAGAAAACCATATGTAAAGAAAGAAGAAAGGTTCACTTTTAAAAAGAAGCAGTATGCAATTGTAAAGTGAATTTTTTCGTAGAGTAAGGAGAGTAGAGAGAGGGAAGAGAGGCTTGTTGTTACCACATCAGAGGATAAATTTCTTTACACTAACTCGGGCTTGTTGTGCAAATGGAAAAACAATTTTGCCTTTATTAGTTTTATAATAGACTTAGCTACAATTTGTTAATTAAAATCCTAAAATTGGCCTAAGTGTCAAGTTAGGGAAAAGTGTGCATACTGGGTAAGCAGTGACAAGTAGCCAAACATGTCATTGTCCTCTTTCTGCTTTGCTGCACAAGTAGAAGATGAGTTCATTTTCACAGACCAATTTCCTCTTACACCACTTCTCATTAATGGGATTTTTATTCTGGGGCATTTGGAGTCTTTTCCTGAGAATCTACCAATAGCTCAGCAACTGCTGCATGAGTAGGGATTCATTTTTTGGACCACGACCAGTTTTTAACCACAGAAATACACTTTTGTAAACCATCAACTTAACACAAACCACAACAGCAACAGTTAAGTTGCAAAATATGAGCTAAACTGTCTAGTGAGCAAGGTCAGCTACCGAGAAACAGCAGCAAACTGGGATATACTTACTGTTGAGAATCCATTAATGCAATTGTTCCTTGCACAATATGAAAGGTAATACAGGTGTTAGTTCCATTTACCTGTGACTAATAACACTAGGAAATTAAAACCCTTGGAAACTATTACGTATTTTCACAAAAAAAGGTACTTTATTTTAGGCAGTAAAACAAATGACATAACAGTACACTTCTCCTAAATGAGTCACTGGATGTCTTTTAAGTGCAGAACAATCTGTTAATCTTAACTATTAGAGTAAGAAAAACAGAATTTGGCTGGTTAATAAAAATCTAGAGCTACAGAGAAAATGTTTGTCTTTTTTTTTTTTTTTTTTTTTTTTTTTTAATTTAAGCAGGTATCATAGAATCGTAGAATGGCTTGGGTTGGAAGGGACCTCAAAGATCATCTAGTTCCACCACCCCTGCCATAGGCAGGGACGCCACCTTCTAGATCAGGTTGCTCAGGGCCTCATCTAACCTGGTCTTGAACACCTCCAAGGGATGGGGCATCCACAACCTCTGTGGGCAACCTGTTCCATGGCCTCACCACCCTCCGAGTGAAGAATTTCCTTCTAACCTTTAATGTAAATCTCCCCTTTTTTAGTTTAAAACCATTCCCCCTCATCATGTCAATATCTGATTGAGCAAAGAGCTGCTCTCCATCTTTCCTTTTTTTTGTTTTTTCAATAAGTCCTCTTTAAGTATTAAGAGGCTGCAATGATGTCACCCCAAACCTTCTCTTCTGTAGGCTGAACAGCCCCAGCTCTCTCAGCCTTTCTTTGTAGGAGAGGTACTTCAGCCCCTTGATTGTCTTTGTGGTCCTCCTCTGGACCTGCTCTAGCAGATCAACATCCTTCTTGTCCTGGGGGCTCCAGACCTGGACACAGGACTCCAAGAGGGGCCTCAGAAGGGAAGATTAGAAGGAGACAATCACCTCCCTCCACCTGATGGCCATTTCTCTTTTGATGCAGCCCAAGATGCAGTTGGCCTTCTGGGCTTCAAGGTCGCACTGCTGTCTCCTGTCAAGATTTTCATCCATCAGGAACCCCAAGTTGTTCTCTGCAGGGCTGCTCTCAATGAATTCTTCACCCAATCTGTACTCAGGTCTGGGATTGCCCCAGCCCAAGTCCAGCACCTTGCACTTAGGCTTGTTGAACCTCATTAGGTTCAAGTGGGCCCCCTTCTCAAGCTTGTCCAGGTCCTTTTGGATGTCATCCCTTCCTTCTGTTGTACTGACTGCACCACTCATCATGGTGTCACCTGTGAACTTGTTGAGGGTGCACTCGATCCCACTGTCTATGTCATTGATAAAGATATTAAACAGTACCAGTCCCAGGACAGACCCCTGAGGTACACCACTCATCACCGGCCTCCATTTGGACATAGAGCCATCGACCACCACTCTCTAGGTGTGACCTTCAAGCCAATTCCTTATCCACTGAATGGTCTACTCAACAAATCCTCACCTCTCCAATTTGGATACAAGGATGTCAGTGGGACTGTGTCAAAGGCCTTGCAGAAGTCCAGGTAAATGACATAGATCAGTCTTCCTTTGTCAATTGATGCAGTCACTCCATCGTAGAAAGCCACCAGATTTGTCAGGCACGATTTACCCTTGGTGAAGCTGTGCTGGCTGTCTCTGATCACCTCTTTGTCTTGCATGTGCCTCAACATTGCTTTCAGGAGGATATTTTCCATTTCTCCAGGTAAGTTGTAATTTTAAAAGTTGCTACTAATCATCATCATCTACACATCTCCATCTTTAACCAAAGCCTATTCACAGTGCCATTAATGAAGTCAGCCAAATGCTTCTGAAGCAGAATATATACAAGCCTCCCAGAATAATACAGTAGTAAAATCAGAACCAAGGAGGAGCAAGTTTCCCAATGGAGCAATGTTTTCCCAATGGGTTGGGAAGACAACAGCTTAAAACCCATCTTTTCATGGATTTTCTAACACTGTTCTGCTCAGTAATGCATTGTATTAAGAGATGAAAATTGTTGTTTTCTAAAACAGCTAAGTGCAGCATGTAAGTACTTACATCATATTTATTCTCCAGGAATGCTTCACAGAGGGTGCTAAGTACTTACACCAAGTATAAAAATGGGCATTATGTTCTTCTGAAAACTCCTAGAACTAGTACTCCTAGTTCTATCTGTAAAGAACTCTGTGTACCTGTAAGGTACAACAGAAGGTCATAAAGGTCTGAATATGCCTGGCTTTTAGGAATCCTTTTCAGCATCCTACATGTATAACCCAGAAAAACTCTAAAACATGGAACTGTTGGGCTTATCTTAACATCTTCAAATTATTACTCTGCTTTTTCTTCAAAACAGCTTGTGACTTTCCTAGGGGATTTCAAAGTGTCAGTCATAAATCAGCTGTTTGTCAGAGCTCATGACATTTAGCAATATAGCAGAGAGAAAGGATGGAGTGGGCATGAGGTGCTGTCCTCACTCAAGTGTTTGAGGACTGCATGGGCAGAGAAGGCAATTTACATGGATAAACAGACAGCTTCAGACAGACAGCCCTGTGCCCCTCCAATTCCATCGTACAGTTGCTTAGTGCTGCAAATAGGGCTTCTCTAATTCTCATTAGGGATTAGGTATTCATGGCAGCAAGTAAGAAATGCAGTGCAGGGAGCCAAGTAACTGAAAAGGAGAATGTTATAATCAGTTACGATAAATGGATCTTCTTTCTGGGAAAGACCTAAGAAAGGACAAAAGTAGATTAAAAAAAAAAAAAAAGAGGAGAAATATTCTTCAGTTCCCTTTTCACCTAAGGAAAGGTTAAAAATTAAATGTAACTATTTGCTGAAATAAAAATTAAATATAAGCTTTAATAAAGTTGGACAGAAGGCTTATGAGACCACTACCAGCCTCACTTACCTCACTGTCTACGCTTAACAACACCCTGCATCGTAAGGCAATATTTATAATCCCTTTCTATGTGGAAAAGTGTTATTAAGACATAAATTGCTCTGTCTGAAGACAGAAAAAGCAAGCAGGCAGTGAGGATGCGGAACATCATCTGTATTTCACGTGAGCTGATGTAAAACCTGCACCTTTTTTTTTTTTTGACACTGAAAACTTACACACACCCAAATTTCAAGAACAAAACTTTTGGTTTTCAGAAGGTTTCTTCCCAAGACAAAATACAGGTTCCATTATGTCCTTTCTTGTTGCTGGTTATCAATAAAACTCCAAATGTTCCTTTCAAAAAAGACTCAAGGGGAAATTATCAATGAGCACTATAACTAAGCCCTTGTCAGATATCAAAGCTATGAGGTTGCTTTTCCTTATATTTCCCTGGGAGTTTTGTATGCCTGAATGCTTTCATTCTGCTTTCACCCCCACTAATAGAAAGCAGAACATTATCACAACCAGAAGATAAATCAAGATATGACAAAGACCTTCTGAACAGACATGAGTGCATTTCAATTAAAACTTGGATTTTGCTGTACTAATTGTTCCCATTATGTTAATATCATAATTGCTGCCATTTTCTTATATAATCTTGCTGCTCGTAACAAAACAGAAGAGCAACCCATAGAGAGCTTGAACATGTCATGAGAAGTTTTCAAGGCAGAGAACAGGAGGTACAGTTAATTTGTGAGAAGGTTTTGCTAGAGTACTATGGAATAAGGCAAATCATTAATTCCTCATTAAGTTTAGGAAGATAACCTTTTAAATCATAATTAGAAGATACTCCCCCCCCCCCCAAAAAAAAAAAAAAAAGTGTGTCAGGAACATGTCTTCTCAATAGATATTACAATGAAGTTTTCTGCAATATACTTGCTAATGGATTAATAATTGGATAGTTTGCTTAATAGGAGAGCGCTTATTATTAATAGAATTGCTAACTGTACAAGGTTTGGAGGAAAAAAAAACATAGCTAATGATCCCTTACTTTTTAGAACTGATATACAGAAGGAACACTGCACAACCCTGATGAGAGTGTCTTTTCTTTTCTTTTGTCCTTTTTCCACTCCTCTTTCTCTTACTGTCCTCTCCCAGCATTTGCACATACTATAATTGGACATTAACACCATTTGCACCTGGAATGAGCTAAAAAAAAAAGAATCAGCATCTTCATTTCACGAAAAGTTAGAGAATCTTATTTGGAGAGAGCATGTTTTATACAAGTCCAGAGCAAGCAAATAGCATAATTCCTAGTCAGATACTGTTTCTTAGCTGTTTCTTCTAGACTATGCCCTCATATTGCTTAATGCTATACAGCGTTGTTTAAGTATGTAGCTGTATTGAATAGCGAAGTTCTTATTCAGTATGTTCACATTTGAGACATGTCCCAGTGGTATTTCTGGTCATTTCTGACTATTACAGCCTGTTTGGTGGTTTAGTTGAAGAGATCACCTCCCAGTAGACACACACATATATCTTACAAATCACTACTATAGCAGGCAGCTTGTGATCAATTTTCACCCTTGAATATTCCACAGGGTGAAAAAAGAAGAAAAATGCCACAGAGAGGGACCAATATAAGCAATGACACTGACTGAGCAGGATTAAATGGGACCTACACTCCTGACGGTATCCAGATAGTAGGAAGTAGATATAGAAACAGTAGCTGAGAGCTCAATGATCACAGAAGAATAATATTCTCATAGGCATCTTGAAGGTGTCTTTTAGGTCAATGGGAACTTCCCAATAGCTTCACAAGGTCTCCCACTCCCAGAATTTAGTTTAAACATGGCATGCATTCAAAGTGAAAATAATGAATATCAGCGTTGTCCTGAGTAAACTGGGGCGAATCTAAATAGAGGCAAACACTCCTCCTGGCATCATCTTTCTTCCTCTAGGGCTAATAAAAAAATTAAATGACTTGTAAACTATGTAAATAATCAGTGGCCTACTATTAAAGAAGGCTAAATGAATTAGCTTTACTGCAGTTCCTACTGCAAGACCATTGGTAGAGAGGGTCTGATTTTGGTCTATTCTAAGGTTGTTTTACATCATTCTTGCAGCGTAAAGGGAAATTAAGTGAACATAAATGTGATCTATGTCCACTTTCAGAATTCTTTCCTGCTTCTATGTTGAACAAAGGGAGCTTACTGTAAATAAGGCTGAGAAAAATTAAATTCATTTTGCTACCTTGGCAAGAGAATGAGTTAAGTAATCCTCAGAGCAAGAGGTCTGAGGCGGAATAATTTTTGCACCTGAGTTGTGAAATGAGAAAACACTCAACATATCTGGATAGTAAACCCCACTCTTCCTTTAGTCAGGCAGACTAAAACTGGATCTTCTGATGCCTTTCCTGCTTAGTGAAATGAAAGCTGAGAACTGGAAGTAGCATCACCATCAGAAATGACGCTGCCAGAGTCAAAATTAACTTTATGACCATACAATAACACTAGTGTATCAAAAAGGAACAGAGTTCAGCATGTTGGAAGTTAAATGCTCTGAAAAATGATTAAATGAAACTAAATTTCGAAGACAGGGTTTAAGTGATCCTTACCTCACCTATATATGTACAATGTACACTGAGTTATTAAGGAGTCCAGCTTCAGATACACCACCTCATGTTCACTTGTTCATTAAGGATATGGACTCGAGAGTTTTTGCACTTCAAATTCCCAGGGAATTCTTTCTGCAGCATAAAACGATTACAGCTCTTCCTTCCACATCCTGTCAGTAATGACCTCCATATTTCCCAGAAGCCATCTGAAGAAATATCAAACGTAAATACTTTTAAAAGGGCAAGTTTGGAGTAGGAAATAGTGATGTCTTCTTGGTGGTTTCTCCCCTTTGCATTGGGTTCAACATCCTGCTAGTTAAATCACAGGAGAAGGTAACCTGTCAGGAGAGAAATTCGTATGCCGCTGTTACGTTTGTAATGAATGTCTAAGGCCAAATAGTGTATTCCCCTTTGGATGAAGACAAGCTGATCTGGAGACAAAATAACATTTGGTGTCTGTGGAAAGGGATGAGGATTCAAGAGGTCTCGACTCAACTATAAAATTATCCTGCATGACCTTAGAGCAATCACTTCACTTCTTGAGTCAAGTCCCGTACCTGCTGTATCACGTGAGCCACACGCACTATGCACATATTTTTATCTTTTGTGTCAGGTGCTAAAATGTCAGTTCCTACCTTGTCTCACAGCTGCATCTTGCATTGCCTACTTTTCCAGCTGCCTTCCTGAGATCTGAGACACGGTACCTCACCACTTGTTAGGAGCCATCCTCTTACACCTTCAAACTCTCTTCTGTAATTTTTTTATTTTTTTATTTTTTGCAATGACAGCAAAAGAACTTGACAACAGTTAAGCCACATGCACTGCAACCACTGTCTGTCATGGGGACCAGCATTGTTCCACAGTTTCTCTGAAACCCATCTGGCAGTATCTACCTGTGTCCTTCTATGTTCAGATCACTAATGCTTTGTAAGACAGGCTGCTTCTCTGTTCCATACCTCGCATACTGGAGGATCAACAACATTTCGGATAACCACATAGCCACACCTTTGCAGATCTCTTCCCAAACCTCTTCTGGCTAGCTTCACTCTGTTCTTCAAGGGTTATGCTGTTTCACCTCCCTGTCTGCTACATTACAGGAAAAGTTGACATTGCATGTATCAACCTCAGCAACACATTTATGAATATCTCACAGTCAATAAACACCACAGAGAGTGAAAGAGGACCCAAATATTCTGCATTCTGCCCAAACTTCGACCAAAGAACTGCTGCTGAGTTGTCTTCCACATGCAGAAGGTTTGTGAGACAGACAACATACTCCTTCAGGATACAGTTCCTGATTAAATGGAAATAAATACACAGAGAAACATGAAAAACAAATCTGCCAGATCCCTAACCAAAAAAAAAAAAAAATCAGCAGAACCCAGCAAATTCCAACATACTTTTGAACTACTGACCCCATAAATCAGATGTATTTGGTGGCAGTTGACACACTTTCCTGATAATCACCAAGGCACCAGTTGTAGTGCTTTTGATGGGGGAATATAGCTGGGCAATCACAGAGCTTGTAGCTACTATACCGGCCTGTTTTCAGGAAGGCAACTTCTTTTTGTTTGTTTGTTTTGATTCCCAGCTGCACTACTTATTTGCTGCAAGATGAAAAGAGAGCAAAAGAGAGCAGGTCACATATTTAGCAAATGACAGTAATTCCCTCAAGATGATAAAAAGCAGCTTGTCTGTCACCAGCCTCCTTTTGTGTTTGACTTTGAGGCACATTATCTTTGCAGAAAATAAAACGCAAGTAATAAAAGAGGGAAAAACAGAGCCTGTAAACAACAAAAAGCAAATCTCAGAGGCTGAAAAACTTAAATGCAGTGTAAGAAAAAGTTGAGCAACTCCCGTTTTGTATACCACTATGGAGTTCAGTACTCCTTCCAGTGGCCATCACTCACACTTCCACAATAAAGCACAGGAGAGGCAGATACAGCACACACTTAAACAAGCAGCTCGCTACACTTGTCCTAAAATGCTCTTAAATTTCTTCTCTTCCCCCTCAGCTTCTTTCCTTTTCAGAGATGTCCCAGTAGCAAGGATCCACAGCCACATAAGGCCTGACAACCGTCCACCTTACCAAATACCCTTCTGTTTAACATCTTATTAATTTATTTATTTTCCACAAATCTTTTAAAACATACAAGGAAACAAACAGATATCTACATGAGACAATCCCTTTCCTTGACATCTGAAATGAAGTATTAACATTTTATTCCATCCTTCAGAAAGAGCAGACTTCTATTATATATAATCTTTTACAGGAATGCATCTTCTGAACATTTCAGTGTCTTTCTGTAAGGACTCCTTTATATGGATTTCAGTCTCCTTTGAGAAAAGCAATGGTTTAAAAATAAATGTGTTGTAGGCTACAAACACAACATTTATTTATATATATATATATATATTTTTTGAGTTCTGGTTCAACGTGATTAAGTTCCCTAAATGACACGATTCATTTAAATATACCAATCATACACTTAAAGGTCAGCTTATGATGATCACACCTTGTGTTGATGCAAAAACCTCTGGTTTGGACCCAAGCACACAGCACATGACAATACCCATTTTCTTTAAAGGTATGCTATTCTTGTGCTTCTGGGGTGGCGATGGGGAGCAACATTCTATTTGACAAAAACCCACCTTCCTCTCCAGGTAGTACAGTGGATGGTGTCACTGCTGAAACTACCATTAATAACCTCAGAGATTGGAACTTTAAGCCCTCCCTCCAACTCCAATCACCTTCAGAACATCGGCACTGCACATCTTGGCTTTCTCCATTGATATTTAGTTTGGTTAACAACACTTCAGGCAACAATCCCAGCATGTGACTTCATAAAGGAGTTGTTGCAAGGGGTGCTATGACAGTAAATTCACCTACCACGCTAGGATCATTCAGCTGGATTACACATTTGATGAAGTCCTCATCATGTGCACAGAAATTATTTCATACACTAGAACAAGAAGAATGACGAAGTAGTACTTTTTAAAGTACGTTTCCACAATATCATAGTATCAATTCTTAAGAGAGAAGACTGTTAAAATATGGAATAGCAGTTAAAAAGTAAAATGGTAGGGAGTTTAATCAAGATAGAGAGGTGTCCATCTTTTTTTCCATCTTTTAAGAAATAAAAACATATGAATAACAATGAATGGATGGATATAAGGCAGCACTGGAAGACAGTGATGAATAGTCTTGAAATTAAAAGCACAAGAATGAAGAAAATTTTCTGTTGTATTGACTGTGAGTGGCTGCATCATAAAGAAACAGTCTTGTGCTGTACAAGAAGCAGTCAAATGAGGCTATGAAAAACTGGAAGTGTAAGGCTTACAGAGAGCTGTTTTCCTTCGATCAGAGCACTTCATTTTTTGAGGATAAGCAGTTATGTTAGGACAGCATGCATTTCATTGGGGATATTTTTCCCATTTAAAATGGGAAATGCATGTTACTTCTCACATTTAGACAATGTCTAATGCAACCAGACACTTATCCCACGAAACTGGGAACAAAAACAATACCAAGAACTGCTGAGAAGGCAAGCGTAAGGTATAAAGGCCTACTTGTAGCCCAAACCTCACCAGCAAAACACTGGGACCATCAACGTGTGTTCAAATTTCAGGAACTGTTGCTGGACTGACATCACTCCCTCCCAAAAAAGTGCCTCCAAGTACACCTCCATTCTGACTCCACGCAGCCCTACATCCCTGCTGCTGTTCTGACTGCATGTAAGGAATAGACAGAGAGTACTTCTCTCTGTTTCTGGAAATTAGATTTGGATTAAATCCCCATTAATTACATCAACAAAAGGTTCATTTCAAGTGCAGACAAAATAAGTCCATTTCAGCATCGTCACACTCTCTGTTAAGATAAATTCTTAAATTTCAGACTACAAAGAGTTATGTTAGAACTGAGCCTCAGGCAGGGTGAACAGGCACAGTTTAGGATAACTGGAAGCTAAATGGCCCCACTCCACTGGAACAAGTTTATGGCTACTGAGGATCTGGCCTATACAGCAATCCAGGCTACCCTGTTGTTGTATACATGTGGTACTACTGCCATCATTATTTATAAGTAAATATAACAATTAAGATTCAGTTTGAATTTCCTTCAGCAGCCTCTGGTTTTCACCTTTCCACTATTCATTATTTGATTTTGGGGGCAAATTCTTTCATATTATGCAAATTCCCATGTGGCAACAAATTAGTATACTTTAAAGATTCAGATTAATTTCATATTTAGTCACGTATTATTTTAAATTTATTATTTAAAATCAAACACTGACAATAAAGTCTAAAAAAGTCAAAATCAGACTATCATTACCTCAATAGCCTTCTCCCCTAACTGCAAACAATAAATCACTTCATGTAAGTACTTTTAAGCCATAAAACTGCAAAAAAAAGGCATTTTGTACTGAAAATTGATTTCTATTGAGAACTATACCTCCATGCAACTTAATTTGCAGCTGACATGGATTGCTAACAGGGCTTGCAGTATGAAAAATAGATGACAGTAACTAATTTAGCCCTGTATTAGTAGCCTTGCATCTTCAATATAAATAGAGCTTTTGCTGTTTTTTCATAAATGCACAGGACCTAAAATAGAAAGCTATTTGTGCAAAATTGAAGTACAAGTTAAAGTGCTGTTACAATACATCTCAGGAGTTCAACTACAGTATACTTTGATTTTTCTTTTTCATTTGTTTTAACATTTATTACTGCAGGGTATGATCAGGCATTAGGAAGGCAAGATTTAGTGTTTTACAAGAATCAGAGCAGACCTGAAGAAAGAGCACTTGTACTATGATAATGCCAAATAATATCCTTGCCCAATTCTAAGATACACTAAAGATAAAAGCTCTGCATTCACGCACTACATTAGTGATGAAAAGGAGCCCCAGAGAATGTCTTATTACTGCAGTGTGAATTATCAAGTTGCCAAGAAAGACTCTGCAAACTATTTTTTATTATGCTTGTTACTGGTAACTGATAACTTTTATGTTGTCACATAGGAAACACAGATTATTAGTAATTCTATAGAATAACAGTTGTTCTAAAAAATTCAGCCTGCTTGTGTGCCAAAATACAATAAAAATGAAAGTGAGATTGAGCTCTAGCCAATTCCTGAACTTCAGAACAAATCCAAGATGCTATGACAGGCCTGACTTTATTTCACCTTCTCATCTCTGGATGTTTTGGCTTAGTGGTCCGTTGTTTGCTTGGTCCCTGTCTTTAGTGAAAAGGCTGCTATAATATTACCAGAAATGAGGACTTATTTGATACTTTCCTATTCTATATCTGCAGGGAAAGAATGCAAGGAATACAACAATACGTGGATACTCTGCATCAATTACATTAGCACACTTACAAAATTGGAGTTAATTACCTACCCCTAATCATTTTTCTGGATTAAAATCATGCTGCTCAGTATTTTGGAAGCAAAAATACTATGTGGGTTATTCCCAAAGACCAGTGAAGACACTGCAGGAACTGAAGTTTTATCCTTTATTTTCTCAGAGCAAGAACAACATCTGAAAGCCTAGCCCCAATGGAAATGAGGGAATTTTATTATCAGCCTTGATGGGGACATGATTTCCCCAAAGTGTATTGTTTATAATAAGCAATGTACATAATGAACTTCTCAATGCTGAAACCATAATGAGGGAATCCTTCTTTTCTCCCTAAACTGCCATTTGGATGTAAAAGTATTTTAAGCCAAATGCATAAAAAGGATGCGGAGACTACAGACTTCCCTCATCATTCTGAGGGTCTTTCTGCTGATTTGGGAGCCTTACATACATGTTAGATTATATTAATGTACACTGTAAAGTTTATAAAATCATCTCTGCATATAATTAAAGCTATATTCTTTTCCAACTTTTTTTTTTTTTAAACTTGGTCATCATGTTGATTTAAACACTGAAATTGTGGCTGTGAACATTTAATGAAAATAATAACAAGTTAGTAACATATAAGAGGAGACAATTTAGTGTCTCATTCCCATTTCATTGGAATTTTTTATTCCCAGTTACAAAGACAGTTTCTGAAGTTGCTATAAGATAATTTCCTCTTCCCTTCCTCCTAACCCTTTTAGGCTGTGAAGATTAAAAAAACAATAAAAGGATCTGGTCATAAAACCTGCAGGTTAAAAGATTCACAGTTAAAGACCTCTAATCCCTATCCAGCCTGCAGAGCGTACGTTGAATAGTCTCTTACTTGCATTGACAACTTTCTCAAGTAGGTCACTATTTTATTTTTTAAACCTGAGCCCATCAGCAGCCCCAGAAGACACATTAGATGACTCTACGTGGCAGAGTGCAGTACCACATGAAAATACTGAAGCAAGTGCGTAAATTCAGCACTGGTAGCCGAGTGGTCTGACCCACATTTTTATGCTCTGTGCCTGGATGGAGCTGCACAGCACTCTCACTACAACTATTCTGCTGTCTGCCTCCAAACTAACACTTTGGTTTTTACAACACAAGGCAAAAAAAAAAAAAAAAAATCTCATACCACAGCAGATGAAACAGAGAATGAGTCCAAATTTCAGGATTGATCTCCCATGCTTTGTACCATGGACTCATTAATTAGTCTGGGGCACATCAGATGCAGTCAAATGGGTTTTGTTTGTTCATTTTACACTGCCCCACAAATGTAATGAGATGACTTAAAGTCAGTGTAAAGAATTTAGTCCCTGTTCAGATGTGTGTGCATGGAGGAGTTACAGCAAATGAGAATCAAGTTTTATATGTACAATGTCATTCAAAGTCCTAAATGAAAATGATTAAACACAAAATGAAGACTCTGATGTGATTGCAATGATGATGAAGCACTACATGAAGATGAGCCTAGCTAAAGCAGCAAGCTTTTACCACCCTGAATCTTGGTGTTTCCATTAGCTATAAGTAAGAATTATGAGAAATCAGTATGATCAAGTGGAACATACACTACAGTGAAGGAGAAATACTGAAATCCACAATTATCATTGTACTCCTTCATTACGACTTATTTTTATATACATGGAGTGCCTAAATTTCTCTCATAAACCTTAAACTGTGAAAAAAAAAAAAAAAAAAAAAACAGTATCACATCAAAGATTTCCTGTAAAGCAAATCTACAGCTATATCTTTCTGGGAGATCCATTAACACTTCTTAAGAAGAGCACTAAACAGCATTTGTTGAATCACAGCTCAAATGGCATTCTCTGTCTGGTCTTCATTTGCAGCTGCCGACAAAATAGGCACCGTGATTGAACTGAGTTGGATATTATCGACGAAACACCAGCTTACAATTTCTGCAGCAAAAATAAGACTACAGATGACTTGGAGAAAAAGGATAAAGTACAACGATAAGGTCCATCCAGGATAGAATATCACCTGAGTATCAGAATATCACTACCACTGAACGATCAATGTTTTTGCATACTAAGATGATTCTCACAAATTTTAAAGATGGTGGCATTGGTGGTTAAGTCATAGGAATATAAACTGGGAGAATTCCTGTTCCTCATTGAAGTGTGAACCCTTTAAAAAGCCACATAATCTTTCTGGGATGTAGTCAGTCTCTGAAGCAGTGCTCAGAATATTTCCTTATCTCCCAGAGATCTCAGGAGGATATTTTGTTTACCCCAACGGTATGTCTGGATATCATTGTGACTGAGACCAATCAAAATACACATTTATAATTCTACTTTACTGACACCAATAGACACACCTCAAAGCAGAAAGTTTCACAAGTGTATGAAATTTTGACTGCAATTCCACAGCCATTTCAGCAGTTCTAAGCCTGGGCTGATACAGGTCCACCACTGGATTGCCGGTCCTGACATCCCCATGTATCAGCACTTCTGGGATAACGCAGCAAAAAAATTATTTAGGAAACTGAGCACAAACCTAAGAGGGAAAAAAAAGTTTACTTTTCAGCTGGACCATCTCCATCCATGACCATAACACTTGGAAGTGTCTTGGCTTTGACTGCCATAAAACAACATGAGCAGGGAAAGACT